>CM053577.1:105836738-106179285 GCA_028646485.1 Cryptoprocta ferox
AGGAGAGTTCTTTCGCTTCGTCATTTTGGCTAGCTTAAACCACATCTTCTTGATCCATTCATCAGTTGATGGACATTTAGGCTCTTTCCATGATTTGGCTATTGTTGAAAGTGCTGGTATGAACATTGGGGTACATGTGCCCCTATGCATCAGCACTCCTGTATCCCTTTGGTAAATTCCTAGACATGGTATTGCTGGGTCATAGGGGAGTTCTATTGTTAATTTTTTGAGGAACCTCCACACTGTTTTCCAGAGAAGCTGCACCAGTTTACATTCCCACCAACAGTGTAGGAGGGTGCCCGTTTCTCCACATCCTCACCAGCATTTATAGTCTCCTGATTTGTTCATTTTAGCCACTCTGACCGGTGTGAGGTGGTATCTCAGTGTAGTTTTGATTTGTATTTCCCTGATGAGTGACGCTGAACATCTTGTGAAAAGACAAACTTTAGATTCAATAATATGAGTAGGTTCAATGTAAAAGGATGGAAAAACATGTACCATGCAAATTAGCTAAAGGGAGGTGGAGTGGCTATATTAAGATAAAAGGACGTTTTATAATGATAAAAAAGTCAGCCCATTAAGAAAATATAACAATTATAAGCATATATGTACATAACAATAGCATTTCAAAAGACATAAAGCAAAACTGACAGAACTAAAGGGAGAAATAAACAATTAAATAGTAAGAGTTGTAGACTTCAGTATCCCACTTTCAACAATGGAAAGAACAAGGTAGGTGCATGGAAGATCGGCAAGGAAATAGCAGACGTGAACAACACTATAAAAACTAACTAGACTTAACAGACATCTGTAGAACACTCCACCCAAATACAGCAAAATACAGTACACATTCTTCCAAGTATATATACAACATTCTCCAGTATAGACCATATATCTGACTATAAACAAGTTCTCGATACATTTAAAAGGGTTGAAATCATACAAAGTATGCTTTCTGACTACAATGGAATGAAATTAGAAATAAATAACAGAAGGAAATTTTGGAAACTCACAAATATGTGGAAATTAAACACCATACTTCTAAATGACAAATGGGTCAAAGAAGAAATGATGAGAAATTATAAATTCTTTGAGATGAATGAATACAAAAACATGATATAGCAAAACTTAGGGGAGTCAGCAAAGTCAGTTCTTAAAGGAAAATTTATGGCTGTAAACACTTATTTTAAAAAAGAAAAAAGATCTCAAATCAACAACCCAACTTTCTGCCTGAAGAAACTAGAAACAGAAGAGCAAATTAAGCCCAAAGTGAGCAGAAGGATGGAAATAATAAAGATTAGAGCAGAAATGAATGAAATGGAGAACAGAAAAAGAAAAAAAAATCAACAAAATCAGGTGTTGTTTCTCTGAAAAGATAAAAATTAACAAATCTTAGCTAAGGTTACTTTCTTTGCCAAAAAAACAAAGAGAAGCCTCAAATTACTAAATGAAGAATGAAAGTGGAGGGAGAACTTCTGACTTTATGAGCTTAGAAGGATTATAAAAGGAAAATTGTGGACAACTGTGTATCATCAAAATAGATAACCTAGACGAAATGGACAAATTCCTAGAAAGACACAAACCACTGAAAATGACTCAAGATTAAATCTCAATACATCTATAACAAATAAGGAGGTTTGATTCGTAGTCAAAAAGCTTCCCACGAAGAGAAGCCTAGGCCCAGATGGTTTCACTGGTGAATTCTAGCAAACATTGATGTTTTAAAACCAATCCTTCACAAACCCTTCCAAAAAATAGAAGGAACACTTCTTAACTCATTCTATGAGGCCACCAATTTTACCTTGATCCAAAGGCCAAAGAGATCACAAGAGAAGTACTCGCCAACGTCTGTTACAAATGTAGATGCAAAAATCCTCAACAAAATACTAGTGAATAGGCCTCAGCAATAAAGAAAGGATTATACACTGTGACAAGATGGGATTTACCTCAGGAATGCAAGATTGGTTCCACACATGAAAATCAATGATATACCATATTAATGGAAAAAAAGGACCAAAACCACATGATCCTTTTAACAGATGACAAAAAAAGTATTTGACAAAATCCAACATCCTATCGTGATACAAATGTTCAACAAACTAGGAAGAGCAGGGAATTTCTTCAATCTGATAAAGGGCAAAAGGGCATCTACAAAAAAAAAACCTCACAGCTAACATCATATTTAAAGGTGAAAAGCTGAAACCTTTGCCCCTAGGATTGAGAAGAAGATGAAGATGTCCACTCTTGCCCCTTTCACTCAATACTGTACTATAGGTTCTAGCAAGTGTAATTAGGCAAGAAAAAAATAAAAGAAAAAGGAAAGAGAGAAATACTGGAAAGGAAGAAGTAAAATGATTTCTATTTGCAGATGACAGAATCTTGTATATGCAAAATCCTAAGGAATCCACAAAAAAAGATCTAATAAATGAGTTCAGCAGTTTTGGGATACAAAATCAATATATAAAAATTAGTTTTATTTCTATGCATTAGCAGTGAACAATTCAAAAATGAAATTAAGAAATCAATTCCATCAGAATAGAACCAAGAATAAAATATTTAGGCATAAATTTAACAAAAGAGTTTAAGACCTATACATCATAAACTATAAGACATTATTGAAAGAAATTTGAAAAGACCTAAATATGTGGAAAAGATATGACATCTTCACGGATCAGAAATTTTAATATTGTTAAGGTAGCAATTCTCCTCCAATTTATTTACAGATTCAACTCAATCCCTATCAAAATTACAGCTGTCCTTTTTGTAGAAATAGACAAGCTGATCCTAAAAGTCATATGGAAATGGTAGGGACCCTGAATAGCTAAAATAGTCTTTAAAAAAAATAAAGTTGGAGGACTCACACTTCTTGATTTCAAAATTTACTACAAAGCTACAATCATCAAGACTGTGTGCACTGGCATAAGGACAGACACAGAGAGCAATGGGACAGAACTGAAAGTTCAGAAGAAGACCCATACATCTAACAAAACTATACATCAATAAGAGTGTCATTTAAATGGGGAAAAGAGTAGTCTTGTTAACAAGAGTGTTGAGACAAATAGATATCCACATACAAAGAATGATTTGGAAACTTTCTTCACAGTATATGCAAAAAAAAAAAAAAAAGAAAGAAAGAAAAGAAATCAAAATGAATCAAAGACCTAAAAGAGCTAAAACTATATAAAACTCTTAGGGAAAAGCAGGAGTAAACCTTTGTGATTTCTAAGATAGAACACTTAAAGCATGAGCAACCAAAAACAAACAAAAAACCACCACATAAATTGGACTTCATCAAAAGTTAACACATTTGTGCTGCAAAATGATAGTGTCATGAAAGTGAAGGGACAATTCACAGAATGAAAGAAAATAAAATATGTGTAAATCAAATCTGATAAGGGTCTAGTATGAGAATATATTTTTAAAAACTCTTTGAGCTCAACAATAAAACGGCATAGAACCCAATAAAAATTGGGCAGAAGATTCCAAAAGACATTTTCCCAAGATGATCAACAAGTGGCCAGTAAGCTTGTAAAAATGCTCAACGAGGAGGGCCTGGGTGTCTCAGTCGGTTGACCCTCTGACACTTGATTTCGGCTCAGGTCATGATCTCACAGGTTTGTGAGTTTGAGCCCCGTGTAGGGCTCCACGCTGACAATGCTAAGCCTGCCTGGAATTCTGTTTCTCCCTCTCTCTCTCTGCTGCTCTCCCACTCATTCTCTCTCTCTCTCAAAATAAATAAACTTTAAAAAAAAAGTGCTCAACATGATTAATTCTAAAGGAAATGCAAATCAACATCACAATGAGATACCACTTAATACCTGCTAGAATACAAGTGTTGGGGAAGCGAGGATGTGGACAACTGGAGCCTTCACACATTGCTGGTGGGAATGTAAAATGGTACAGCAGTTTTGGAAAACAGTCTGACAGTTCCTTAAGAAGTTAAACACAGAGTTTCTGCATAACTCAACAATTCCATTCGCAGGCATGTACCCAAGAGAAAATGAAAATGTATGTTCATACAAAAACTTGCACACAAATGCTTATAGTAGTGTTATTTGCAATAGCCAAAAAGTGGAAACAATTCAGGCATCCATAAGCTGATGAATGGGGAGACGAAGCGTGGCATATTCATACAGTGGAATGCTCTCTGACAATAAACACGAACGCTACCGCATGGATGAGCCTTGGAAGGATCATGCTAAGTGGAAGAAGTCTGACGCAAAAGGCTATATATTATGATTCCTTTATACAAAATGTCCAGAAAAGGCAAATCCGCTGAGATAGAAAGAGGATTCCTGGGGATTGGGGGAAGAGGGACTGGGTAGTTAATGCTAATGGCACAGAGTTCCTTTTTAGGGTGATAAAAATGTTCTGAAATTAGATAGTGGTGATGGTTGCATAACTTTGTGATACACTAAGAACCACTGAATGGAGTATCTTTCAAAATGGCGAATTCTATCTCAATTTTAAGAAATGCCAAAAGGGAAACACATGGCAAGAGAAAAGAAAAAGAGAAAGAAAAAAGGAAGGAGCATCACAGTATGCCTAGTTGGTACCATTTATGAGAAAGAAGGGTGCAATACAAAATATATGCAATTGCTTGCATGTGCACAGAATAATTTTTTAAGGATACACAAAGAAGTGGTAACACATTGTGGAGGACAAGAATGGGAAAGACTTTCACTGTTAAGTGAAAATTCCTTTTGAATTCTTGGCCATATAAACATATAATCTATATTTAAATATAAAAATTAAATTGATAATAATCGCTAACACTGAGGCTTACTTTGTGCCAGGTACTGTTCTAAGTGCTTTATATTTATTTTATCTTCATAATGATGCTCTTTTGTTATATTTTTATCCTCATTTACAGAAAGGGAAACAGAAGCATAAAGAAGATAAATTTGTGCCCAAAGTAACACAGCTAATAAGTATCAGAGCTAGAATCTGAACACAGGCTGTGTGGCTCCAGAGTCTACTCTTTACTGCTGCTCTATGCTGCCTCTCAGAAGTTTAAAGGAGTGGAAGAGAGGAGGAGAGGGGGAAGGTGGGTGAGGAGGAGAAAGGAAGGAGGGGTAAGAGAGAGAGGAAAGGGGGGAGTAGGGTGGGAGCAGAGAGAGAGGAGGAAGAGCAACAATAAGGAGAAAAGGGGGAGTAGGGGAGAGGGGAGCAGGGAATGTACAGACTAGACAGCATGATTCAAATGGCAAGTTCAGGGCTCCTTTCCACAGACACTGACCTGGCTGTCCTTACAGTTCTGATCATGGTCGTTTGAACAGAATATTGAAGATTGGGTACAGGATAGCCTGCCATTGACTAGGTCCCATGGAAGCCTCCATAGCCTAGTGCAAAACTCTGGAATCACAATTTAGTTAGAATCCTAGCTCTACCATTTTGTGGCTGTGTTTCCTGTAGTATGACCTTTCGAAGCTTTGGTTTCTTCATCAGTAATATGGGGATAATAAAAATACTTGCTTCACAGAGGTGATAAAAAGATTTAAAGAATATATTTCAAGCACTTAGTATAGAGCCTGTCACAGAGTAAGTGAACAATAAATGGTGGCTATCATAACATTAATTAACAGACTCTCTGAACACTAGATGATTGAGTTATAAAGTGTAAAA
The DNA here is from genome assembly GCA_028646485.1 of Cryptoprocta ferox. NCBI lineage: Eukaryota > Metazoa > Chordata > Mammalia > Carnivora > Eupleridae > Cryptoprocta > Cryptoprocta ferox. Next base: position 105,842,364 of record CM053577.1, read on the forward strand.
ATCAGTGGGAAGGTCATGCTCTGTGTAAGAAAGGGCATCAAACAGATAAAGGTCAAAGGTGGCAGCTCTAGAAAGGGAGAATAAAACAGAGGAGGGCTAGCGTCATACACACTTCAGCAACTTCACTGTTTCACCTGGGAATCCCCAAGTCATACAGTGCAAAAGACAAATGGGTTTCTCTGCCGGTACACAGCAGTATGGACCTCTCCAGAGATGCCTTGACTTCTTAGCTCATTACCACATCTGTGCCAAGGGGGCAACATCAAAGCACTCGTATTGCCGGCCTTCCTTAACCTCTGTATCAGGGCTGTGTTTTCCATCTGTTAATGGATCTCAACTTACATAAGAAGCAATCAGTTCATCCCAGAGCCTCTCAGGTCTCCAGTCTACCACTGGTTCTAACTTCTGCCTCAGTTGTGCCAATAACTGTTAAGAGTTAAGGAAGATCTACGTTTTCATGCTTCAGAAACATAGGTTTTTATTTTGACAAAGATATACATAGTGGTGAGTGTAAAAGGCTAGTATATTTAATATGTACACTACACAGTATTTTAAAAAGGGGGACTCGGATCATTTCTTTGGGTTATATACAAGAGAACCATTGTCCCTTCAGATGATTTTTTTTTTAACATACACATTCTTGAATTTCTTCTTCATCTTGATTCTCCTTGTCATCAGCCACTCTGTCTATTCCTGAAAGCAGGAACATAATATCACAAACCCAAAGTCCTCAGTGCTTACAAACCTAACTCATGGCCCTAGAAAAGGAGGGGGGTTGCTGGGCCCTGAGGCAAGGAACTATATTCCTTCTTCTCCTTTCCTTGCCCACATCTTACCATTTACCTTCACAGACATTACATTGTGAATTCTAAGGCTTCTTTCTCCCTTAGTGACCATCCAGCTACTTCACAGAAACAACCTAGTGGTTAAGCTGGGATCAAGGAGGAACTTTTAATGCCTGAGGGTTCCAGATGCTGAGACAAAGGGCTGAGAGAGGCTCTCATATTATTTAACAATATAAGGGACCTCTCTGTCTGGGCTGGGTCCAGCTCTAATGAGAGGGTAATTTCCTGTGGAGCAAGGACTAACTCCTTACATCCATGTGTCTCTTCTTACTTTGGAGCAGCCTTTGAATGCCTATAAGAATCCGAGACTATAACGTCTCTCCGACAAGGGTTCCAGGAAGGAATGCTTACTCTGTATTCCTAAATTTCCTCCAAAGGACTTATTTTCCTCCAGGAATTCTCCCTCTATCCAAATCCCGGTCAAGCAGGTGTCAAAAGGTCTGATGATGTTAGTCAAGGACATGGATTCTCTCTTTCCATATCTCATTACAGAGGCTTTAAGCTCAGAGACCCACTGGTGATAGACTGGGCAGGTCACACATCGAGAGAAGAACTCCTTAAAGTACTGAAAGGAGAGGGAAGTCCGTGAGCTCAAGGATGAGTACTGTCTTCCTCCAGTCCACTCCACCAGGAATTCCAACAGTGCTCACTCAACACACTCACTCAGGGCTTGGGGGACAGGGAGGAGTTACTCAGGGCACAGCAGGCCCAGGAAGTTGGTTTTGAGATACAGGGCAACTGGAATGGCTTAGACACAGAAGGCAGGGCTGTAGGGAGACATGTCAAACTGAGCCAGAGTGGGTCCACTGAGAAGGGGTAAATGTTAACATCTTAACGGCTCTGGGTAGTAGATGTGCAAAGACAGAAAGTCGGGGAGTCTGGTCCTGACCTACATGCAAGAATATCTGCGAGGGTACATGGGGTCTGTGGAAAGACTTCCTAGGTGGAGGAAGCAAAGGGTTTGAGGAGGAAAGAGACACAGAGGCAGCAAGGAGAAGAGGAAGGGGGAGATGCAGGCATCAGAAAGAGCATCATAGGATCAAACTAGAACTTAGGTGTCAAGTGAAGGACCGCAGAGAAACAGGTACCTTGAGGGTCTGGCCTCGAGTCTCTGGGGGAGTATGCATGAAGACACCCTCCGGCATTTTCTGTAACATCAGCACATGGCACTCCAGGAACCGGACAAAGCCATGCGAACCAAACAGTGAGGCATTGGTTCTTTTCAACAACTGGCGTGCCTTGGAGAAGTGCTGCTCAAACAGATTCCACTGTGAGTTCTGGGCAAACCTGGAGGGAAAGAGGCACAGCTCGAAGCTCTATCCCTTGCTTGCTGACCATGGCTCTTGCACAGACCCATCACTTCTTTCAGGCAGTAAGGCCTCTTGGGCGGCCGCATTGTGATGCTGGCAAGTGGCTAAGGCTGCTGCTAACTCACATGAAGGAGACTAAAAAGGAGACTCTAGGTTACCCAGCATTTAAATGTAACCTTCAACTTAACCCTCAATCTATAGGCCCAAACCTGCTAAGGGTCAAGAAGAACCCCTCTACTAAGATGGGAGGGATGAGAGGTAAAAGGTCTTCAGGAGTAGTTTAGAGCTGCAGAAATAGCCCTGCCTGGAGGGGTAAAAGGCAGTAGCTTAACTGACCCCATGGTGTCCTTAAGTTTCTAGCCTTTCCCACCGAGTAAGACTCTGGGACCCCACATTACCACATGGCCAGAGACGAGTGGACCCCCAGCATGACATTACTCTGAGAGTTCAGAATGCAGCTGTGCTCATAGTGTTGAACGAAACGCAGACACTCGCCAAAGGGCCGACACAGCAATCCTGTGGACAATGAAGTTAAGCAGGCTGGGATCAGTTGTCCCCCATAGGAACTGGTATAGAAGGTATGTGTACAGGGGAGTGGGAAACACCTGAAATGCAGACATCCTGAATCACACTTTAAGGAACCAGGGGTTGGAGCAGGGGCCATGCCCAAGGGACAGCTCATGACTACCTGTTTTCCAAACACAGGGCCCTATCTCAGGTCTGAATCCTTCAGGAGTATAGCAGAGCCCTGCACAAGATTTACCTTTTCCATAGAGCAGCAGATCTAAGCAAGCAGAATAGAAGCAGGCCAGGCCAAGGACATCATGACCCTGGGAAATGAGCACCCACTGACTCTCCAGCACATGGACACACAGGTCAAATCTGCCAAGAGACAGAGCTACTGAGACCAGCTAGGGAGGGGGAGGATGGTACAGGGGAAGAGGGGATCTTGTATCTTCAAAGCAGCCTAACAACCCCTATATTTCCCTGCCTGGGCTCTATTTACCTAGAAAGTATCTGTGCCTGAGATCAGACCCACCTCTAAGCAAAGGAAGTAGGAAAATGCCTCTGAAACAGCTTCCACCTTCTTTCCTGAGCTACTGCAATTACCTACCTCTCTGCAGAAAAATGAAGGAGGAGGAGGAGGAAAAGGAGGAGGAGGAGGAAAAGGAGGGGGAGGAGGAAAAGGAGGGGGAGGAGGAGGAGGAGAGAAAGTGGGGAAGAGAAGGGGAAGAGGGAGAAGGGTGAGGAAGGACGAAGGAGAGGAGAGGAGAGGTGGGGAGAAGTAGAATATGTCTCAGCTCAGACTCTGCGTTTCCCTATCTGAACCCCACACTTAAGACAATACTTCCTGGAATGACTAGAGAAGAGAGAGCCTGGCTGTAAGAAATGGAACAGCGTCTCCCTCTCCATTTCAGACTTCTTTGGGAGATCATACCCTCCCCTTTTAGGCAACAGATACAAATGACAGAAAATGATCTTAATACTTCTTCTGCAGAAATGCAGATCTGAAGAGAACTGAGAGAACCAGATTCTCCAGCGCTGGTTTCTTGAGGTGTCTGCATATCTCATGAGCTTGAAAACCTAAGGAGGTTAAAGAGCACAGTGTGAGGTCTAGCTGTGAACCTGGCCTCTCCAAAAGCTCTAGGCCCGCCAGTCTCAAGCCACATTACCCAGCTTGATGGAGAAGTCGAGACGGCCGAGGCAGAGCTTGGTGTAGGCCAAGGCCTGCATGAGCTGGGCTGTGGCCAACAGTCCCTCCCTGGAGAACCAACATAGGCTGCTTTTCTGAATGGCCATCTGCTCACAGTGCAGCCACCTGTCCCTGTCACCCACATTTTGGGAGAACTGGGACAGGGCCACATAGGTAGAGACAACCTGCAGGTGAAACAAACATGGGCCAAAATATTCTGGCTGTACATCCACACCACACCTCCATCTTGTCCCCTTCCTGCATAAGAGCACTCTGTGTGCCTTGCTGCTCACCTGATGGGGACCTGCTGATCATTCCTACTGCCTGATCTTCAAACAAACCACTTTCTATAGCTGCCCCTCTTCTTGTTTTCTGAGCCCAGACTTCCCCTTCAAAACACTGGCCAAACTGTACTTCTGCATTTTCTCTAATGAAGGCCTCTGATGCTTGCTCCTTAGCACTCTTCAGAATGGCTGCCTGGATGTCTGGTGTAAGTATGTGCACATTTGACATCATTGATGACTCTCTTCTTAAAATATTGTTTTTGCTAGGTTTTGAGGACATCAGATTCTCTTGGAAACTGCTCAGTTTCTTTTGCCAATTTCTCCTTATGACCCTGAATTCTTAACATTGGAACACCCATTATGTGCCAGGCACTACTCTTGATTCCAGGGAATCAGACAATAGATCAGTGAAATATATAGAATGTTAGGGGATAATAAACACAATGGAGAAAAATTACCTAGTTTCATGGCTTTTAATACCATTTACACACTGATGACCCCTGAATTTCTATTTCGAGGCCAGACCTCTCCCATACACCCCCACATTCGTATATTCAATTGCCTACTTAACATCTACCATCTAGATGTCTAATAGGCATCTCATATTAAACATGTCTAAATCCTGGTTCCAGTCTTCCCCCATATCTGCTCCTTCTGCAGACTGCCCCATTCCAATTAAGAGCATCTCTATCCCTCTAGAAGTCCAACAAATCTTGGGATTATCCTTGACTCTTTTTTTTCCTCCCATCCCAGAACGGACCAAGAGTGAACCCTGTTGGTTCTCTCTTGACAGAAGACCACTCCTCCCCACTTCCTCTGCCACCATAATCTCTTGCCTGTATCACTGCAATAGCCTCCTAACTTGCCTCCCTGCTTCCTCTCTTGCCTCATTTAGTTGACTTTCAACACAGCAGACAGAATGATCCTATTAAAATATAAGTAGACTCTGTCACTCCTCTTCTCAGAACCTGCCCCTGGCTTCCCATCTTCTTTAAAGTCCAAACTCCTACTGTTGCCCCAGGGGCCTGCACCATCTGCCATCCACCCCCTTCCCCAGCTCTCTGACTCATCTCCTTGTTCTACCTCCTCCCTTCTAGTCACACCGGCCTCTTCACTGTTCCTCAAACACAGAGAGCATGCCTTGTGGATTCACTGTGCCTTCTGCCTGTCCACTCTTCTCCCTCATAGCCATGCAGCTTACTTTCTCATCTCCTTCAGAGATTTGCCCAAATGTCATCTGCTCAGTGAGGCCTTCCCTAGCACCTTGTTTAAAATTGCACCCCACCCCCAGCTCCTAGAACCCCATGGCCCCCTGCCTCCCCTTAATTTCTGTCCATTGCGTTTATTAGCAATTTCACTGATTTGTTGCCTGTTTTCCTGGAATCAAGATTAGTACCTGCCTGGCCCATAATGAGTATTCATCAAATATTTATAGAACATATGGATAAAAAAGAGAGATAGACAGATGGACACTAAAATTAGGAAGACATTTCCCTTCCTTCTTTTTTCCTAAGTCAGCACTTCTAATCATTTTTTAGATCATGGACTTCTTTGAGAATCTGATGAAAGCTATGACCCCTTCCCTACCTCCCACCACTTCTGAACATACACACAAAAGCCAACATTCAGTTCAGGGAACTCACAGATAACCAAACCCGGAAACCTACCTAAAAACTGCAATCGGAGAGATGCTGCTCAAACGTATGATCGGTATGTCCCGTTAAGTCTGGGTTATTGTGAAATCATGCTAAACCCAGGAATCTCTCTCCCTAGCATTTTAGGTTTCTGAGTGAGGTCCAGCGGTAAAGCAAGGACTGGCTTACCTGGGCTTCATTTGCAAACTCCTCCGCAGAGTTCTTCTGCATAAGAGCAGCAAGGCAGGCGAACCTGCGGCTGCTGGCCGTGGTCTCCAGGCTGTAGAGCTGCCAAAGCAGGGAGAGGCAGTGCACCCGCTGCTGCAGGACTGCCAGCTTCTTCTTACTGTTATGAAGCAGAGTGATTAGTGTGTCTTCAGTCTGCACTAGTGCCCAGCTGTCCCTACCCACAAAAATCCACATCTACTCATCAGGGGGCCATCTACAGACTTTCAAACTCAGAAATGCTCCCGGGATCCCATTACTTCTAATCCCATAAACCTTCTGAAATCTTTTTTTTTTTTTTAAGTAGGCTCCATGCCCAGCACAGAGCTTGAACTCATGACCCTGAGATTAATAGTCACATGCTCTACTGACTGAGCCTGCTAGGTGGTCCAAGTCATCCCTCTTGATCGGAAAAATTCAGAAAAGTATTTTTAATAAGTTCATTCTTTAAATTGCTGTTTTGAATATATTTCCTATTATTATAGCTCAATAACTGGGTAGCTATTTCATATTTTTATATATATCAGAAATCTTAAATTGCTACATATATGTATATATGCCTATGTGTATATATGTACACACATACACATATGTGTATCTTGATTTGAAAGAGGGTAATATGTATCTTTATTTGAAAAATGGAGAGTAACACTATGCTTCAAAAGCAAAAGAAGTCCTGGGACACCTGGGTGGCTCAGTTGGTCAAGCGTCTGACTCTGGATTTTGCCCCAGGTCATGATCTCATATTTCCGTGAGTCCAAGCCCCGCACTGGGCTCTGTGCTGACAGTGTGGAGCCTGCTTGGGATTCTCTCTCCCTCTTTCTCTGTCCCTCCCCCACTCACACTCTCTCTTTCTCGAAAAAAAAAAAAAGTCCTCATTCTGCTATATTTCATTGGTTCAGATAGTAAGGTCGAGGAACTAGAACTGCTATATGCTTGAAAAGCAGAGTCTTAGGTCAATATGGGCAATACTCCCAGGCTGAGCCCTGCTTTAATTCTCTGTGATGGTAAAAGGATGACTTGGCCAGGTTCCTCACTTCTCACGAGGGTTTGCTGAAGGTCGGCTGAGGGAACAGGAATGCCAGTATTTTTCCAAGAATGTTTGGAAAAGGACACCAAACCAGGTCCAAGGGAAACTCCTTTTCAGCAGTCGAAGGCCTTGCCTGGCCAATTTTTTGGCTAGGGTGATCTGTCCCATGTTGAAACAGACCTGGAGATGGGGAAAATGAGAAACAGTAAACATGGGAAGAGTACTACGGATGAGGTTCTGGACTTAACACACTGGTGCCTTCATTTGGAGCTAGTACTTGGGCTGCCGAGGCGCTGGAGTGAGTGAGCCACAGCAGGGCCTGGCCGCACTAAGGAGCACCAGGAGGGCCATGCACACGGAAAGGAGAAAATAGGATTGTGGAGAAAACACCCTCCTTTCTCAGGTCCCCCATGTTGGTCAGTAAAGAGAGTAAGGCTATGATTTAGAAAGTGATGCTGCTGGACTGAGATGGGACTGTCATTTGAGTAGAGATACATGCCACTGAATGGATCTAAAATATCACCAAATTCTTTCTCTGTCTTCCTCAACAGTGCACTCGTCACTGTGTTGGTGGGGGGCAGGAGCTGAAGAACTACCTTGAGGTTATCATTGCCTTCACATTTTAAGACTAAACCCTCCAAGAAAGTGATAGAGCCTATGGTGATTCCAGAATAACCTTGGGAAGACTGCACAATAACTTCTTATAAAGGGAAAGAAATAATTATTTAACGTTGCTTCAAAGAACTTCTGGAATGAAACACAAATAATGTGAAAGTCTCTAATAATTCTCTTTGCCATTCAAAGGCATTATACATGTCTCTTAACCAGATTATCATAAGGTTTATATTGAGATTAGTTTTTACTTAATTTTATTTTTTAATTTTAAAGCTCAGCTCTCTGACAAAACAACCCCCATGGTTTTATGGAGTTATAATGTATAAACTGATAATTATCCCAACACATTTTGTTCTATTGACTTAATAGTAGTGAGGCTGGGAAAAGTTGCTGGGCTGTGCTGAGTTATTCTTACACAATAAATAAATTTACTCCTATATGTCCTTTGTAAATAGAGTGTCTCATGACATGCTTTCCCCAGAGTTTCTATTTGTTATGCAAATCTCATTCCCTGGGGAAGTCTGTTATGATATAGAATGGTCTATGAAGTATATATTTTTTTAAAAGCAAGATATAGAATGGAATATAGAGAGCTCCCATTTGTGTGTAACAAAGGAGAGAGACCATATACATCTATGTGTGCTAACCCCTCTGGTAGAATACATAAAGATATATAAACCTGGGGAGGGGACATAGTAGCTGAGTGATGGGGTTGAGGGGGGGACTTTTAAATGTATGTTCTTTGTTTCCCCCCCTATATTTACTGAGATGTATTTGACCATAACATTGTGTAAGTTTAAGGTGTACAACATGATTTTTTATTGAGATATAACTAACATATAATGTATCAATTTTAGGTATCCAACGTAAATTTTTTTTTCTTGATTAAAAATTTTAAGATCTATTAGCAACTTTTAAATACGTAATAAAGTATTGTTAACTATAGTCACTATGCTATACGTTCTATCCCGAGAACTTATTTATCTTATAACTTGAAGTTTGTACCTTTTGACCCCCTTAACCCAAATTTTGTCCACCACTCAAGTTGTCCTAAAATTAGTTTATGTATATTCCATTGAGCAAATGGCATGAATAAGCAATTCACAGAAAAATAAATGACCGATAAACATATAAAAATAATGTATCTTATTAAGAAATATATATTAAAGTACAATATAACTTTAATCTATGGATTAGCAAGTTTAAAACAGACTGATAACATCTGGTGTTAGTAAGAATGTGAAGAAATGGGAAAAATTTGATTTGATATACAAAGAGTTCCCATCTTACAATGGTTTGACTTGACAATTTTTTGACTTTACAATGGTGTGAAAGTGACATGGATTCAGTGGAAAATATACTTTGAATTTTGATCTTCTCCTGGGGTAGCAACATACGTATGGTATGACACTGTCCCGTGTGCCAGGCGGCAGCAGTGGGAGCACTCCCAGTCAGCCACAGGATCACAAGGGTGAACAACCGACGCACTCACAATCTGGTTTTCACTTTCAGTATAATATCCAAGAAGTTACATGAAATATTCAACACTTTATTATAAAACATGCCTTGTGTTAGATAATTTTGCCCAACTGTAGGCTAATGTAAGTGTTCTCACTGAGTATGTTTAAGGTAAGCCAGGCTAAACTACGATGTCTGGTTAGGTTAAGTGTATTAATTAAATGCATTTTCAATTTGTGATGGGTATATTGGGTTCAGCTAAATAATACTTTCAACTTATCATGGGTTTATTGAGATGTAACCCCATCATAAGTTGAGGAAAATGACTCATTTTGATGGAAAATTTGGCAATATATTTATTAAATGTAAAATCATTCATCTTCCACCTTAGCATTTTCTACCTCTGGAAATTTCTCTTATAGAAAAATTCTTACAAGGGAAGAAAGAGCTATTTACAAGAATATTCACTGTAGCAATGTTTACAGTAACCTCAAATTAGAGACAACCTAAGTGCATGTGAAGAAGGGACAGATTAAATAAACTTCGATATATGCATACAGTGGAGTACTTGGCAACTGTAACTGACTGGATGTGTACCAACATGCAAAAATGTTCAGTCTGTAATGTTAGGAATAAAAGAGAATGTAGAATATGATTCTATTTAAAAAATAACAAAATATTCCATGTGTGTATACTTGGGGGAATTTGCATCACATTATTAACTATGCTGGGGGTAACACGGAGCTCTTTTCACCTTCTACAAATTGTGTATTGCTAGGTTTTGAATCCGTTAAATCTATTATCACATTATCACATTTGTAATTGCATACAAAAAACAAAGAGGTTTTTAAAAGGAAATACTGGGGTAACCCTCAAGGAGGAATAACTCAAACTTCAGGGTCAACCCCTGCCCTCACCTCTGACCGAAGACAGCAGAAGGTCGCCTCCTCAAACTGACAGATCTTCGCCTTGTGCTTTTTCAAAAATGAGAATGCTGAAGGCTGGCCCAGAAGACTGCTTGCCTTCCTCAAATAAAAGAAGGCCTCCGAACAAGACAAGGAACGGTGAAACGGAATTAGGATTTGTGTGACACTAGTGGTGTGATTAGGATGAAGGCTGGAATAAGGTTGTGCTGAGGTCAAGACGTGGATTAGAATCAGGGTTGGGTTCAGAGTTATGGGGAGCTGGACGGCGTGTGCATGTCAGGGGCAGGGCTGGCAGCGACTGGTGCTCTTGGACTGGCACATTCCCACTTCCTGTTTTCTCCTAAACCCCTTCCAGCTCCCTTCTCTCCATTTTCCTCCATTTTTCATCCAAGCTCACCCAACAGTAAGAAATCCCAACCAAACTTCCCAAGTGAAAGCACTGGGCTGAGGGGCAGGGAGCAGAGTTTGCTCACCATGTAATTATCTGACAGGTCCAAGGAGGCAGCGGCAGCCTCCAGCAGGTAATAAAACGCACATGTGGTTTCTCCAATGACCAGGCAATGCCGGGTGAGGGGTGAGAGCACCAACTTCAGGATTTCCTCACAGTGACAGGGCTTTGTGGTCAACACGTCTTTCTCGGGGCTGGTCTCAGCCAGCTTCCTGTTCACCTGATCCAGGAACTCTTCCTCTGTTCTTTGTGGAGAGAAGATGAACTGAGAGTGGCCTCAAAGCAAGCCACTCTTTTCCAGGCATTCCCACGTCCCCGAGTCACTTTTCCAGAAAGCTTTCCTTCATAACTCATTAATTCTATGTTTAGCATTCCCCTCCATCACTCCATGAGTTTTTGAAAATCAGGGACTTGATCTATTACGTCAAAGCCCTATTAGGGATTTTTAAGAACCTGAAGCCAATCTAAATAGTGGCTAAGTGGGGAAACAACCACACTGAAGAGTAAACTGACAACGTGTGAAATAAGCACACAACAATGACACAAAGCAATAAGTAATAATACATTTCTCTATCAGCATATTTGAACTTTGTCATAGCATATTTGAACATTATTTTATACAACACCCTCTTATCCCACAACAAATCTTTCAGACAGACAAAAACTACCTTCCTATTCGATGAGGAAATTGAGGCTTAGAGAGCCTAAGTGCCTTCCGAATGACCTCATAGCTATTTAATGGAACCACAACTAGAGCTCACTTCTCTGACTCCTAGTGTAGTGCACTTGCCACAAACATGAGTTAGATCTCTCTGAGATGGACAGATGGGAACTGAGGATGGCTTTGAAGAATGGTGAACACTCTGATAAGTAGGAGGATGTGGAAGCCACTTAGTATTTCAAAAAGGGGGGATTGTGTGAGTAAAGATATACAGGTGAGTGTGGGAAGGATTCATGAAGAATACAGATTTTTGTTTGAAAACCATAAGAAATCAGGTTGGATAGCAGGATGGGAAATTCCAGTGTGGCTGGTGAACTCAAGGTAGGGACATTTAAAATTGATGGGCTAGGCATTAGAATGCCAGGAGGCACATGATTAGGAAATGTAAATTCAAGAGCCAAACATAATTGAGAAGGTAAATATTTTGTGGAGGAAAAAATCTGCTATATGTACAATGCATTGGAGAGCTATTAAATGAAGCTTTTCGTAAACACTAAGAAATAATTTCCCCACAAAGAATCAAAACCTGCCTTTCCAATTCTGTTAACTTGAACTCTGGGCTGAGTACAAGGCTCACTACTCCTGGGTGGTCAGAAGCATTCCTCATCTGCAGGTGAGGTGAGTGCCCTGGGTTAATGGTCATCTGTGTCTCACTTTCTGGCCCCCACACCCACTCTCGGCATCTCCCTTTACCTGCAGTGTTCATTTGTGAAGGCCTCCTGACTTCTGCATTCTTTTGTCTGGAACTGAAAACTATCTGCAGGGAGAAAAAGATTATTATCTTTAATTATCCATCTTTGTATTAACTGAGAACATTTTGAATTCCTGACTACCTCTCCTCTGCAGCTTAGTTCATGACCTAATTGCCTCCCCCGTTGTTAGAATGGTAAATTTAGGTTTAATATTAGCCTACACACAAAATAGGATGGTAGATTACTCCTTAATCCTTCAAGTAGTAAGTCCTCTCAAACCTCCCAAACCAGTCCCTAATTCCATTTGCTAGAGAAATGAATAAATAATATGTCCATCTGGTTTGATGGCTACTGCATTTTTAAAAAATATTTATTTTTGAGAGAGAGAGCAAGCATGTGCAGGGGAGGGGCAGAGAGAGGGGTGTAGAGAGGATCTGAAGCAGGGTTTGTGCTGACAGGATAGCCCAAGGCCGGGCTCAAACTCATGACCTGAGCCAAAGTTGGACGTTTAACTGCCTGAGCCACCCAGGCTCCCCTATGGCTACTTCTAATAGAAGGAATCCCTGAATATATGTGGATCGAGTTTATGACCAGATGGCAGTGGGCCACAGAGCGAGGCCTAGTGAGGAAAATCATGAGGGCACAAGATACCATAGTCCACCAGCGTCATAGTGGCCAGTAAGGGTTTTCAGCTTTCCCTATCTGGCCTTTATCCCTCAGATTTGACTCTTCCTCTGCAGCTGCTTTCTCACAGATCAAAGACCAAAAACTGGAATTGATGTGGAGATGCTGCTGGTGAGACTGAAAGGGCGCCTCAGAGAACTGGTATAGGGAGGACTTGTGTTAAGTAGAAGGACCAGCTGTCTGATTACTGAATGATGTCAAAAAGGTAGGGTAAAGTAAGGCTAAGGAAACTATGGAAACTGGGGTTTGGTAGCATTACTACAACACATAATTTCCAGGGGCACCATCACATCCTAGCCATGTGTGGTTAGCACCCTCTAGATGCGTGCAGTACCTGGTCTGCACAGCTATGCAGAGAGGCCCTGAGTCTGGGAAGTATCCTCTGGGTTTGATTGTGCTGGAAAGGTCCTGAGCCTCTCTCATACAGACTGACCAGGCTGTGTAACCTAAAGCTGACACTGACCTCTCAAAAGGAAAGAGTTATATAGGAAATAGGAATGATAGAGTAATTTCTTCACAATCCTAGACCAGGACATTCACTGTTATTTTCGTTTTCCTTGGAAAGTACAAAAGTGCAAATGCCCGAAGAGTTCATCAGCCAATGACCAACTTGTCCAAGTCACTGGTCCACCTGCACAGAGTCATCAGAATTTACAGCTAGAACAGACATTAGATAATAGATTAACTCCTGATTTTAGTCCTTTACTACCAACAATTCACCATCTCTTCCCTATCCCTCTCCCCTGTCAACACCAGCTTCTATCAAAGTAGAAAAAGAGAAGATTTGGTTGGGGCTTGACAGCTGTCTTCAATTATGGAAGAAGGCATGACTCTGATTTGCATTTCCCTGATGATCAGCAATGTTGGGCATCTTTTCATGTATCTGTTGGCCAGTTGTATTTCTTTGGAGGGATGTCTATTCATGTCTTCTGTCCAATTGGATTTTTTGCTTTTTGGGTGTTGAGTTTTCTAAGTTTTTAATATATTTTGGATACTAACCCTTCATCAAATAATGTTGTTTGCAAACAGCTTTTCCCATTCCATAAGTTGCCTTTTAGTTTTGTTTTGTTGATTGTTTCCTTCACTGTGTGGGAGCTTTTCATTTTGATGTAGTCCTAATAGTTTATTTTTGCTTTTGATTCCCTTGCCTCAGGAGACATGTCTAGAAAGAAGATGCTACGGCTGATGTCAAAGAGGTTACTGCCTGTGTTCTCTTCTAGGATTTTTATAGTTTCAGGTCTCACATTTAGGTCTTTAACCCATTTTGAATTTATTTTTGGGTATGGTGGAAGAAAGTAGTCCAGTTTTAGCTGTCCAGTTTTTCCAAAACCATTTGTTGAAGAGATGGTCTTTTTCCCAATGGATATTCTTTCCTGGTTTGTCGAAGATTAATTGACCATGTAAGTGTGGGTTCATTTCTGAGTTTTCTATTCTGTTACATTGATCTATGTGTCTATTTTTGTGCCAGTAACACACTGTTTTGATGACTACAGCTTTGTAATATAACTTGAGGCCCGGAATTGCAATGCCTCCAGCTTTGTTTTTCTTTTTCAAGGTTGCTTTGGCTATTCAGCATCTTTTGTGATTCCACATAAATTTTAGGATGGTTTGTTCTAGCTCTGTGAAGAATGCTGTTGGTATTTTAATAGGGATTGCATTAAATCTGTAGATTGCTTTTGGCAGTAGAGACAATTTAACAATATTTGTTCTTCCAAGCCATGAGCATGGAATGTCTTTCCATTTCTTTGCATTATCTTCACTTACAATCAGGGAAATGCAAATCAAAACTACAATGAGATATCACCTCACACCTGTCAGAATGGCTAAAATCAATAACACAGAAACAACAGGTGTTGGCGAGGAAGTGGAGAAGGGGAAACCCTCTTACACTGTTGGTGGGAATGAAAACTGGAGCAGCCACTGTGAAGAACAGTATGGAGGTTCCTCAAAAAGTTAAAAATAGAATGATCCCATGATCCAGCAATCACACTACTAGGTATCTACCCAAAGAGTACAAAAATATTACTTCAAAGGTATACATACACCCTGATGTTTATAGCAGCATTGTCTATAACAGCCAAATTACAGAAACAGCCCAAGTGTTCATCAGCTGATGAATGGATAAAGAAGATGTGATATATATATATATACAATGGAATATTAATCAGCCATAAAAAATGAAATCTTGTCATTTGCCATGACATGGATGGGGGTAGAGCGTATTAGGCTAAACGAGGTAAGTCAGTCAGAGAAAGATATATACCATATGATTTCTCTCATATGTGGAATTTAAGAAACAAACAAGCAAAGGGGGAAAAAAGAGAGAGAAAGAGGCAAACCAAGAAACAGACTCCTAACTATAGAAAACAAACTGATGGTTACTAGAGGCAAGGTGGTTGGAGGAATGGGGGAAATAGGGGATGGGCACTTGTGATGAGCACCAGGTGTCATAGGGAAGAGTTGAATCACTATATTATACATTTGAAGCTAATATTACACTGTACATTAACTGGAATTTAAATAAAAACTTAAAGGAAAAGGCACAACTCTCAAAAACTGGTGAAGCTGCAAGAAGGTAGATTTCCCCTTGATGCAAGAAGCTTTCTAACAGCTATTGACAATGAAATGGGCTGTCTGATTGCTGAAAATGTTAAAACAAAGAGGATGAACACTCATTTAGGGTGTGGGAGAAGGGCTACAGGCTTTGGGAAACACCTATTCACTAATCCAAACTTCTTCAAGTAACTAACTCCTATTTACCCCTGAATTCTCACTTCTGGCATTATTTCCTTCAAGGGAGAGTTTTCTCCTACTCACTTCTCAGACTGGCAGAACGGCCCCTTCTCTACATACCCCAATGCCTAGGTATGCTATTTTCATTGCCTTTACCATGCCATGTCGGAATTCTCTATTTATATGTCTATATGGACCCCCAAACTGGTAATTTCAGGGACCCAGGCTTATTTTTTTGTATTCTTAATCCCAGATGCAGCATCTGATACATACAAGTGCCCCATATATGTGTACATTGTTGAATAATTAAAATAATAAAAAAAACAGTAACTAAAATGTATTGAGCACTAACCTTGTGCCTGGCACTATTCAAAGCACATTACATATATTTTAACTCATTTCATTCTCACAGCAACTCTATGAAATTGGTATTGTTCTTTTCCCCAATTAATTGAGGTTAAGTAACTTGCCTAAGATTGCCACCCAAAACAAGCATGATCTCTAAAGTTCCTTTTCACTCTGGGATTACATTTTTCTTATTTCTGGTGCTTCAGGAATAAATGGCTCTTTCTGCCTATTCTTCTCCCTTAATCTGATTCCACCTTTTGGATGCAGAGCTCCAAGTACATGAATAAAAAGAAGTGCTGCCCACATGTCCTCTTTCTGTCCCCTGGGTTTACCGTGGGGAGAAGGCAGCTGCAGCCTGTCTGTGGTCACTTGTGTTAGTACTGAGCCAGTATCCTTGTAACTACAGAACCGGGAGGTCCCACTGGAGCCCTTAGGAGAACAGATGGCAAAACGGTGGAAGGGGACAAAGTCCCCCCCATGACAGCTCCCACAGCGGCAGGCCAAGTCTTGGAGAAAGCAGGCACATTCGAGGTGCAGGGCTATCTGCTGTGCCCGGGGCCACAGCTCCCATGCAGCTTCCCTTAAGAGCGGCGCTCCAAACTCTAGCACCTCTGTCTGAGACAGGGAGAGTTCCTCTTGTGGACTGAGGAGAGAGCCGGCATCTGAAATACAGGAAAATCCAGGCAAATCTAAGTCTCCCTTAAAGGTCTTTTATGCTATCAGTGGCAAACTCCCAAGCACATGCTGCTAGTTTATAACAAAATTGTATTGATAATTCCTCTGTATAAAGTATATTACACCAATCTGAGAATGGCATATCTAGTACCCAGTACCACAGAGAAGAAATGATAAGTGGTATGGATCAGTGGTAATAGATTTCTTAGCTGTTCTTCCTAAATTGAGCTTTTTTGACTACAAATTACTATAAGCATCAAGTCATCAGAAATGCTCTGTTCAAATATAAGGCCCAAACATTCACACTCAAAGGGAAATTATTTGTGGAGTATATGTGCTTTGGATAGTCTGTGCCACAATTTTATTCTTTCATGTGGAGAATTCAAGACTGCAAGCCATTTAATGTATATCTTGCTTTGTTCATGACTGTTTCAATACCAGATGTGTTTATTTCCAAAATTCGGAACAGTTTATCCTTTTCTTGTAAATTTCTAAAATTAGGAATAGTTTATCCTTTTCTTATTATTTATATCTAGAAGCCAATAAAGGGTTATAGCAATATTTTCTGAACTTAAACACAGATACTTAACATATGGGCTTAACAAGGAGCTAGAATTCTTGGAATTAAGACAATTCAGAAAAATACAGGTTATTCATTCACTATTATCATGGCTCTTTTGTGATTAAAAAAACTGCCTTCCCCCATTTCTTAGCCATAGTTTTAAGAGACTGAGCCCCGTGATAGAGGATACTGATGTTCTTGCTGAACACAGATATCCTCTCTCAAGGCTCTGTGCTCAGGTGAGAACAAGGGAGCAGCTCTTCCTCACCGGACTTTTTCTTCTTCTCCTCTTTAGTTTGTTCAATAATCTTGATAGAGGAAGGCACTAATATTGACTTGGCAGGAAGCTCTTGACTCTCGTTGAAACAGCAGAGCACATGAATATCCACAAGAGCCTTCAGCACCTGAAGTAGCTTATTTTTATCCCAGCCAGGCAGGAGGTGCTGCAACAGATCTATGTGAAAGGAGTGACCAATGACTGCAGCACACTTAACCAGCAACTGCTCCTCTGGGCTCAATTGATCCAGCTGGTTTACTGCTATTTCTGGGGAGGTGGTGGGGGGGGGGGAGAGCAATGAATGAGCTTTCTACAAACACAGAATACATTGTGTTAAGAATCTGTTCACTTAAAAAAAAAGGGGGGGCTTGTTTTTTATCCTCCCCTTCTACACTCAGTCTAACCTCTTAAAAGAGTCTTCTCCTCTAGTCCTCATTTGCCCTCATTCCCCATTCATTGTTCAACCAACAACAACAATCAGGTTTTCATCAACCACTGAAGCTGTACTCCCCACAGTCACCAAAACTTTTTGTTGGTAGGCCCAAAACTGTGCTCTGAATCATTCAGCTATATTAACAATTCTTCCCATTTTCATGACTAGTTAAGTACCCAGAACCTTTTTGTAATTACTGCCCACTAAAAGTGGGGGCCAGGCTTCCTGATCCCAGAACTCACATAATAGTAAAGACCTTAACTAACTCCAAGCATAATAGCAAATCTCTCCACACTCTGACCCATACATAAGAGCAGTCAGTATTGAACCAGTAAGTCACCAGGCCCAAAATCTTGGAATAATCTGAAACATTTTCTTTTCCCTAACAACCAATTAGTCACCCACTTATCTTTCTTCTAAATGTTCTTGTATGTTTCCTCCTAAACAACTGTAGTATAAGTAGTCATTTTCACCTGGATCACTATGATACCCTGTTTGGAATATCTTCAATTTCCTCTCATTCTTATCCCAATAACATATTAACTAGCATTAGAATTATGGGGTGCCTGGGTGGCTCAGTCGGTTAAGCATCTGACTTCGGCTCAGGTCATGATCTCGCAGTTTAGGAGTTCGAGCCCTGCATTGGGCTCTGTGCTGACAGCTCAGAGCCTGGAGTCTGCTTCAGATTCTGTGTCTCCTCCTCTCTCTGCCTCTCCCATGCTCATGCTCATGCTCTGTCTCTCAATAATAAAAACGTTAAAAAATTAAAAAAAATAATGTTTATATAATTATATATATGAAGTACAGATACAATTATGCCAGGGTTCTTTTTTAATACTTTTATAACTTATGTGGACTTTTACAATCTAGCTTTGGCATTTCATTTAGGCCAAGGCTTTGCTGAATGAGGTATTTGTTTTGGCTTACAAGTTAACAAATCCTGTGGACAATACTGACCTTGGGTTAACTTTTCAGCTATTTCCTAGGATCCTGATTAAATGAGAATACCAGCTAAGGTATCAGGAAACTCTGGTTATGCTAACAATGATCCCCGATTGGAAACTGAATTTGGACTAGGACAACTGTGAATAAGCTATAAATAACTGGTGGTAAGCCACAGTTCTGGGCTTCCTTGCGTGTATTAATTCTTGTCAGAGGTCATGTCCCTTACAGATCCTGGAGTCTATGCCTATGGGGCTGTTATAAGAGATACTAGTTCCTAGTTGGGACATGGGGCTTCTAAGCACCCATCCATCATGGTCTCATTCCACCAGACCTAAGCTATCCTTGAGGCTCCAGAGAATAGCAGTAGAAACTTCTGTGAGGACTTCCACTAAAGAAAACTACCTGGTGCTGTGTTTTCTGACCAGTATGCGTCTAAGTTAGTAAAGCCAATGCCAAGTTAGGCTGTTGTAGTTGTAGGAGTGTGAACTATCAAGATGGACCTACAGACAGCAGAGTGCTAGCTTATAATAGCTATCATTCATTGAATATTTATTATGTATAATGATTTATTTCATTTAATCATCAACTAACCTCCTTAAGGTAGGGGCTATCATTATCCTCACTGGAGTGATGAGAAGACTAAGGCTTACATAAGTTTATCTGAGGATTCATAGCCAGTAAATGGAGAAGCCAGTGGTACCCAGGTTTTTCTGACACCAAAATCTTGGCTCTTAACTAGCAAGGTGTCTGTACTGACATTTCATATGCATGTCTTATATTCTCAAGATCATACTGGACTTGAAGGCAGCCTTAACCATCATAATAGTCCCAGAGTGCTTCGTATGGTAGCACTTGAATAGAGCATGAAATAAACCCAACCTCCTCATTTCTAAGAAGAAGAACGTCCCGTCTGACTATGCCTACTCAAATCTGATGGCTTCTTCATTCTTTATCTCAGCAGTCATTATAAACTTACTTTGCACTTTTGATTAAACTCCTGCTATGTGTTTAACACTGTCTCTTCACTAGCACCACAGATTTTCTTAAATCTTGGCCACATTCTCTCCCTTGCTGACTGCTTCCTCTAGCACAGGAATATGCATGAAGGGAAACACAGGATATGATTTTTATCAAACAACTAGAAGACTTTCCTTGGTCATTAGCCCCAGGGAACAACAGGGCTAATGTATTTAAGTAAATTTAAAATTTAAGTAAAATACTACTCAATTTCTTTTAAATTTTAAAATTTTAAATTCAAGTAAAATACTACTCAAGTAGCATTACAAGTCTCTCAGGGGCTCTTTGGGCAGCACCAGAACTTATCTCTAGAAGGCAGGTTTCTTTTTTTTTTTTTTTTAAAGAAAAGGAAATTCGCATGACAATGAGAGACCTATATTCAATCAACCACCAAATTACTAAGTGCAATGACACCTGTCATTGGCTCACTTGAGGTTTTCAAGTGACCTGCCTTTTAATAATGGTGGGAGAAGCATGGTATCCAAGTTCACATCATCCTTGACTGTGCAGATATAAAGTTCCCGGTCCTCAGAGGCAGCAGGTGGAATGCTATACATTGTGGATTTCATGGCATTGGCTGCAGGGAAAGAAGACTATGACTGAGGAAAACACCATGCTCAGTGACTGTAGTTTTAAAGGCACAAAAATATAAGAATTTAGTCAAGAAACTAACAGGATGAAGATAAAAGAGCATATGTTTAAAGTGGCTTACCCCACCCATCCTGTCTGTTCTCTGATTTTCTCTTAGAAACTAACAACACTTTCTGTACCATATGGTATCCAGCATTCTCACTCTTCCTGTTTACTTTCTAGTAGCTTTCTCTTCTATGACACCACAGCCCTAGGATGCCTTTCCAGATTTACACATGCTTCTACCCCCTCCTCCTCTCCTACCCTCCTCCTTTCTGCCACCCCCCCATCTGTCCTTCTCATCAGTAACATGCAATTCTCTATTGAACTCTTCTGTTTATAAATCCTCTTCTTCTATCCCACCTCTTGGGCTGCTCAAAAAGGAACTACAATATAGTAGATTGATTGACTCCATTAAGCTCTCTGAGGCAGGCCAAGAAGGCTTAATCTTGCTTAGGATGTTAGCAGGGAACAGAATAGGCACATGTCTCATAAAGGTCTGGTGATGCCATGTCAAAGAATAAACTCCAGCAGCTGGACCAGGGTATAACCCTGGAAACTAAGCTCACCTGAGAGGGTCTCCCACTTGCTGTTCTTCTCCTCCTTTTGGAGTTCATGAAAGAGCAATATGTCTTTAGAGAGAAGGTCCTGGCATAAGACCTCACAGTAGAGGGGGTTTCCAAAGCACTTGTGGAGAAGGTAGCTGCAGAGAGGTAAGTAGGGGATTGCTGACTAAAGATGCCCACTTGAAGAGAGCCAAGCACAAGGGTATTTCATACTCAGGAATATTTCTTCTTTTGTTAAAGTCAGCTCTTGATGATATACACTAACAGAGGTAAGCAGCAGCACAGAAATGCAAAAAAAAAATTTGATTGCTTTGAAACGTATTTTAGCAGTAACTTTTCTAACTATTTTGTTTCTATGGCTGTTAAAAAGAACTAACATCCCCTTACCATAGAGCCCCAAAAAGTGTCCTGACCACATATAATTGACACGCTAAGCAAGCCATCCAAGTTCTGTCTTGTGAATACCTGGATGGATAATCCAGGGAGGTAGCCCTTTATTGGTAATAGGAGACTGAATATCCTTAAATCTGGTCTTGGGCCTCACTGCGGTTACTAATGCCATTCTCTCCCCGACTCTGGTAGTGAGCCCTCTCACTTATATTATGGCACTGGCTCTGCCCTTAATGGAGTCCCCAGCTAGTCCTAGCCACTCACATCTGCAGCTCTTGGGGGATGCTCACCACCCCCAGTTCCCAACATGCCATTCTCAACAGTGAGGTCGCTGCCAACTTCAAAATGGGCACCAGGACAGCTTGAGAGCTCTGCAGGAAGTGCTGGGCACAGTCACACAGGGTGATGGTAGGGGTCAATGTCATCACCATGATGATGGGCACAGAGGAGAGCAATGTTTCCAAAAACTCCCAGGAAGCTGCATCCATATATTGGGCTTCATCAATGAGGAAAATTAGCGGTCTTTCCCTCACTGCCTGAAAAATAACAGCAAAGAAACAATGACAACCTCTGATTAGAAATGAAGTCACCTGATTTTCAAATTTCACCATGAATTTCCCAACAGCAGTTTAAATGTTAACACAGGCTGGGGTCTTCAGAATAAAACGTGTCCTAAGTCCAGGTAATATTTTACCTTATAAATATAAAATATAGACACCATATCTAATTTCTAAAGAAACATACTGAGTTTCTTTGGACAAGAAAATACTCTAGCTGAAAAACAAAATAAACATGAAAATATTCTCCAAATCAAACTTGAAGCTTTCAAGTATTTCATTTTGGCAAAGGCTTCAAACCGTATGGGAATTCATAAGACTTATATCCATAATTTCCAAACCAGGCTGCACATCAGAATTACCTGACAGCTTGTTAAAACTACCAATCACCAGGTCCCACTTTAAAAAAACATACTCATTTTTATCCACATTCCCCACTCCCCTGCTGCAGCAGGTAAGGAGTTTACCATAATACTTTTGTTTGTATTGTGTTCTTATAAAATGTGGGTCATTGTTTTATCAAGTGAACTGTTTTTATGTAAATGCTACTGTATTACAGATGTCATTGTTTCTCTCCTTTGATTCAGGATTATTTTAAGACCACTCTGTGTTGCAATGTTTTCATCTATTCCCTTACTTCTACACTTCTGCATTATACATCCACGAGTTCAGGCCAACACCCCTCGCCTCCACAATCACTGCAGTGGGACACAGATCCACGAGGGGAAGCACTAGGTCTAGAGGATGCATGTTATTAAAATTTGGCAAGTTACTTCTAGATTGCTTTACAGAATGACTGTATCAGTTTCTGCTCATAGATATTTTGACTCTGTAATCTGGGTTAAGGCTTGAATGTATTTGTAATGAATAGGAGGTAAACCAGCTATCTATTTGCATTTAGAAACCACTGCTTTAAAACTAAGTTACTAAAATCTCATTAAGAAACAAGGATCAGGGAAGAGCAAAGACTTTTTCTTGTATGCTGTGCAAAGGATTGATTCAAGGTTAAAGATAGATACAAACAATGAAGATATCAACAGATAGACAGGCCTAAGTCAAGGTGTGCTATGGATAGATTAAAGTAAGTACAAACCATCTTCACATAGCAAGAGTTAATGGTATGTAGCAAAAGTACCCACCTCCTGAAGCACTTGAGAAAAACATGCCTTAACCTTCTTTTGTCTGGTCAGGTCATCCATGTGCGAAACTTTGAAGGATAAGGGAAACTAACCAGGAAAATTATTCATATGTTAGCATTCACAATGACAATCTAATAAAAATATACAGGTTCTCCAAAGGGAACAGAAAATGATTCTATTTTGAGTGAGAATGGGTTTCTTCTACTGCACAGGATATAGGGACACAAATGCCAATCCAACATCAATATTTAGTTCAAAGAGTGAGATGGAAAATCCATTGGCAGTTTTGGAGAGAGAGTTCGTTTCCATACCTAGACTCTGGCAAACCCTTAAAGGGTCCTGACTAAGAAGTAAAGGGACAGGTTGGACTTAGCGATGTCATTTGGACAGCTCCAGTACCCCAGTTATTCCAAGTATACCAGAATGAATGAGTGCATGAGACTTGTCAGAAAGAACTGCAACGAATATCTCCTAACACACTCCTAGGCCTAGGCACATGAGTTACCATAGACCTGAGAGTCAAAGCTAGGTCATTCCTCCACCACCTTGGCAAGGGCAGCAGCCTTGGGCGAGGCCTAAGACAGGGCTAGGCTAAGGGATTGGAGAAATTTTTATTTTCTCTATTTTCCATTAGATACAATGCCCTGTAGGTTTGGTAGATGAGGAGAAGTGATGGAGGATGAATAAGAATTGTCCACCAGGGAACTCTTAGCCCACTCACTCTTGGGTACCACATAAATCCCAGACCACTGGAAGCTTTTGAGATTCAGATGCTGGTTCAAGTGACATACTCTACGGTTAGGGTTAAAGAACAAAACATTTCAAATGACTTGAGAACACATGGATAAAATCGCTGGGGATGCTCAACTGGCCAGTATCACCCTGACAGATTTAGCACTCTCACATTTACACTATGATCTTATACTACCTCCTTTAAAATGTATGTACAAATCACATAAAGTACTATAATCATTTCACACGTGAAAAATTTAGCTCAGGCTAAGTGATCTGTGCCATGACATATGATTAGCAAGTACTGGAGTCAGTCCTAGAATATACTCTCTTCCAAAAAGAGAAAGCCTGGGTTTTGGTGTTGAAGGGATTTCAAATCTCAATCCCGTCACTGCTAACTATATATTCTTAAGCTATACAGATATGGTCAAAGGGCATTAGATTAGAAAACAATCCTGAGTCCAACTGTCCATCAAAAATAACATCAGTAATCCAATTCAGCATTACCTTCACAAAGAAGAGGTCATTAAAAAGGCAATGAAGAGGTTCCTCCACCATCCCACAGAGCTGTTTGTGTAGGCACTCTTGGCGGTAATAGGCTGGACACGTGTCAATCTCAAAGAAGATGGCCATGAGGGTCTGGATGGCATAGAAGCACTGCTTGAAATCTGCTTCCTTCAGCTTCAATGGCAACACCCTGGTGAATGTCACTATGGTCACTGGGACTCTCTTGGCCCACAGAGACGTTACTCACTCCACCAGCCCAAGGATGCTGAATCTAATGATACAAGAGTCTCACCAACAAGAGGAAGGAGCCTCAAGAGAAGCAGACACTAAGCCAGAAAGCAGGACTCTTTACCTGTGCCCTTCTTTTTGGGCCAGGAAGTTTATTTCAGCCAACAGCTGACTTTTGCCATAGCCTTTTCCACCTTCATACAAAACTGCCTGCCCCTTCTTCTGGTGCAAACATTCCTGCTGTGCCATTCGAAAGGCTTCCAGTTCTTTCTCCCGGTCTGTAGAGAGACAGGAAGCACCTAATACTCCTGTGCTTTTTAGTAGACACTCTATATTTATTTCGCAAAGGTAATTCTCAGAATGGCTTCTCCCCTAGAATCTTGGGCAGAATTCCATTCTTTGATGAGGCTTCACATCTCTTTCTATAAAATCAACTCAAGACTATACAGGAAAGTGTGACGGGCTTGGGGGTTTGTTCCAGAGTTTAAGTAACAACATTAAGAATAATTAGACATAACATAGACATGGGAGCTACTACATTTTCTTAGCTTTTTGTAAAAATTTCCTTTAAAACAATTTAGTCCTCAAAGTCAATCACTGCTATGTAAAGATAAAAACTAAAAGATACAAATTAAGACAAATATAAAGCTAGGGAATACACAGTGTAGGACATAACAGTCTTGGTGCTCTCTTTACTGTCTCATGATGAGGAATTTCCCTCTAAAGATGGTCCACAACAAGTTGAGTACACCTCAACAGCCGAACTCTGACTTACAAACATTCTTACTAAATGTTGGTATGTCTCAGGCACAGTGAGAAGACTCCACCTGAAGGGTAAACATTCAGCAAGGAAAAGAAATGGCAAGACCGCTTCAAAATGAACATAAATTCACTAAGAAGGCTGCTCTCTATTTTTTAAATACGGACTTAGAAGCATTTTAGTCTTGCATTTTTAAAAAATCACATTAAACCATCTATAGCTGAAAAAAATGAACTAACGTAGAAAAGAAAACTCACCTAACAAAGGGTGATTTTTCTTTCTCTCTCTGGCCAAATGTCTCTTCCCAAACATTCTGGGAAAAAGGACAAAGAGAAATGTGTCTATTAAAAATAGATTGGGATAGATAGAATATATATGTCTAAGTAGATAGAGAACAATTTGTGCTCATCAGCAAGTACCTTCAGATAACTGAAAAGGCCCAGAATTCTATATAAAAGAGTTATAAAAAATTAAAAATCTTTGGGGGGGGTGAAGGGGAGAATTATTGATTGTTCCAGGCTCAGAGAAGTAAATAAATTGTGAAGTACACAAAGAAAGAACATCCAGATTGTGACCTACTGCATTCTCTTACTGTTGGACAGCACTGTAGAAATTCACTGAGGAACTAGCTAAGAGCTAAACAGAAAAGCTAAAGATCTCCTCTTACGTCTCTTATTCCAGCAAGCCAGCACTAGAAGCATCTTTCTTTCTAGTTTCATACAAACACTGGTTATTCCTCTATCCTGATTCTGTAAAAGAGATGAGAATAAACTATCACATAATGACACTCACATACATCTTCTATGGCCAAGGTATTCGTACATCTTCCCTGGGTTGGAGATGTTTTTCATCATTTTCTCTGGGAGCTTCTTGAAGTTGTAAGCAGGTAGCATGGATCCTAGATATGTCACCTCATCACAGGACACCAAACCTGGATAAGCAGTTATCATTCTGGCCACAAGACTCACCTTTGGGCCAATAACTGTGTCAGGGAGACAGTAAAGAAAAGAAGAGAGAATTTTTGGACCATCTCTTCCACAACCACCCCCTAGGTCATAGAGGTAACAGGCTAATGTCCTATTCTACCTGTATATTCGTGTCTTGCTACTGCCCCAATCACACCACAGAATACTGGTCCACTGGTGATACTGATGGAAACAAGCCTGGGGATTGGAAAAGCAACAGTGGGTGAGTACAGTCAGAAGTCCCCATGTCAGGCACTCGATCTGTCACTCCTCAGATCAAGATGTCTAGCTTTAGAGTTCAGAATAGAAAAGGCCAGAGACTGCTGTCTGTCCACATCATATGATGCATATAAAGTACGAAGAAACAAAATAGTCCCCATACTCAAGGAGTTTTAGTTGGGGAGCTATTATCAGCAGAAAGACTAAATAAAAATACCTTAGATCTGTTAGATCATTTATATACAGTTTTTGAAATACTTTCAAATTGATTACCTGTTCTCATCCTTTGAGGAGTAATTAACAACAAATATGTGAGGTATGTAGGGCAAATATTTTAACCCCATTTGACAAAAACAAAACAACCCACAACTGAAAAAGCTAATTAACTTTCTTAGAGTTACATAGCAGAAGTCAATAGTAGAGAGTCAGAATGAGAACCCAGGCCTTCTGACTCCTAGACCAATGTTATTTCTACTATACCATGCTGCCTCAAATAAAACTCCAAAATTAAAAGTAGATCAACAGGTATCAGTACAGGGTTAATGGATCAAATAATGCCAGAATGTCCAAGTAAAGGAATAATCAGAGGGTCAGGCTGTTGATGGAAGCCTTCCTGAAGCAAATTAGTCTTTGGAATACATTTTAAAAGTGAGTAATATGTTTTCATTCATTCATTCATTGATACATAGGTTCATTCATTTAACAAGCACTGACAACTATGTACAGTACCAAGTACTGGGCTAGGTGTTTAAATTATCTTGCTCTGGAGGAGTTTAGTGTTGGGCAGAAGGAGTGTGGTAGAAATTGAGGGAAGTGAAGAGACAAATTTATAAGTTAGCAAGACAAACACTACATATTAGAGACAAGTACAGCAAATTAACAGCAAACAGAATGGATGTACTGACTCACACTCGAGAGGTAGAAAAAGCACTCAGAAAGGAGAGGACATGGGATTGGACTTGTAAGTTGAAGTACTGCCAAAGCGGGGCAACAGCATTCCATCCAGTGGGGAAAGGCAGAGACTCTGAAAAGCCTGCTGTGTTTGTGCAAAATGAAGCAGTTCAGGATGGCTACAGCACAGACGGTGTGCTTGGAGTAGGGAGAAGTGAAGGGAAAGTGGTCCTGCCTAGGCCAGGGATGGGGAAATACTAGAAATACGAGTTATTTAAAAGGGGGGCATATACTGTTCCAGGTGAAGCAAAGGCTCAAAGGTGGCAAATTCATGCAGTAGCAAGGGAATAATCAGATTTTCTTGATGTGAAAATTTACTTGATGTGAAAATTTCACGTGACAGACAAGATATGCAGATGGAGAAAGAGGGTACAACGAGGCATAAATTAGTTTCAAGTTCAATCTACATATAAACCCATTTTAGTTGTTTGCAGAGGCATGGAAAGTGGCAACAATACTAACATTATTGTCTCCTGCATCATCAAAACTCTACTGCCTTGCTCTAACGACAGGATTGAGGACTCTTACCTGGGCCCATCGCTCAGGGTGAATAAGAGGCACCCAAGACAAGAACCAGGCAGCTGGTTCTGCTGCCACAAGAATAAGACTAAACATCTCCTGATGTTCCACCAGGCTTCCTTGGTCTACAATGCCCCTTCCTGCTTTCTCCAACTGTTCAACTCCTTCCCTTTTCAACCTGGTTCAAAGGGAACCTCTATGACCTCTAGGGAAAATTAACTTTCTTCCCAGAGCACTTTGCGGCAACTCCTATATCATTTTATTCCTGCACTTACTTTTCATGTTATTAAAGTAAGCTGTTTACTTAGTGGAGGAGGTAGTGTCTTATTTCTCTTTACATCCACCACAACTAGCACAGTGCCTGGGCCTGGCTCAGAGTAGTGTTCAATGAATGCTTGTTGAATGAATGCATTTATGAATACGATAAACTCAGCTATTAACAAGGCTGTGAGAACAAAGCAAATAATACTTTTCTCACTTGGTCATTTCTCATATCTTTCTACTGCACTTTAGAATTCTCCCTTGTTCTTCCTGGCAGTCTATGTTCCTTCTTCCTTTTTTAAAAGAGACTCTTCACTGATGAAAAATACATGATTTATTCAACATCTGTAGAGATGCATAAAGAGGTGCTGAAAAACTATAATGATGAGATTCTGAGACTCACTCCCTGAGTCTCAAAAATACCCTGGAGAAATAGTCACAAGCCAGAAAAGCCCGATCAATCATAGGACTCAGAGAATCCTCTTTCTTCTGTAAATGAACTGAAAACTGAAGGTATTTCCTAGGTCAGAAAGGGGAATTTAGAAGATGACCCGAGGTGAACAGAGTCATTGAAAAAGGAGACATGGAACATGGTTCTGGGTCTGGGTGAGGCTGATGTGATGCAGAGAGGCAGGAGCAATAGTATCTGCTACTGACAACATTACACAGGCAACCCTGGAGGCCACATCTCTACTTGAATTTTGGGTGAAGAAGGCAAGCTTTGGCATCTTGTTAGTGCAGCATTTCCCAAAATATGCTCCTCAGAATATTCATTCTTCTGGATGTTTATAGGTCTTTCTGGAGAAAAGTGTTTGGTGATCAAGTAAATTTGGGAAATGTTGATTAAAACAAACTATAACAAATTTCTTTATTATAAGCCTACCCTGAACCTTTGATGTTCATTTATATTGTGAACCTCTAAGAAGGCAATACAGTTTGCACCACTTCCCAAACACATTTGGCCATGAAAATCTTCTTTTCATGATTCATTAAGGAACTAATGTTACTGAATTAGTAATTATCTTCAAGGAAAGAAACACTGACCTGGAAACTACCTTTCAGGCTCTGGCACTGTCGAGCTATGTGGCTTTACCAACATAACCTCTGGATCTTAGTTTCTGGATTCTTAGTTAAGAAGAGATTATCATAAGATGAACTCTCAGATTCTATCTAGCTCTTAAAATCTACTATATTCTAAAATGAATAAGAGTGAAAGCATAAAATATAGCCTAAGAAATGACTACCTCATTCCGGACTCTTTTTTAAAAAATTTTTTTAATGTTTTATTTATTTTTGAGAGAGAGACAGCGTGAGCAGGGGAGGGTCAGAGAGAGAGGAAGACACAGACTCTGAAGACAGGCTCCAGGCTCTGAGCTAAATGTCAGCACAGAGCCTGACACAGGGCTCGAACCCACAAACCGCGAGATCATGACCTGAGCCGAAGCCGGACACTCAACCGACTGAGCCACCCAGGCACCCCATCATTCAGGACTCTTGAAGGCCACAGGCCAATATAAAATTCAAGAGCACAAGAGATCAGCACTGGAAGCGATGGCCCAGCACACCTACACTATAGAGATAAGTGGGAAGTGGGCTGTAAGTGGGATCTGCGGATCTCATCAATGTTAAAAGAAGTACCAACATATATCTGCCTTGGAATAAGAGTTTGACTATCTATGAAGCAATTTAAGTATCTTTCTTATTTGTAAAATAAAATGTTGGGTCAGATAATTTCTAAGTTACTGTTCAGTACTAATATTCTTTAAGAGTATTATAGATATTATGATGCCTCTACAATGGTATCACATTAGTAATGTATGTTATGCCTTTTGGAGAGTATTTGCATTTTATAAGAGGCAGCTGTGAGGTAATGAAAATGACACAGGATCTGAGGACAGAAGGTCTGGGTTTCATTATATGCTCTGCTATATGCTAGAAACTCCTCTTCTGTCGCCTTAGTTTCCTCATGTGTAAAAGAGGGATAAAAACGTTGGTAGCATATACTAAAGTATAAGTGTTAAAGCACTATACAATTTTTATTCATCTTGAATAAACAGAGCAAACAAATCTTTGACACAATGCTAACATTAAAAATAACTGTTTTCAAATTCAAATCTATTTATGTATATACCTTCCTCAGAGATTTCTATTGAAAAAAAAAGTCATCTGAAAAATTCTAATCCATATTGTTATAGTGTGACTAGTGGGAAAATGGAATTTTCTTTACCTTCATTAGGACAAGGCTTTTGTAGAAGGTGGGAGGGTGGGGGTGGATATGGAGGTGGGAGATCAGTTCAGTGAAAATTCCAGAAAAATCAGTGGGACTAATAAGATTGAAAGTCAAGAAGGAGAGCATTAACCAGCAGTGGTCCCTTCCTATCTCAGTATTGCCCCACAACTTCTCTTCCCACATCTCCCCTCCCTGTAGATAGGCAGCCTTTGTTCTACATTCCCACCACAGACAGACACACTGTATGTATTACATTAATCTGCACATTTGCTTGTTCCTTTGCAGTGCTCTGGAACCTTGCTAAGTGTATTCGGTTCCTTCCCCTCTTTCACCCTATTAGATGGCAACTTATCTTCATTTTCCCTATCTAGTATATAATTCTGTACCTATAGACCTTATTTTCTGGTGTCCCTTAGCATGTTCCCTCCCCTTTAGGCAGATTCTGGACACTTTCAACCCCTGCTACTTGTTATTCCTCCTACCCTGCCTGAAGAGCCCCATGGGGCCTGAGAAGCTCCTCTCTGCCCCACCTTCCTCCTCACTTGGTCTCAGCAAGATTCTCCCAGCAGAAGCTGAAGATGCTGAAGGAGCTCTCCAGGGCATGTGCACACTCATCTGGCTTCTTATCCCCAGGAAGGCCAAAAACACAGAGGAACATGCAGCCCTGGGACAGATGACAAAGAAGGAAAAGAGAAGTTTACCCAGGGAAAGACTATTGGCTTGCCTCAACGGCACCAACTTCCCTGAATGAAGCCAGAGCCTTTCTCCACTGGTATTCTATTAGGAATGGTGAATTCTACAGAATTCATGAAATGGACACTCTGGGCCACATCAACATGGAGATTAAAGAAAGAAGAAATAAAATATTGATTTAACTAACTATTCAAAGAACTGAAAATTAAAACACAAGAAAAATTGATGTCAAGAACTTTTCAAAAATTCCATTTCTACTATATGCCTTGAGCTAAGTCTACCTGCCCACATTTTATTCACCTATAATGTCATGTATTATGATACTGCTCTTTTCCAAGCTCCTCGATTATCAGAAACATCTGATTACATTTACTTTTTAATAGAACCAGAAAAAATTTCTTTTGGACAAAAATTTTTCAACAATAATTGAATGAAAAAGGATATGGAAAGTAATTCTCAGGTACCCTGAAGATGAAACTAACTAGAACTTCCCATTCCTAAACTATTATTCGTTGAACATTCAATGTCATAAGCTTGTCACAAAAGAAAAAGCAGGGAATCTGACTCACACGTGTGTTATGTGAGATACAAGACTATTATTCCTCTCTCACCTTCAATGCTGACAGGTCAAGTTTCTTTGTACTTACTTTCTCAAACATAAAGATCCGGCTCAGCTGGCCACCCCCTTTCTCTATGACTGTGGAGATGTATAGGGCAGCCTCCTGGATAAGATGACACAAATGCAACATCCATGCTGACTTATGGAACTCTAGGCTGACCAAAACCATAGTCACGGTACGGAATTCGGATACATACTCCATAGGCTGCCCTTCATCAATCTGCAAAGACACAGTGAGTTATGGTGCCTGTATCTTCAACTCTCAGAGTCATGTTCAGGCATTTAAATTCTATACTTCACGGTGAGTATGAGAAAATAACTTACAGATGTCAGACAAAAAGCTTAAAATTCACGTTTGAGAGGTATAGAAGATGTACCAACCAGCGCATTTGGAATTAAAACTGACTTTAAATCTAATTCACTGATGAAATCTGCCAGGATTTTAGATTTTCTTTTTATGAGTTAGTTTGATATGTCCATTCTATTAGTGATTATATCACTTACTAAAGGATTCACATAGATTCTATATACACAATCAATCAACACATATTTACCACGCCTATACTCTCTACCCTGTTTATAATGTACTAGCTTCTTGAAGGACAAACTGAAAAACAAATATGGCTTCCACTTTCTAGAACTGAGAAATCTGAAGTGATAAGCCATGTCATCATAGTCATTGGTACAGATGGGAAATCTGTTGGCATTACAATAGAGAGCAGGAGACAAACTTGATCAATATGAAAAGGTCATCACATATAAATATATACCTATTGACATTAACACACACATAGTCTACATGACGATTCGAGAACTAGAAAATAACCTTTTTCAAAAGGTTTTTCATTATGTGCTTCCGCAGGGTTTGTTCAAGTGCAGAGTCTGGATCCAAATCCAGGGCAGTCCTTAAAGTATCTGAGAAAAGGAAAACAAAATGTCTCCAGCCATACGGAAAATTTATCTTTAAAATTTTGGGCTTGGGTAGGAAGGACCAAGTAACTTACCAGCACTTGTCCGGTAATGTGGCAGGTAATCGAGGCACTTGTCAAAATGCTCATCAAAATCAAATGGGTCAATGATCCGCATATCTCTTAACTACAGAAAGGAAACTTCAATTGTGTGCCCACCCAGCAAATGGATCACCAATGGTCCCTTAACAGAGGGCCTGCCATTTCCCTTGTTTATCATTTATCTTTCCAGCCTCATTGTTCTGCTTCATCTATCTTCCAGGGAGAATGTCCCCCACTTCCCTCCAAAATTGAGTTCCGATGGTCATTGGTTTGGTCAAGTCATATGTGACCACCACCAGAGCGCTGCCCTGTGTGTTAGGAAGGCCTTTTCAGGACGTGCAATGGATGGAACCAGCCTCCTACCTTCACAGCTTCATCCTCCCTCATGATTTCCACTTCAAACATGTACTGCTCACAGAGCTTCCAGCAGTTCCAGGACAAGACAATCTCATTTGCCTGAGCCAAACGCTGAGCTAACTGGACATCATCTACATCCCGCCCAATCACCAAGAGGTACTGTCGCTGCTCATCTCCAACAATAACCTGGGAGATCCGACCTGCAGACAGACCTATCCGGGAAAAAAGGAAACAAGGAGTAAACAGCCAAACTCAAGTGGAAAACTATGCAAAGGGTGGGGTCTGGAATCCTCACATTGCTCTATGCATCGAGCCAATCTTGTCATTGCAGAAATACTGGGTGAGCCTTACCTTCAAAAATATTACCTGGCCCCAGATTTCCTTCTGTCTTAAGCATACCTAGAGACATTCAAACATGCCTGGGTTGTATGGGGCAAGACGCAAGAGATCCTAGATCTCTAAGAGTCTTTGCTTTAAATTGCTTTTGTAATAAATAGCTATGTCCTGATGGCAGAGACCAAATGGTTATGCTCAGAAATTGCTGCCACAGAGACCACACCATCCCTCCTCAACGCGTAATCAGGGCTAAGTGATAAGACAATCAGTATTTTACCAGACTTGGGCTTTGCCATACACTTTTATTCTACCTTCTGTTTTTCTTACCCTAAGGCATTTCTTACTGCTAATATAGCTGAAAAACTGGCTTGCTTGCCAGGGAAAAAAAGGACTGTATCCAACTTAACTCTGCCCTTAGCTAAGTTATTCAATCTTTTTTTCCCCTTTTCAAAACTTTATTTAAACTCTATAGTTAACATACAGTTCAATATTACCCAATCCAAGCTAAAATCAAAGAGAAAATAGTTTTAAAAGAATGGGACAGACATATACTTTTGGCCAACATGGCTTAACAGGTTGTGAATTTAGCATAATGCCTGGAACAACTAAGAAACTAGAAAAAACACATAAACCAACAGTTTTCAAGCTATTGGACATAAGGCAATGAAGGACAATGATGCCTGAGAGATGGGAAACAAACAAGGTGAGACCTCTGATACCCCAGCTTACTGCATGGAAGAGTTTCCAGGACATTTCAGGGTGTGGAAACCCAGGTATAGCCCAGAGGACTCCTCAAGTTAAGGAAACAGAGCTAAGAGTATGAGGAGGCCAAGGTGGCAAGAGTTCAGAGGGCATTGTGAGTACTGGAGAAAAGTGTACAGAGAGAGAAGTCCAGAGATCATTACCAGGTCCCCCACAAGTCTTTAGCTGAGTACTAATGAGTGCACCCATGTGAGGAAACTACCTGAAACCAAGGAAAGAACCACCTGAAAAGATTAGAAGGAACAATCCCCAATATCACATGGGGCTGGCCTATTCTCACTAGCCATAGTGTCAAATTTAGTAATTCATGGGAAATTAAGTACAGTGCAGTGATGGCATTTACTACCTAACATGCTTACACTGCACCCGCCCCCTCTAGCCAGACCTGCCTCAGTCCTGGTGCTGTGGATCCCCTTGCCCAGAAAACCTAGGCAATCCTTACCAACACTGCATCTCCTGATCTCCCATGGAGGATGCACACACCTTGTTAAAACTGCACACCCTACTTTTGTGTGCTGTCTAGAGTACCCAGACCAGCTGGCCTCCATAGCAGCTGTGTGTGCCCTGTAGAGGAGACCAGTACCACCTAGTTACAAGTGCATATCCCACTCACTACTTTCAAGAGTAAGAGATTTAGCTGACTTTCCTAACACACAGAAACAGACACAGATAGGCAAAATGAGAGGAGAGAGGAATATGGCACAAATGAAAGAACCGAACAAAATCACAGCAAGAGACCTAAGTGAAATGGATATTAAGTAATACAGCTGACAGAAAATTTAAAGTAATGATCATAAAGATACTTACTGGATTCAAGAAAAGAGTGGAGAACATCAGTGAGACTCTTAAGGAAGAGGTAGAAAACATAAAAAAGAACCAATCAGAGATAAAAACACAATAGATGAAATTAAAAATAAACTTGATAGAATAAATAGGAGGCTGGAAGAAGTAGGGGAGCAAACCAGTGAACTAGAAGACAGAGGAATAGAAAGTAATCATGCTGAAAAAAATGAGAGAAAAAAGAATTATGTAAAACTGAGAATAGACATAAGGGAACTCAGTGATGCCATCAAGTGTAATAATATTTGCATTATAGGGATTTCAGGAGAAGAGAGAGAAAAGGGAGGAGAAAATTTATTTGAAGAAACAGTAGCTGAAAATTTCCCTAATCTGGGTAAGGAAACAGATATCTAGATCCAGGAGGTAGAGGTCCCCCAACAAAATCAACCAGTTATTTAGAGTTATTTAGATAGGTAGATAGTAATCAAAATGCCAGGAGGCACAGAGATCCCCCAACAAAATCAACCAAAGTTAGATAGTAATCAAAATGCCAAAAAGTAATGATAAAGAAAAAAAATTAAGCAGCAAGAGAAAAGAAGACAGTTACATACAGGGGAAATTTTGCCCCATAAGGCTACTAGTGGGTTTTTTCAGCAGAAACTTTGCAAGCTGGAAGGGAATGACATGACATATTCAGTGCGAAAGGGGAAAATCTATAGTTAAGAATACTCTATCCTTCAAGGCTAGCACTGAGAATAGGAGAGATAAAGAGTTTCTCAAACAAAAACTAAAAGAGTTCTGACCACTAAGTCAGTCCCACAAGAAATATTAAAGGGGATTCTTTGAGTGGAAAGGAGAGACCATAAGTGAGAGTATGAAAAGGAAGAAACACAAAAGCAGTAAACATAAATATTTCTGTAAAAAAAAAAATCAAAGGATTCACAAAATGAAAGGATGTAAAATATGACACCATATATATAAAACATGGAGGAGAGAGGAGTAGAGAATAGGTTTGAACTTACGTGCCCATCAGCTTAATGTAGACTGCTAGATGCAGAAGATGTTATATATAAGCCTGATGGTAACCATAGATCGAAAACCACTAATAGATACGCAGAGAATAAAGAGAAGGGAATTCAAATATATCACTAAGGAAAACCAGCAAACTATGAAAGAGAGAAAGACAGGAAAGGATCAGAGAAAAACTACAAAAATGAAAACAAGTAACAAAATGGCAATAAATATGTATCTATCAATAATAACTTTAAATGTAAATGGAATAAATACTTTAATCAAAAGACACAGGATGACAGAGTGGATTAAAAAAAACAAGACCAATCTATATGCTGCCTACAAGAGACTCATTCCAGACCAAAAGACACCTGCAGATTGAAAGTGAGTGGAAGGAGAAATATTTATCATGTAACAATGCATGACAAAGGAAAGCTGGAGTAGCAATACTTATATCGGACAAAATAGACATAAAACAAAGACTGTAACAAGGCAAAGAAGGATACTATACAATAATAAAGGGACAATCCAATAAGAAGATATAACAATTATAAATATTTATGCACACAAGATGGGAGCACCCAAATACATAAAACAACCAGCAACAAAAAGAAACGAACTAATCAATAATAATACAATAGTAGGGGACTTTAACACCACACTTACATCAATGGACAGATTATCAACAAGGAAACAATGGCTTTGAATGACACACTGGAGTAAATGGAGTTAACGGACACATTCAAAACATTACATTCTGAAACAGCAAAATACACATTCTTTTCGAGTGCACATGAACATTTTCCAGAAGAGATCACATACTAGGCCACAAAACAGGCCTCAACAAGTTCAAGAACACTGAAGTCATACCAAGCACCTTTTCTGACCACAATACTGTGAAAATACAAGTCAACCACAAGAAAAAATATGTAAAGACCACAAATACATGTAGGTTAAATCACATGCTACTAAACAATGAATGGGTCAACCAAAAAATCAAAGAAGAAATCAAAAAGTACATGGACACAACAGTCCAAAACCTTTGGGATGCAGCAAAAGCAGTTCAGTTCTAAGAGGAACGTTTATAGCGATACAGGCCTAGCTCAAGAAGCACGGAAAATATCAAATAAACAACATAACTTTACATGTAAAGGAGCAAGAATAACAAACAAAAACCAAAACCAGCAGAAGGAAGGAAATAATGAAGATTAGAGTAGAAATAAATGATATACAAACTAAAAAACAATAGAACAGATCAATGAAACCAGAAGATGTTTCTTTGAAAAGATCAACAAAAGTAATAAATCTCTAGCCAGACCCATTAAAAAAAAAAAAAAGAGAGAGAGAGCACTAAAATAAACAAAATCACAAATGAAAGAGGAGAGATAATAACCAACACTACAGAATTACAATTATAAGAGAATATTATGAAAACTATATGCAAAAAAATTGGAAAACTTAAAGAAATGAATAAATTCCTAGAAATATATAACTTACCAAAACTGAAGCAGGAAGAAATAAAAAATTTGAACAGACCCATAACCAGCAAAGAAATGGAATCAGTAATCAAAAAACTCCCAAAAACAAAAGTTGAGGACAAGATGTCTTCCTGGAGGAATTTGAACCAAACATTTAAAGAAGAGTTAATTCATATCCTTCTCAAACTACCCCCAAAAAATAGGAGATGAAAAACTTGCAAATTCATTTTATGAGGCCAGTATCACCGTGAGACCAAAACCAGATAAAGACAGAACACAAAAAAGAGAACTACAGGCCAATATCTCTGATGAACATAGATGTGAAAATCCTCAACAAAATACAGTACTGGCAAACCAAAGCCAATAATACATTTGAAAAATCATTCACCACAATCAAGTGGGATTTATTCTCAGGATGCAAGATGGTTCAATATTTGCATCACATCGGTAAGAGAAAGGATAAAAACCACATGATCATTTCAACAGAAAAAGAAAAAGCATTTGACAAAGTACAACATCAATTCATGATAAAAGCCCTCAACAATGTAGGTTTAAAGGGAACATACCTTAACATAATAAAGGCCATATATAAAAACCTCACAGCTAACATCATCTTTCATGGGGGAAAAACTGAGAGCTTTTCCCCTAATGTCAGGAACAAGTCAAAGATGTCCACTCTCACCACTTTTATTCAACACAGTATTGGAAGTCCTAGCCACAGCAATCAGACAAAAAAAAAAAAAAAAAAAAAGGAATAAAAGGCATCAAAATTGGTGTGGAAGAAAACTCTCATTATTTGCAGATGACATGATACTATAAACACTCCACCAAAAAACTATGAGAACTAATAAATGAATTCAGTAAAGTCGCAGGACACAAAATCAATGTGCAGAAATCTGTTGCATTTCTATACACTAATAATGGAGTTGAAAGAGAAATTAAGAAAACAATCCCATTTACAACTCTACCAAAAACAAGATACTTGGGAATAAACCTAACCAAAAAGGTGAAAGACCTATACTCTGAAAACTATAAAACACTTATGAAAGAAATTGAAGGCTACACAAAGAAATGGAAAGACATTCCATGCTCATGAATTAGAAAAACAAATATTGTTAAAATGTTTATACTACCCAAAGCAATCTACAGATTTAATGCAATCCCTCTCAAAATACTAACATCATTTTTCACAGAGCTATAACAAACAATTCTAAAATTTGTATGGAACCACAAAAGACCCTGAATCCAAACAATTTTGAGAAAGAAAAGCAAAGCTGGAGGGATCATGATTCCAGGCATCAATTATATCACAAAGCTATAGTAATTAAAACAGTATGGTACTAGCACACAAACAGATCAATGGAACAGAACAGAAAACCCAGAAATAAACCCACTTATACAGTCAATTAATCTTTGACAAAACATGGAAAAATATCCATTGGGAAAGACAGTCTCTTCAACAAATGGTGCTGGGAAAACTGGTCAGCTGCATAAAAGAATGAAATTGGAACACTTTCTTACACCATACACAAAAATAAACTAAAAATGGATTAAAGATGTAAATGGAACCATAAAAATCCTAGAAGAAAGTACAGGCAGTAATGTCTCTGACATTGGCCATAGCAACATTTTTCTAGATACGTCTCCTGAGGCAAAAGAAAACAAAAGCAAAAATAAACTATTGAGACTACATCAAAATAAAAATCTGCACAGTGAAGGAAACAATCAACAAAACTAAAGACAATCTACTGAGTGGGAGAAGATATTTGCGGATGACATATCTGCTAAAAGGGTTAGTATCTAAAATACATAAATAATTTATACAAGTCAACACACACAAAAATAATCCAGTTAAAAAGTGT
Source organism: Cryptoprocta ferox (assembly GCA_028646485.1). NCBI lineage: Eukaryota > Metazoa > Chordata > Mammalia > Carnivora > Eupleridae > Cryptoprocta > Cryptoprocta ferox. Next base: position 105,881,481 of record CM053577.1, read on the forward strand.
GAAAAGACATGAACAGACATTTCTCCAAAGAAGACATACAGATGGACAACAGACACATGAAAAGATGCTCAATATCACTCACCATCAGGGAAATGCAAATCAAAACCACAATGAGATATCACCTCATACCTGTCAGAATAGCTATACTTAAAAACACAAGAAACAAGTGTTGGCGAGTATAGGGAGAAAAAAGAACCCTCTTTGCACTGTTGGTGGGAATGAATGCAAAGTGGTGTAGCTATTGTGGAAAACTGTATGGAGGTTTCTCAAAAAGTTAAAAGTAGAACTACCCTACCACCCAGTAATCGCACTACTGGGTATTTACCCAAATAATACAAAAACACTAATTCAAAGGGATATTTGTACCCCTATGTTTAAAGTGGCATTATCTACAATAGCCAAATTATTGAAGCAGCCCAAGTATCCATCAATAGTCGAATGGATAAAGATATGGTATATATAGACAATGGAATATTATGTAGCCATTAAAAGAATGACATCTTGTCATTTGCAATGACATGGACGGAGCTATGAGTATAATGTTAAGCAAAATAAGTCAGAGAAAGACAAATACCATATGATTTCATTCATATGTGGAATTAAAAACAAAACAAATAGGCAAAAGAAAAGAGAGAGAAGAGAGAGACAAATCAGAGACTCTTAACTATAGAGAACAAACTGATGGTACTCAGAGGAGTGGTGGGGGTAGGGGAATGGGTTAAATAGGTGATGGGGATGAAGGAGTGCACTTGTGATGAACATTGGGTGATGTATGGAATTACTGAATCACTATATTGTACACCTGAAATGAATATAACACTGTATGTTAATTATACTGGAATTAAAATTAAATTCTTGATTTCACCTATATGCCTATCTACACTAGATAGTTAGTTATGCCTTTCCTCCAAGAGTTAACTTTTATTCATTTCTTATATATCTTTCCAGTGTTTCCTTATACAAATATGAACAAACGAGAAAAATTCTTTTTTGTCTTTATACAAAAAGTAGCATACCATAGTGCTTTGCATTTTGCTTTTTCTCAACTATATTTTTAAGACATTGCTATATCAGAATATATTTTTTTAAAGTTGCAAAAAAGCTCATTGAGTAGGCATATTGTTGTTTATTTAATCAGTCTCCTATAGATCATTTTCAATCTTTTATTACACAACATATTGCATTCAATAATCTTGTATATATAACATTTCATACATACTCAGGTATACCTGTAGAATAAATATTCAGTAGTGGGACTGCTGGGTTGAAGAATAATGCATTTGTAATCTTGACAGAGATTACTGAATTATTCTTCATAGAAGTTGTACTGCTGTTGACTCCCACCAGCAATGTATGAGAATGTTTATTCTTCATTGTCTTATCAACAGTATGCTCAGCATCTGAATTTTTGTGTATCTATAGGTGAGAAATAATCTCAATGTACTTTCAATTGGCATTTTTATTATGAAATTGAACATCTTTTCACATTTTAAAAGATGGACTTTATCTACTATCAATTCATGTTCTTTGCCATTTTCTCTTAAAATGTTAGTTCTGTTGATTTCTAGGTATTTCATTTCTAATATTCCCTTTGTGTACATGATATAGGTTGCAAATATTTTTTGCCAGGTTGTCATTTATAATTTGAATTTTTTATAGGTTTTTGTTTGTTTGTTTTATTGAGCTTTCTTTTAGTAGCTACTACCTATCTTTAGCTGCAGGTCCTGGCCTTCTCTGGTATGGTAGATCCCAAATTTCTCCTGTATCTCCAGACTGCATTTTGCCACCAAGGTAATGATGTCACTCAGTTGATTCTGTTTCACTGTCCAGAGTGCCAGGAGCACATTCCCTGCAGAGACAGGAGACAGGCTAACAGGGATCGAATATCTGGATTCACCTGATCTGGGCAAAGCCCCCAATTATGCAGAAGATATCATACAAGGTGTTAGGCGAGTTTCTTGGACCTGTACATTATGCTTGGTTAAAATACTGCCTTAGAACCTCAAAGCCACTCATCATACAAAAACATGACTGGGCAGAAGCTGAAATGTTCCTAATGTTTAAGAATATTTTTTCTTAAATATTAGAGAGAAGAACCTTCTCCTAAAGAATACTTTTCTTAAATATTAGAAATATTAAAGGGAAGAATCTTCCCTCCACCAATATACTAATAGAAAGGGAGGTATACTAGCTAAGAGGTTCATAAAGTATAGGTTCATGCTCAAATCTAATTTCAAGGGTAGTTTAATTAAGTTTAAATATAAAAAAAGGCCAACTCTTTGGCATATAGCTGTTAATGATCCTAAGAGTTCTCCAGATAGGAGATTTTGATTCCTCCCTGTCTTACATATAGCTTCTGCTCTTGATGACTAACTTTCTCATTAATTTTCTCATGAATGCTTTATAGACACTTACTTTTCTGTCACTCAATCTAAGCAAATCGTAAGGCACATATGAACTTAATTCGGGCAAGCCTTTTTCATTAGACTGAGAAAACCTTTGAGGCACAGACTGTATCTTCCTCATCTTTGTTTCCCCAGGACCTAGTACATATTAAATAATCAAATGATGCTAAATAAACAAATATGCCAAATTCCGCCTAAATGCAGTCTTCCTCACTTAAAGTCCTTTACATTTTCAGAAAAACTGAAAAATACCTGTGACATTTAGGATATCTCCTCCAAAACACAGCACATCTGAAACCAAGTAAAGGAGAGAGAGGGGGAAATGCATCAAAATCAGATATACTAGGGGCACCTGGTCTTGGTTTTGGCTCAGGTCATGAGCTCATGGTTTGTGAGTTTGAGGCCCAAATCAGGCTCCGCAGCTGGCAGTGCAGAGGGATTCTCTCTCTCCCTGTCTCTCCCCCACTCACACTGTCTCTATCTCTCTCAAAATAAATAAACTTTAAAAAGAATCAGATATGCTAGAGCATGGCAGAATCACATATGATCAAAAGAATGGACTACTGAGTTTTTCTTCATTATCTTCTCTGATCTATCGGTTCACTCAAAGGCTCAGAATCTTTCCTTTCCCTTAGTGTTCTGCCCAAATCTGCCTGTTTTTATATCCATCTTCTTGAAAATGAAAGAACTACTTCTGTTCTCTTCAAAGCCTCCCCATTTGTGCTCTGGATCCTAGCCCCTCCCATCCTTTCAAGAACTTCACTCCCTCCCTTATCTCCTGTACTGAATCATTCCAAGTAGTATCTTTAAAAACAGAACCAGAATAGAACAAAAATTAACCAACCTATCCTTGACTCTACTTTCTTCTCTTGCTATTAGCTCAATTTTCCTGCTACATTCCCAACAAAAAAGATTTTCATAAGAGTTGGCCATATACAATTTGTTCCTCACATCCTATTCACTCTGAAGTGTTTTCTCTACCATTCTCTTCTCAGCATTCTCTAACCTGACTTCCAAATCCGTCACGTCACTAAAACAATCAAGATCATCAACAGCATTCATCTTGCAAAATTCAGTATTTTTCTCACATCACTCTGTATTTTATACCTTTCATTTCCAACCCAGCCAGCCACAGTCCTCTTCTCCTAGAGACCCTACTTCTTTGGTTCAGAAACACCACAGTACCCTACCTAACTGGCTGCTTTGCAGTTTCTTTTGTAGGTTGTTTCTCTCCAATCATAATCTATCCTGGTCAAGTCCCTCAAGAGTCTTAGGCTCTTTCTCTTTACTTACACTTATCTCATGTGGACTCAAGCAGTTCTTAATTTTAAGTCACATCTTTATGCCATCAACTCACTTTTTGTCTCTAAAAGTTCTGTTCTCTGAGCTCCAGTCTCAACCCTAGCTACTGACTTCATTTTTCCACTGGAGTGACTTATGGACATCTCAGACTCAATATATTCAAACAGAACCCTTGATTTTCTTTCTCAAAGCCCAGTGTTGCCCATCTCGGTTAAGTGACACCACCATCAATTCATTATGAAAGCCAAAAACTTTAGAGTCGCTTTCCTCACTACTTCTCACTGATATCAATATATCAGCAAATCCTGTCTGTTGAACCTGCAAAACACATTTCAAATCAATTCATCTCCTTACAGCTCCTCTGCCTTATCTCTAGACCAATGGTTTCAACCTTGGCTTCAACATTGGAATAGCCTGTAAAACTGGAAAAAAAAAAATCCTCATTCCTGAGCCTACCCTCAAGGTATTCTGATTTAATTGGTCTGGGGCAAAGCCTAGACTTCAGGATTTTTAAAAGCTCCCTGAAAGTGGTTATCTAATGTGCTGCCAAGGTTGAGAACCACCATCCTAGACCAAACTGCCACCATCTCTCCACAGCTGCTACAACTGCCTCTTCCAGCTTCCATTCTTATCACCTACCCTCCATCAGCTCCCTATAATCCAATCTCCATGAGGCAGTTAAAATGAGCTTTAAAAAATGTGTATTGGATCACATCACCACTTTGCCAGAACCTTTCAACAGTTTCCCTTTGTACAAAAGTATATAATCCAAAGTCCTTATGGCCTACAGAGCTCAATGATCTCCAGTCTTACCTCAAGCCACTCTCCTCCCTGTGAGCTATGCTCTAGCCACACTTGCCTTTAGTTCCTAGAATATACCAAGCTTCCTCCCGTCTCAGAAGCTATGCACTTGGCCTTCTTCCTCCCGAAGTGCTTTACCCCTTGTTTTTCACAAGGTGTTCCTCTCATCCTTTATGTCTCAGCTTAAACACCTTCTCCGAGGAGCCTCCTATGACCTAACAGAAAATCTCTCACTGTACAATTTGTTTTTACCATTTCACCCTACTTATTTCCTTTGCAAAATACATAATCTATAGTTATCTTGTTTACTTACTATTTGTCTCTCCCACTAACATGGAAATTCCAAGAGGGCAGGTACCATATCTTATTTTCCCCTGTATTTCCAGTACCCACCAGTTCCTGGTGTTATATTACATACATAATATATAATTTCTATCTCTCCCTTTCATCTAAACTTGATGAGAAAAGTTTAAAGACTTTTTGTAAACATTCATCAGGGGTAAGGGGTGAGTAAAATAGGCAAATTCTTAAAGGAGATGCTACAAAGTAAGTATTCTGGTGCATCTCGGAATTATGGACATGACTGTATGGGTACTGTCAGTAAGGGAAGGGAATGTCCTATAAGTACTAAAGGACTAGAGTGATTTCTGTTGGGCAGGTCTAATTAAGACTGAAAGCTCCTCAAGAGTGGGATTTTGCAAACCCTGCACCTTTCACAGTGCGTATTACAGAATATGTACTCAACATGTTTACTGCACATGTAAGGAGCTGTCTTTTTTTTCCCCTCCCAGATTAGGCAATTTTCCACAAACTTAATATAGGGCAGAAAATAAAGAAGACACTCATTCCTACTTCACAGGATCAGAATGCAATAATAGAATGGGAAAGTGTTTTATAAATTACATCTGATATAAACATATGGGATACATTGCATTACTGTTACAAGACACGACCAGAGGAATACTTTATTTTGAAATAAAACATAAACAGCAAAGTAAAACTTAAAATTCGTATGTGGATCAGGAGAAACTTAGCAGAAGACCATGGGGGAGGGGAAGAGGAAAAACAGTTGGGGGGGGAGGCAAACCATAAGAGACTCTTAAATACTGAGAACAAAATGAGAGTTGATGGGTGGTGGAGGAGAGGGGAAAAGGGGTGACGGGCATGGAAGAGGCACTTGTTGGGATAAGCATTGGGTGTTTTATGGAAACCAACTTGACAATGAACTATATTAAAAAATAAATAAATTTAATTAAATTTAAAAAATTAGTATTTTCCCCCCTTTCTGAACATCAAGTCAACAGGATGTGAGACTAGGTAGAATGGCAGATACAGGCAAAAATCTAGCTTGTTAGGGGCAAGAAAGAAGAAATAAAAGAAATGAAAGATGGTAACACTGAAGGAATGACCCTTTAGTACTTTTTTAAGTTGCCCAGGCACCCTTCTGTTACAAATCCTCAGGAGCCCAGCACATCGCCTCGCTTCCCTACAATAGTCACTCACGCTCCACGATGTCACTAATGTAATAACTGAAGACGTGGGCCAGTTTGTCCATGTCATGTTCCGACTTGCAGGTCAGGCTGAACCTGTCCATTAATGCTGAAAACCCTGGCCGACAAAACAAAAATTACGTTAGCTGAACTTTTAGGTTCTATTCCCTCTATGCGTCAGGCCCCTTCGTGTAAAGGAAGCAGATGTGCAAGTGAGTAATCACATTATCCTTGAACAAGTGTTACTTAGAACGCAGTCAGGGCCAGCCTGGCTGCTGCAGCCTCTGGGAATCTCTGGAGGACTACCCACCCCCTCTGCGTTTCCAGGAGCTGCGGACCAAGACTCGCCCACAAGCACCCCTTTCATCTCTAGCCAGCTACCTTTTCTGCCATACCCTCTTAAACTCCCTGACCAAGGGGAAAATGGGATTTCGCCCCACGTGAAGGATAAAAGAAACCAATGACATGGGGGTTTGGATAAAAGCTTTATGGAAAGCCCAGATGGTGAGCTCCTTGAGAGCAGGCACCTTAATCACGCATCTTCAGATCCAAGGCACAAACTCCATAAATATTTAAATGAGCGACTCTCAAAATAGCTGCTGGATCTCTAATTCCTAGATCGGTGACGGGTACACATTTATGGACGGACTCGAAGGACGAATTTACTGAGCGAATAAAAGAAGGGGCTGGAGCAGTATGCGTACTGGGAGAAACTGGGGATTCAAAGCCTGCCGTGTGGCCCCGCAAAAGTCCTTCCCCTTTTCTGGGTCTTTCATGAACTCAAGGGCTCCGCCAGACCATCCCGAAAGGCGTCCCCCTGCTCTGAAAAAGACCGTCCAGGTTTCCCGAGGAAGCGGCAGCGAGCGGTCTGGGCGTGCCTTTGCTCGTCTGAGGTCAAGCCTGTAACCGCCGCCGCCTCTAGGAGCCGGGCCCCAACGGCCGCCCCTCGGCCAGGGCGGGAGAGCGACGCTCCACCCCTCACCCATCACGTGGACGCCAAGGAGGACGCCCTGGGCCGTGGCGAGCTCGGGTTCCGGTCCCCGGGGCTTCTTGAATACCAGCAGGTCGGGAAGCAGCGCCGCCAACCGGGCCTGTACGGGCCACAGACTGGACACTGCCAGCCGCTCGCCAGTCGCCATGGCGGCGGCGGGGCTGCCCGCCAAGCTACCGGAAGCGGGGGTGGTCCTCTACGTGGCAGCCAATCCGCAACGATGGCTCTGGCGGGGTTCTCCCACCAACCAATCAGTGTGGGGTTCCTCGGGGCCCCGTCCCACCTGCCTCCCGCGCCTGCGCTCTAGTTCTTGCCTCCCAGATGTGGAGAGGCAGCAGGGCCGGGAGTGCAAGCACCTTCAAAGGAGTCAAGGTGACGCTTAGCAGTCTTGAAACGTGGGGCGCCTGAGTGGCTCAGTCGGTTAAGCATCCGGCTTTGGTCCAGGTCATGATCTCACGGTCCGTGGGTTCAAGCCCTGCGTCGAACTCTGTGCTGACAGCTAGCTCAGAGCCTGGAGCCTGTCTTCAGATGCGGTGTCTCCCCGTCTCTCTGCCCCTCACCTACTCACGGTCTGTCATTCTCTCAAAAATAAACATTAAAAAAAATCTTGAAACGTGAAGATGCTTCTGCAATAAAACAGATCATCGCAGATAGTGTCAATGGAAGGGGGGGGGTCTTTTCCTATCACTGGACACCGGAGTGGAGAGCTGGCTCACCCCTGAATATCTAAGGGCAATGTTCAATTGGCTTTTGACTAAAGCAAATTCTGTATGGCTTTAATACCTTCAGGCTAAGGTTATTAAACAGTCAGTCCTTTCCCCGTTGTTAGGTAGTGTCTCATATTTAATCTGCCAGGACAGGTCTGTTGGGTGTCTCTAGCTAGCTCCTGGTTCCCTGACTTTGCTGTTACTAGCATATCCGAGGTTGCCCTTCAGTTGCTCAGATTCTTGAGAGAACTCACATTAGTAATGAGTGTGCTGTGGATTTTTAACAATCAAGAAAGCATCCCTGTTTTTCTGCAGAAATAAAAACAAAATCTAAAAATTACGTCCTCATGATCTTCAGTTCTACAATGCCTAATCAACACCGTTTTGGTGATTACTTCAAAGGGCTCATTTTGCTCCTGTAATTACTTCAAATTCTGGTTAACACTTCCAGTAGTAAAACCATAGATAAGATCAGCACACAGGTGACAGAAAACACCTCCTTAGCAGAGTGGAGGGCCAAAAGGAAAGAAAAAGAGATTAAGGGGAGACACACAACTGAGAGGCCTGCACACTAGTAGTTTTGACACTGTCACAGAGCTCCTGTGTCTATCTACAAAGAGCACAATTTCAGCATTATAAACACAACCTAGAACCCAAGGAATGTCAAAATTCAAATCACTTTTTAGTATTTTTACAAATTTATTTTAAAAAATAACAATTGCAATGACATCAATGATTGATCATCTGTACTCCCCCCTACAGCCGGGAGAAAAACCTTTATAGTTGAGTCCCAAAGGAAAATCAAGACATTATTATCAGGCACCCAACAGCCAGAAAAAGCTCTGTTGGTCCAGTGGTATAGACACTGACATGTTCAATGTACCAGTGCAATTAAAATATATACATTTACAATTATCTTGCCAAAGAAAAGCACTCAAGAAGTGAAATAACTATGCATTAAACCAATTATTCACTCATCCATTCACTCTTTCTGCATCTATGAAGTCATCACTACAGTTATAAGGACAAGTAAATGAACTTTTAGTAACAAACAAAAAAATCCAAACCTCAACCCCCCACTTTGTGGGTTTTATGGTGTGTTAAAATGGCCACAATAGAAGGGCCATGAGCTATCTGAGCAGTGACAAAATGACAACTGAGGCATTTTGTTTCAAACAAAGCAAAACTCAAACTCATGGAAAAAAGAATCTGCAACAATGAGGTTGATATGACTATGTACAAACTTACAGACACAAATAAATAGCATTTTAGAACTGCTGTTGGCTTAGACGTCTGAGGACTTTCTGAACTCTGCATCTTAAAGACTCCTGAACAAACCAAGGGATAGAAATTCCTCATTATTTTTAGTAAACAAGCATCTGAAAAACTTGGGACTTACTAAATGAAGTCAATGTCTGAAACCTAAGTTAAGAGCCAGAAGTTTCTAGTAAGCCTACCAAAGGGTGGGCCTCTCCTTATCTCTGGAAGCCAGGACAGGTGACTTAGATTCCAGGGACTAGGGAGAGTCTGTCTGTCTTTGCATAGCTCTGTACCTCTATTTCTACCATTACAATTATTTCCCTTTGTGATATTTTCCTCAGAGGGTTTAACTTCTTTTCCTTCTTAATACAACTTGAATCAAAGAATCAAAGAAAGTGCCAATCTTTATTCTTGCTATTTAAACCAGACCCAAATTTTCTTCAAAAGAATTCAGTCTTCCTTGTTCCTAGTGAAGGCAACAATATTTTTCTGAAATCCTATCGTAGTTCCCCAAGGTTCAGCATCTGGAAAAGAAAATTGATTTCAGAGGCACAGTCCATTCTGGGAACTGTGGCCCAATTCTGGACCCTGAAGGCCATCACTACCACCAGTCTCTAGCTAATCCCCAGAATGTGGATGCAATGTAAAAACCTTTCTGCTGGACAAGCCTATGTAAAAAGGGGAAACATGGAAACTGGCACCAAAGAATCTGCTGCCAGGGGAATAAAGAGAATGTTCGCTCTCTGGGGCCAGCACAAAACAAAGTGCTGTAGGAGTGAAGCCAACATTCACCTTAAACTCGAGCAGATAACCTGGAATACATCCAGGAGAGCCTGACTGAACAGTGCCTTCCAGACAGGAATTGTCAAAGACCAGTTCTTGGACTTCTCCCTTCCCATGCGTGATAGTAGAAATGTAAGTTATTCTTTTCATAATCCATCCCAGGCATCCATCCACTGGAGAATCATGCTATGTGACAACACACGGGTATATATACTCCCCTCTCTTCTTCTGCTAGACTGAAACACGATGGAACCCTTCTATTCACCAAATGCTGTCACAAAGCCTAGGACCAAAAATCTCTAGTTTGGCTCTCTGTTTAGGAGTTACTACAAATGTCCTAAGCACTTCAGCACAGAAGTTGTTTTATGGTTTTGTTCTCTACTTAGGGAGGGCAGTTTCAAGGTCCAATACCCTCTACATTGTCTTAAAAGTAGCGGAAGCAAGAACTATGGTCCAGATGATCTGTCAACAGACAGACCACAAATTTAGTCAAAGCTTAAAAAAAAAAAAAGTCAGTAATTTATAGATTTAGTGCTTGAGTCTTGTCGTTCTATCCCCAGAGTTAGCTTTTTCTTGGCTGGAGTCCAAAAATATCAACCTACCATCTGGGTAGAAAGAGATACCTATTATTACCACAGATTAGATGAATGTATCTCAGAGACTTTATTGTCTTCCTATCAAAAGAGGGAACTTCCTTGCCTGGAAGCCACCTCTGAATACAAAGCGTCCATTCAGTTAGTCAGCCTGAGATCCCCATCAGAGGGATGGATGCTGCTTCGGTTCCATGGGAAGGCGCGGGCTTCGGCTTCCCTGACTGCAGTCCTGGTGGGGAAGGTTCTCCTCCGCTAAGATGGCTGGCTGGCTTCACTAGCTGACATAAGTGCTGTGTGTGCACTTATGTGCACGGGTCCCTTGCATCATCCTAATCCATGAAATGTCAATGTCATCAACAGTCTGAAATAAGCCCTGACTGAAAGGGCGAGACAAAGGCTTGCGACTTCAATTTGCCAGACATCGCTGCAATTATAATGCTGAGCCACTTATTAAAAACTAAGTGGTTTCTGTCCTGTAGAAAAGGGCAGAACGTAATCGTCAGTGTCCCATCGGAAGAGGTGATCAATTTCCTGGAACAGTGGGAAACAGCGGCGAGGAACATGACCTTGATCTGCTCCCTCACGGGGCCTGGGGTTAGGACACTCGGATGATCTGTGTCATTGCTTCTTCATCTGCTTGGTTTGGATCCTAGAGACAAAGCATAACAGTGATTAAAGTCCTTTGTGAAAGCAACAGGGAACTCATGGCTCTCACTCCTGATCATCATGGGAATATATACAACTTTGTTAAGTAAACCAAAGGCCTTAATGCATCTATGTCTACATATATGGATTAAAATGCAGCTCCATTAGGAAAGAAGAGATAATAAACCTTTGTGTAAAAGGACTGTTAAGTGTGGCCTGGCGATCTACTTCCAAGCACTCCACAGTTGATAGTGTATCTCTTTCCTAAGAGAATGTGTGTTGTGCTTTACCTTTCAGGTTTAAGGGTCCTTAGGTGGCCAAGAGGAAACCATGTCATGCTGTATTTTTGTGCCTAGATTTTCTGATCACTGTATTTAAAGACTAAGCACTTAGCAGGGGTGGAAAGGACACTGGAATTTATTTTAGCACACTCATTTTGTAGCTAAACCCGAAGCCTGGACGGGTAAGTGACTTGCCTAGACTAGATGGAGAAAGTCAGCAGCCTAGCTAGAACCGATACCCCAATCTCTTGGCTCCCAATTAATCTTAACTAAATTCTGCCTGCCGTCTCCCACTTAAAAGTGTTAAGACAAGGATCAGTCCTTGGAAGCTCTCTGCCACACGCCACGATAACCACCTTCAGTTCCTGCACGACAAGGCTCTGAAGCTTCAACTGCCGTGATCTAAGAAAAAGCTGAAAGATTTCTGGAGGTAGTAGGACTGTAGCGGGGTCTGGAACAATGAGTAAGAGCAATAACCAGCATTTACGGAGCCCTCACCATCACTAGGTAAAGTGCTAAGTAGGCGCCCAATGTAGCTGACTGCATGTACCCTCCACAACAGCCCTATGAAGTATCAATAGCATCCTACTTTACAAGTGAAGGAACTAGGACAAAAGAGGCTAAGTAACTTGATCAAGGTCCCATCGCTAGTACACAGAATTGGGAGAGTTCCTGGCATAATGTCTGTAGATGGCACTCTACATCCATACATTGCATGAACTAAAGAGGAGGAAGGAGGAGCTCTCAGACTGCAGGCAGGAATTAACAGCACTGAAGGAGGAGTCTATGCTCATGTGTGGAAATCCTGAGGACTCCTAGTTTGACACAAAGTGGTGATGAGGCCAAGTTGCTTGGAAGAAATACAGAAACGGTTTGTGATCTGATGCAGTAAGAAATGACAGCCAGCATGCATCCTTGAGCAGGGGACTGAGATGATTAAAAAAGCACTACTTTAGAAAGACTGATTTGGTAATGCTGCAGGCAGGATGTAATAGTCACACAGAATAAAGTATCTGGAAATGGGGGTGAGAGGGCAATCCATTAATTCAACAAACATTTATCAAGTGTTTGTTCTGAACTGGGCATTATGCTAAGTCCAATGATTACAATGGAGGACAAAGCTCACCTCGACTCCCTACACAGCTTACAGTCTAGTGAAGGAGATAATTACACGAATAAAACAATTCGATTATTATGATGCTCAAAAGAGAAGGAAAACGTGAAAAAATAATGGGGTAAAAGAAACCTACCCTGGATCCAGTCTCAGATTTAAACCAAGACCTAACAGGTAAGAAACAGGCAGTCACGCAAGAAGACGGGAGTGAAGGGGCGCCTGGGTGGCTCACTAGGTTAGGCGGCTGACTCTTGGTTTAGGCTCAGGTCATGATCTCACAGTTTGTGAGTCTGAGCCCTGCACTGGGCTCTGTGGTGATGACATGGAGCGTGCTTGGGATTCTGTCTCCCCCTCTCTTTGCCCCCCCCCCCCGCTTGCTCCCTACTTCCCCCTCTGAAAAATAAATAAACATTAAAAACAAAACAAAACAAAAAGATGGGACTGAAAAGCTTTACAGATTAGCTATTTTCAAGACAAAGGTCCTATGGCAGGAGACAAACCAATCAACTGTGTAGCGACAGCATAAAGATCAAGAGCAGAAGGAATGAAGCTGGAGGTAGGGACGAGCTGGATCACACAAGCGCCTTTTTGGCCATGGTAAGCACTTTGGATTTTAGTCTAAGTGCAAATGGGAAACAGCAGAGGGTAGAAGGTTTTTAAGCAGGGCAGTGATGTGAGATGACACCCATTTTAAGACCACATGAAGATGTAAAGAATGGACTAGAGGGGCACAAGTTTGGAAGAAGGAAGGAGACCAGCAGGCAGCTGTTATATTAACTGAAGCAAAAGAAGAGAGGATTTCTCAAAACTGACAGCAATTAGAAGGGGAAAAAAGTTAACTGATTCAGGTAATATTTTAGAGGTAAAACCAAGAGGACTTTTTTGGAGAACTGGACAATTCAAGCTTTAGCAACTAGGCGGATGGACATGTGACTTACTGAGATGAGTAACTGCTTTAGGAATAAAAAACAAAAGAAAAATCAAGAGTTCTATTTTGTATATACTGATTCAGAAATGCCAATGAGATACAATCCGTGGAATCAGATGTAATACGGCAGTTACAAATTAAGTTCTGGAATTATACTGCCTTTGAGTTTCAGGTGCACCATTTTATTAAGTATTTTACCTTGGGCAAACTACTTAACCTCTCTAAACCTCAGATTCAGCTGTAAAATGGAAATAAGAATTCTCACCTCATGGGGCTTGAGGTTGCTCTAAAGATTGAATGAAATAAAAAATGCTTATACAAGTGCTTAATGTAATGGCTGGCACATAGCAGTTAAGTGTTAGCTGCTGGTGGTCGTGCTACTACACAGAGAGACAATAAAACTTATTCTTTTAAAACCAAGGAAAATGAGAATTGCAAGAAGGAATTAAATAGTAATAATCTGCAAAGATCAGGAGGAAAAAAGGCTACTGGATTAAACACTTTAGTGCTTTAAGGCAAAAGAGAATCTAAGAGCTGCAATGTGGCATTCAATGTAGAACATGTAATTAATTAGTCTCTGGTGTGAAAGAAACAAGAGGACACCATGAATGGTCCTCCCAAGAAAATTCACCATAAAAAGAGAAGAATGAAATGTGTAATCTACTTACCTGCATATGGGGACTATCCTTTTCCTTTGGAGAGAAAAACCGCCCACCTTCACCCCGCTTCCGAGCCATGGCGTGGCGGTGCCGAGACTCATGCAGATATTTCTAAAATGAGAGAAATAAAGGGTCTAGTTGGAACGAGCATAGTTACCTAATGCACAAATTCTATCCTCCAAAGTTCAGGACAGCTGCCATCAGAGTCACTAGGGGCAATTTTGACCTCGAATTATGGAGGAAGCTTTGGAGGAAACAGTAGGCAGCAGCTAACTACAGACTATCATAAAAATGTGAATGCTGCATGAATGATAAATAAAAACAATTCCCCAAAGGTCTAGCAATGATCACTACCTACACTTCCCCAGACGCGCTTCAGTAACAGACCAAATGGCTGCTCAGTAGAAAGAAGAAAGACTGCATCTCCTGACCTTATTCGCAGTTAAGTGTGGCCACATAATTAAGTTTTGGCTAATGAGATGTATGGAACTTCTTCAAAATTTCCTTTAAAAAGAGTGCCTTTCCACAGGGCTCCTGGGTGACTCAGTCGGTTGAGTGTCTGACTCTTGGTTTCAGCTCAAGTTATGGTCTCATGGTCATGGGATTGAGCCCCGAGTCGCGTTCTGCGCTAGACGTGGAGCCTGCTTAAAATCCCCCCTTTTCCTCTCTCTCAAAATAAATAAACTTAAAAAAAAAAAAAAAAAAGAGTACCTTTCTTGTTCTCTTTGCTCCTAGGCTGCAGCCCAAGCAGTCATGGGCATTACACAAATGATAACTTTTACAAAAGATCACAGCTATTTACTTTTAATTGTTTGGAAAGTACTCAAGGAAACAAACCATATAAAAGGTTAATTTCAAAAGAAAAACCCGCTCTTTCTCTTTCTTCTCCTTCTATACGCACCCTTCTTTCCTTTGGGATTTTCCCTTCGGCTTCTAGTTTAGCCCGGGCTTGCCTCCTCTTTAGTATACGGTGGTACTGCTTGGCATTCACATAGAGAGGCTCTTCTTCCAGCATCTCTGCCCCAGGGAGAGGGATTCTTTGGATAGCAGGCACAGAGCCAGCACCAGGTACCATCTGTGTGAAGAGAAACCCACAGCTTATTAAAGAGTGGCATGTAGTATGGACATAGGAAACCGTTTCTTGGCCTCTGTTAAATTTTTTCAAAATGCTATGAAGAGTAGCTTTTATACAGCACTTAAATGCAGATATTCCTGGAGAACATTTACACTAAAAGGTCTGCATTTTAAACAAACATTCCAGACGATTCTGTCATAGGGAGCCCAGGAGCCACACTGACAAGGACACGACCATGTCCAAATTCTTGTCCGCCTATGGCTCCATTTTTTAGAAATGTCTGCTGCCATCTAATGGTCAGGGGCAGTAATCACAGAGAATGAAACAGTACAAAGGTAGGTAGGCAGGGAGAGATTGGCCAAGCGCTACCAAATGCCTACAGTTACAGAAATAATTTAATTAATGACTTAACTTAATATATAATTAAATCCTAATTTTTCTAAATAAACTAAAACTAAAAACACTGTACTAAATGTCTGAGGAAACCAGGAACAGGTTCCCATGCCCTACTCCCTTCTGACTGTAACAACTTTGGATGGATGTGTTGTTTCTTCTGGTAGCTTCTTCCACCTCTCTGCAGGCTTCTACTACTTGTTCTTAATTTACTCATTTTAGGTACCGTGTACTATTAGGAAGATTTAGCCTTCACTCACACCACTACTCATCTCTCCTTCCCTATCTTCATCATGTATTTGTAGCACACATTTCTTGGTTTCTTTACTGATTACAATCTAATTTTGAGTTTACTTCTTATTTCCCTCACTGGGGGCAATGTATTCTCCACTTCCCAAAGGTCAGGAGTCTATGCCTTCATTATTTGAACTCTGAAGATTACACAAAAGCAGTAGTTCTGTTTATCCTCTGCTGTATCTCCAGCACATAGTAGGTGCTCAGAATGAATTATAGTCATTGTAATGTTTCTTGTAAAAGTACCTTAAGTATCAATTCAATCCTAAGCGGTTAGCATCATCAACAAGCTTTATAAGAGACATCAGAGTGCAAGTTCAAAAAAATTTTCAATGACAAAGATACATATGGAAAGACAAATGATGGAAGAACAGTGAAGAATCGGTTTTCTTACCATGACCATCCCTCCTGAATTGACCACATTGCCTGCCACTGGTAGTGTCACAGTGACAGTCCCCTGTCCACTGCTGGTGGTGTTGGTGTTGGCTCCTGTCTGGACAATCTGTGCTCCTGCCAAACTGGCTGCTGGGATGGTGATCATGCCTGAAACAGGGACTGTGACTTTAAGAAAATAAAACACAAAACAAACAAAAAAAAACAGGTACACAGAAAGAAGGGAACACAGTTAGTCCCTCTTCTACCTGGCACACACTCACTTACCCTGGAAAAATATACTAAACAGCAGAAGGGGAAGAGCAGCACTCTCCCACTCTCTGCCTGGTTTGCTGCATGGAATCCAAGTAATCATGATCCTTGATATTCTATTAACTGGCTGGGTTCCAGTACTGATAAAATTATCCTCGAAATGGATACCTCCCTGGGTATTCCAGTAATGGTTCTCAATAGCTGGTGAGAAAGTCTGGAGGCCCCCCCGCTTCTGCGAGGCGGTCTGACTTGTGCTATTTTTGTATATAGGAATGATCTGCCTCAGGATGGAAATGTTATAAATTCGTAATTTGTTTATCCTAAACTGACAATGGCCCAACCTGGTGCAGAACTAAAACTTAAAATTAAACCAAGCACACCATGCTCCCACACTATCACCAGCACCACTTAAGGATTCAGTTCACCATTTTCTGTTTGAGCTCCGGACCGGGCTCAATCCAGTTTGGGCCTTCTCCGGAGTCACAGGAGAACACACTTCCTGCACTCACTGGATGTTGTATACTGCTAAATTTTCATTACAAGTCAAACATTCAGTGCTAGACTCTGAGACGTCCCTTCCAGATTTAATGATCTGACAGCTGCTTCCCAAAGCTCTCAAGTTCAGTTTGAGCCACCTCCTCTTCTGTGAAGTCCATTCTCCTCCCAAGCCAAACAGATGACATGGCTCCTGCATTTATGTATTATCTAGTCCTAGATCATACATCTATAAAGGCTCTGCACTGCATTTATTTGGTCACATGTATGCTTCCCTTAATACATTTAGAGGCTCTTTGGGAAGAAAATTTCTTTCTTAGTAAAGTAAGCATAGTAGGTATGTAAGTCTTTTGGGCAAAAACTAATAATAAAGTGGGCCAGAAAGAAAAGGAAAAAACCGTAAGTAGCAAAAACACTAAATACCAACTTGACCTCTGATCTATTTCTTCCACGACCAACTGTGAAACTCCCTATTTCCAATCTTCCATTTAGAAACATTTTTCCCCAGAAAGGATCAAAAGCTTACATAATCCCCAGGACCAGTCTTTTTAACAACCACTGTAGGAACTCCTACAAATGTTACCATTGCTGGTCACATATTAATGAGAAGAAAACAACAACCAATGGAGATTTAGAAAAATATTTTGTTGTTGGTCAAAAATTCGTTGGGTAGAGGTCACCACAAAATTTCTGAAGTAGTCATTTGCTCCAAGGATGAAAAAGATAAGCAGTCCCAAGTGCTCCAGAAATGCAGACGCCACTTACCTTGCTGCAGAATGGTGCCATCTGCATTAACTGGCTGATAGACGATGGTCTGGCCTTCAGCAGTCTGAGCCACTTGCTGTCCCTGGACAGCAATCTGCTGCTGGGTCTGAAGGAAATAAATCCAGGCAATTTACAAAGGACCCCTTCTTTAAAAAAAGAAAAGAAAATACAACATTTGTGATGGTTTCCCTTCCCATTTTTACTGACTCCCCGTGAACTATATGGCTCAGCTGTCTGACCCTTCTAAATCAGCTGCGCTCTTGCGCTGACCGAGAGAATGGAATTACCTGGGTCTGGCCAGCAGTGACTGCCGTCTGGGGCTGCTGGATGATGATCTGCTGGGTCTGGCCCTGCTGGCCCTGCACCTGCACAGCCTGCCCACCCTGGATCTGGATCTGTCCAGGTGGGACCAACTGTATCTGTGCAAGAGAACACAAAGAAAGGTTAGTGCCCTGCTGGCACCGGTCTCTTTTCGTCCTGGAGTATTAGTTCTCCAAAACACCTCTAGAAAGCAAGAGAGGCTCGTTAGAAGATAGAAGAGTCTTGTTCTGTTCTCTTATAAATTAGACGTAAGTTGTTTGCCATTTATGAAACAATGGGGGGAATTTTGGCTGCTGTCTAGATACAGGATTGTTTTTAAGGAGTCAAAGTCAGTTTTAAAAAAGATGATATAGAGCCATGCCGGCATGGTTATATGTATCATTAAAGCATGTTCATTTAAAAACCTATCCTGAAGTATTTTTTATAGATGAAATAATAATATATAAACCGAAAACAATCCTTGAGGGAGTAAGGGAATACAGATGCAACCAGAAGACTTATTATGTGCTGATGACTGCTGAAGCTGCAAGATAGGGATTTAGCACAAGGTTCTCTTTGGTTTTGTCTGTTTAATGTCTTCTATAATAAAATGTTAAAAAAACAATCAAGTTATTCCCAATTTTTCCAAGTGGGAAGTCTATGAATATGTATATACAAAAGCTTTAAACATAGAAAAATCAAGACTATCATCTTAGAAACCCATGCAGTCACCACTCAGATTTAACAAGTTGCTTCATTTAACATTCCCTTCCCATCTAGAAGTTATTCACTGCATTAAAGTGGGATCTTCCTTACAGAACATTTTACACATGTATATCCATAGAAGCATATGGCACTCTTCTACGTTTGTAAGTTTCACATAAATAGTAACATATTGTATCTTCCTACAATTTGCTTTGATCAGTCATCATTTTCAAAATTTAGCCAGTTAACTGGTTCACTCAGTTTTAAAAGTATTTATTTACTTTTAAGGAATCTATACACCCAACATGGGGCTCGAACTCATGACCCTGATATCAAGGGTCACATGCTCTTCCGACTGAGCCAGCCAGGTGCCCCGGAACTAGTTCACTCATTTTACTTGTCAGGTATCACATTAAATAATTATATGGTGATTTATTCATACATTCCTCTTAATTTGGGATTTTCTCCAACAATTTTATTTTTATAAATTTTACCAAAAATCAATGAATGCATATCCTCGTGTAAATATTATGTTTCTGAGTATTTAAAAAAGTAGGATTCCTGTGTTGAAGGAGATAGGTGTCTAGTAGGCAGCCTCTAAAATGGTTTCCAGCTGCCTTCTGGTAATCACTCTTTTATGTGATCTTCCCCATAAGTGTGCTGGACCTAGTGACTCACTTCTAACAAACAGAACATGGCAAAAGTAGTGGTCACTTTCCAGATTAGGTTACAAAGATGGTGACCTCCATCTTGCCAGCTGTTTCTAGCTCTCCCTCACTCCTTCTGAGGGATGACAGCTGCTGTGTCATGTGCTACCCTACGGAGAGGCTCATATGGTAGGAACCGGTGTCTCTGGTCAAAGTTGGGAAGGACCTGATGCCCACAAAGAGCCATGTAAGTGGACCTTTGAAGTGGATTCTTCCTGGTTGAATCTCGCTTTGACTGAGACCCACAGTGTGTTGAGAGAGACACTGAGTCAGAGGACCCAGACAAGCCGTGCCAGAATTCCTGACCCACAGAAACTGTGAGATAATAATCTGTTGTTTTAAATCACTAACATTTATGATGATTTATCTGCAGCAAAAGATAATTAATACATGTGTCCGACTATATGCCTCCTACATCTATTTTCCAACACCCTCACTAATACTCAGTACTATCTAATGTTCGCTAGTTTTGATTTAATTTGTATTTCTAATTTGATTCCTGGGTTTGGATAGCAAAACCTCAGCTAACAATTTTGGGTAGAGAGGGAACCTGTGCTTTTCAAATCTGTTTTCTTTCATTTCTCTTTTTAATGGCTATGGCTAACTTACTATTATTAGGAGTGTCATCATAAATGTAACAAGAAATTTGAAAAATATTTGTTAAGTTTTTATAACAAAAAAAAAACTAGTAACATTTTAACTATTGGGTGTACCTAATCCTGTGTTCATATAATAGCAACTGTACACATTTCTTTAAGAACAAAAGAGAATGCATTTAGAAAGTCCCCATAGCTCAAAATTTCCAGTATTTTATATATAAGTTCACACCTAAGCAACAGCCAAGTTACGGTAAAGAGCAAGTTTCCCCAACAGCTCCCTCATTTCCCTTTGCATTAGTTCATTCATTCATTCATTCATTCAATCAACAGACATTTTTGATCTGAGTGTTATTTCAACAGACTAGGGATTTTTCCCCTTCATTCTGTTACTGTAGTATATTACACTGATCAATTTTCTATGTTGAAGCACTCTTCCCTCTAGGAATAAATCCCATTTGGTCATGGTGTATAACTTTTAATATCCTCTGGTTTTGGTTTGCTAGTATTGTGAGAGGATTTTTGATCAATGTTATAATTAATATTGGTCTGCAACTTTTTTTTGGTAATGTCTTCGTTTGGTTTTAGAACCAGAATAATGCTGGCCTCACAAAATGAATTACGAGTGCTCTTTTCTCTCTAATTTTAGGGAAAAAAATTGAGAAATGGTATTAGTTTGTCAAATTTTTGGTAAAATACACCAGGGAAGCCATGGTTTTATTTGTTGGGAGATTTTTGATTATTGATTCAAGCTCCTTAGTAATGATAGCTCTATATTTTGGTTTCTCATCACATTGCAAAAATCTTTGACCTTTTACTAATTGTGGGTCTATTCAGATCTTTTCAGATTTCCTATTTCTTTGTAATTGAGTTGCTAGAGTAGGTTTTGTTTCTAGGAATTTATCTATTCTTTTAGGTTATTCAATCTGCTACATTTGGCTGTTCATAATACTTTTCCCCCCAAGATTTTAAATTCTAGTTAGTTAACATATATGGTAAAATTGGTTTCATGTGCAGAATTTAGTGACTTGTCATTTACATATAACAGTAAGCACTCATCCCAAGTGCCCTCCTTAATCACCATCACCCATTTAGCCCATCCATCCCTCCTACTCACCACCTTCGGTCAACCCTCAGTTCTCTGTAATTAAAAATCTCTTATGGTTTGTTTCCTTTTTTACTTTTCTCTAAGTTCATCTGTTTTCTTAAATTCCACATGAATGAAATCATATAGTATTTATACTCTATCTAGCTCCATCTACATCATTGCAAATCCAAGATTTCATCTTTTAAGTTTGAGAAAGTGCAAGTGGGGGTGGGGAGGGTAAGGAAGGGGGAGGGAGGAAGAGAAAGGGGGGAGGGGGAGGGGGAGGGAGGGAGGGGGAGAGAGAGAGAGAGAGAGAGAGAGAGAGAGTCCGTCCATCCCAAGCAGGCTCTGTGCTAACAGCAGGGCTCAATCCCATGAACTCTGAGATCATGACATGAGCTGAAACCAAGAGTCAGGTTCAACCGAACCACCCAGGCACCCCAGATTTCATTCTTTTTGATGGCTGAGTAACATTCCATTGTGTATATATACCATATCTTTATCCATTCATCAGTTGATGGGACATTTGGGCTCTTTCCATAGTTTGGCTATTGTTGATAATGCTGCTATAAACAATGGGGTGCATGTGCCCTTCAAATCTGTATTTTTATCCTTTGGGTATATACCTAGTAGTGTAATTGCTGGGTTGTAGGGTAGTTCTATTTTTAACTTTCTGAGGAAACTCTATACTGTTTTCTAGAGTGACTGCCCAAGTTTGCATGCATTCCCACCAACAGTGCAAGAGGGTTACTTTTTCTCCACATCCCTGCCAACATCTGTTGTTTCTTGTATTTTTAGCCATTCTGACAGGTTATCTCATTGTAGTTTTGATTTGCATTTCACTGATGATGAGTGATGTTGAGCATCTTTTAATGTGTCTCTTTACCATTTGGATAAATATCTATTCATGTCTTCTGCCCATTTCTTAACTGCATTATCTATTTTTGGGGTGTTAAGTTTAAGTTCTTTACAGATTTTGGATACTAACCTTTATCAGATATGTCATTTGCAAATATCTTCTCCCATTCTGTCGGCTGCCTTTCAGTTTTGCTGATGGTTTCCTTAGCCATACACTTTTTATCTTCATGAAGTTTAGAGAGTTCATTATTGCTTTTGTATCCCTTGCCTCCAGAGGCTTGTCTAGTAAGAAGCTGCTACGGCTGAGGTCGAAGAGATTGCTGCCTGTGTTCTCCTGTAGGACTTTGATGGTTTTCTGTCTTACATTTAGATCTTTCATCCATTTTTAATTTGTTTTCGTCTATCATGTTAGAAAGTGGTCTAGTTTCATTCTTCTGAATGTTGCTGTCCAGTTTTTCCAATACCATTTGTTGAAGAGACCATCTTTTTTCCATTGGATAGTCTTCCCTGCTTTGTCGAAGATGGCAGTTGACCACACAGTTGTGGGTCCATTTCTGGGTTTTCTTTTCTGTTCTTGATCTGTTTTTGTGCCAGTACCATATTGTCTTGATGATTACAGCTTTGTAATACAGCTTAAAAGTCTGGAATTGTGATGTCTTCAGCTTTGCTTTTCTTTTTCAAAATTGCTTTGGCTTTTTTTTTCTGTGGTTCCATACAAATTTCAGGATTGTTTCCTCTAGCTCTGTGAAAAATGCTAGTGGTATTTTGATAGGGATTGTATTACATGTGTATATTGCTTTGGATAGTATACAAATTTTAACAATATTTGTTCTTCCAATCCACGAGCATGGAATGTTTTTCCATTTCTTTGTGTCCTCTTCAATTTCTTTCATAAGTGTTCTATAGTTTTCAGAGCACAGGTCTTTTACTTCTTTGATTAGGTTTATTCCTAGGTATTTTATGGTTTTTGGTGCAACTGTAAATGTAGTCAATTTCTTGATTTCTCTTTCTGCTACTTCATTATTGGTATACAGAAACAGGACAGATTTCTGTACATTGTTTTATACCCTATGACTTTGCTGAATTCATGTATTAGTTCTAGCATTTTTTTGGTGGAGTCTTTGGGTTTTCTACCATGCCGTCTGTGAATAGTGAAAGTTGGACTTCTTCCTTGCCGATCTGAATGCCTTTTATTTCTTTTTCTTGTCTAATGGCTGAGACTAGGACTTCCAGTACTGTTTAATAACAATGGTGAGAGTGGACATCCCTGTCTTGCTCTTAACCATAGAGGAAAAGCTCTCAATTTTTCCATATTGAGGATATCAGCTGTGGGTCTTTTGTATACGGCCTTTATGATGTTGAGGTATGTTCCTTCTATTCCTACTTTGTTGAGGGTTTTTATCAGAATGGATGCTGTATATTATCAAATGCTTTTTTTGCATCTACTGAAAGGATCATATGGTTCTTATCCTTTATTAATGTGGTGTATCATGTTGATTGATTTGCAAATATTGAACCACCCCAGCAGCACATGAATAAATCCCACTTGATCGTGGTGAATAATTCTTTTAATGTACTATTGGATTCAATTTGCTAGTATCTTGGTTGAGAATTTTTGCATCAGTGTTCATCAGGGATATTGACCTGCAATTCTCCTTTTTAATGGGGTCTTTGTCTGGTTTTGGAATCAAGGTAATACTGGCCTTATAAGAGTTTGGAAGTTTTCCTTCCATTTCTGTTTTTTGGTACAGTCTGAGAATAGGTACTGACTCTTCTTTAAATAGAATAGTAGAATTATTCTAGAAATAGAATAAGTAGGGGAATAGTAGAATTCCCCTAGGAAGCCACCTGACCCTGGATTTTGGTTTGTTAGGAGATTTTTGATTACTGATTCAATTTCTTTGCTGGTTTTGGGTCTGTTCAAACTTTCTATTTCTTGTTTCAGTTTTGGTAGTTGTTATGTTTCCAGGAATATCCATTTCTTCCAGTTCACCTAGTTTGTTGGCATAATTTTTCAGGTGTACATTTTTCATGTGTAGTCATATTCTTATGACTTTTTATATTTCTGTGGTATTGGCTATGATCTCTTCTCTTTCCTTCATGATTTTATTTATTTGGGTCCTTTGTCTTTTCTTTTTGAGAAGTCTGGCAGGGGTTTATCAATTTCATTAATTGTTTCAAAGACCCAGCTTTTAGTTTCATTAACCTGTTCTAGGTTTTTTGTTTCTATAGCATTTACTTCTGCTCTAATTTTTATTATTTCCCTTCTTTTCCTGGCTTTAGGCTTTATTTGCTGTTCCTTTTCTAGCTCCTTTAGTGTAAGGTTAGGTTGTATATTTGAGACTTTTCTTACTTCTTGAGGCAGGCCTGTATTGCTACTTTCCTGTTATGACTGCCTTTGCTGCATCCCAAAGGTTCTGGACTGTTGTATTTTCATTTCCATTTGTTTCCATGTATTTTTTTATTTCTTTCTTAATTTCCTGGTTAACCCATTTATTCTTTAGTAGCATGTTCTTTAACCTCTAAGTATTTGTGGTATTTCCAATTTTTTTGTGGTTGACTTTCAACTTCCATAGTGTTGTGGTCTGAAAATATGCATGGTATGAGCTTATCCTTTTGTACTTCTTGAGGTCTGATTTGTGACCCAGTACGTGATCTGTTCTGGAGAACATTCTGAGTGCACTGGAAAAGAATGTGTATTCTGCTGCTTTAGGATGAAATGTTCTGTATATATCTGTTAAGTCCATCTGGTCCACTCTGTCATTCAAAGCCATTGTTTCCTTGTTGATTTTCTGCTTAGATGATCTGTCCATTGCTGTAAAGGGGAGTGTTAAAGTCCCCTACTATTATCATATTACCAATGGGTTTCTTTGTTAATTGATATATATATTTGGGTGCTCTCAATTTTTATCTCAGGTGTGTAGCTGGATTTCAAAACTCCAAATTTTAGGGACACAGTGCAGACACACGCAGATCCTCTGAGGGAGGGTCTCACTGCGCTGTGGCTGGTGCCGGTTTGTCCTACTTGCAGGACTGCATGATGCTAGGAGTTTATGGTAAAGCGCAGCCAAAAGCTGGCTTCCAGGTTAGGTGCCTTCAGCAAGGTGCCCCTGTTGCTATGTTAATTAATGCGGCCACTCAATGGCACCCACCTTCTCTTTTGTCCCAAGAAGCAGTGCCACCTCTCCCAAATGCACTCCAAGAAGGGGAACTGCTGCTCCCTGTGCAACCCAGGGGATCCTCAGAGCACGCTGTCTACTCACAGGCCTCTGCCCTCCTTCTCCACAGGAGTACCACTAAGCCTGCCAAGCAGGATTCTAACAATGGTGTGGACTTCCAAATCTTTAGACTTCTAGCTCCACTGCTTGCAAAAATTTGCAATAACTAGTCCTTCTCCTTTTCCTAGTCAATGGTTTAGGGAAGAGCTTTTCTTATGCAACCCCCTGCATACTGCTCCCTCTCTCTCTCCATGTTCAGGGATCCTTCCCCTCTGCAGCACCCACAATTCTTTTCTCCCCCAAATCAACTCTCTGAAGCTCCTACCTTCCATTATGTGGCCATTTTTTCTCCCTCTAGAAGTGCAGTTCTCTCAGGCCTCAGATAAATTTCTTAAGTGTTCAGAATGGATTGATATTTATCTGGCTGTGTGTAAGGGATGACGCAAGCATACGGTCCCCCTACTACTCTGCCATGGTAACTCCTCCCTCGCTCATAACACTCCTATGATCTTTTCATTTCTGTAGAATTAGTAGTAACATCCTCATTTTCATTTTTTTTTAATAATTTTTTTTAAGTTTATTTATTTTGAGAGAGAGAAAGCACAAGCTGGGGAGGGGCATAGAGAAGGAGAGACAGAATCCCAAGCAGGCTCCATGCAGACAGCACAGAGCCTGATGCAGGGCTTGCACTCACATACTGTGATATCATGGCCTGAGCCAAGATCAAGAGCCAGAAGCTTAACTGACTGAGCCACCCAGGTGCTCCCCTCACTTTCATTTCTGATTTTAGTTATTTGAGATTTTTCTTTTTTAGTCTATCCAGCTAAAGATTTGTCAATTTTGTTGATTATTTTGGAAGAACCGACTTCTGGTCTCATTTGTTTTCTCTACTGATTTCTTATTATTTCATTTATCTCTGCTTTTTCTTTCTTTTGGCCAGCTCTGGGTTTAATTCATTCTTTTTCTCATTCCTGAAGTTATAAGGTTAGGGTTGTGGATTGTCAATCTTTCTTGTTTTTTAATGTAAGCATCTATAGCCATAAATTCCCCCCTTAACACGGTTTTTGCCATGTCCTGTTAGTTTTGGTATGTTGTGTCTTTGTTTTCATTCATCTGTATTTTCTAATTTCTCATGTAATTTCTCCTTTGATCCATTGATTACTTAAGAGTGTACTATTAGAGTTCCATGAATTTGTGAATTTTCCACTTTTATTTCTGTAGTTGATATCTAACTTCATCCCATTGTGGTCAGAGAAGATACTTTATATGCAGTCTACCTAAGACTTAATTTGTGACCTGACATATGGTCTCTCCTGGAAGGTGTCCCATATGCACTTGAGGAAAATGTTTATGCCATTATTGATTATTCTATGTACGCTTGTCTTGTCTAGTTGGTCAGTTGTTTTATGTACTTTGTCTCCTTACTTATCTTCTGTCTGGTTGTTCTGCCTATTGTTAACAGGAGGGTACTGACATCTCCAACTATTGTTGTAGAGTTGTCTATTTCTCTCCTCAATTCTGTCAGTTTCTGCTCCATGTATCTTGCTGGTCTGTCTGCACCTCTGTGATCAGAAACAGCAATCAATGATCTCTGATTTTAGAGAACAAGGTCCATTTTGCTCACCCTGGCTCCTATAAGCTGCACATAAGCTCCTCTAAGACATGTGTGCAATTGCCTGCTAGGGTACTGGGTAGCTGGCACTGTGCTAAAAGCAGAAATTTACTGAAATTAACTTCAATATAAGTCTGTGCCTTGTCCTGGAAGTAAAAAAGTTTTCAATAAAATCCAGAGTTCCCAAATAGTTTATATCAGACAGATTTTGAGGGTGCAATTGTCATGTAGGTGGGGAGATAGATTCCTGGTGTGTCCTGCTCTGCCATCTTCCCAGAATCCTCTACCTAGGTCTTCTTAATTACTTTTTCCAAATACTCTGCTCATAATTGGCACTTAGAAAGTAGTAGCAAATAAATAAGTGCATAATTTAGTTTTCTGAATCTATTTCCTACCTGAGTTTCAAATAGCAAGGAAAACCTGTTTTAGTTATTAGGTTTCCTCCTCCATCTATTCATATTCTATGCCCATTTTTCTACTTGATTGTAATCATCGTATCAATACATAAACGTACTTTATGTATGTTGGATACAAAGCCAGCTATATGTGCTAATATCTTCCGCACACCTTCACCCTTTTACTTTCATTTACATTTAGATGTATATAAATTTAAGTAGGCAAATCAATTTGGTTTTTAGGTCTCTAAAAAAAATACTTCTCTACCTCCACAATATAAAGAAAATTCTCCAGTGAATAAAGTCTAAAAGTTTCCAAGTATGCTTTTTAACATTTAGACCTGTAAATCTACCAAGTATATATAGTATGAAGTAGAAATCGATTTTCTTTTCCTATGTCATTTTTAAACCACTTCTTCACTGATATTTTATACAATTATTGTTACATATCAACTTCCAATAGTCTTGCTTTTTTTTCCCCCTCTCTACTTTGGTTCCACGGTCTTTATCAAGCCAGGGATCTTAACCCAAAATTATATCCAAATTTAGCATGTAGATGGACATTTGCACCTTTTCTAAGGGGATATAGATTTCACTGGAATTCTATAATAGAGCATGTAATCCAAAAAAAGATTTAAAAAAACAAACAAAAAAAAGGCTAAGAAAAACTCTTCTATGGAATTGTACCTAGAGCTTTATATAGGTTAACAGAAAAGAGTTTCTCCAGGCTGGTGTGATTATAGTCCTAGTTGGGAGGGAAGGGAATGAGATAAATCACCTCTCAAAGTCTCTTAAAGACCAAAAAACCTCTCATAAAATCACAGAATTTAGAGCTGGAATGAACCCTAGGAATCACCTGATATAAACTGCATTTCTGGATGAGAACAAGGAGAATCAAATGACGGGCAAGACCAGAGATCCTGTTTAATGGCAGACTTGGGAATGAAAGTCAGGTCACTGCACTCACAGTACATTATTCCTGATGTTATATCACAGTTTCTATTCGACAGTGGAGAGGAAGGCGTGGCAAGGGGGGCTGAGAGAGGAGGCAATGAGAGGAAGGACAGAAATGAAATATCAGTATGAAACTGCGGCAAGCACACTCACAAAATATATTTAAAGCCTCATACATTTATGCATGGAGCAATGTGGAAACTATTTTTAATCCTAACTACAACTCTATCTTGGCAAAATATGCCAATGGCCTTAAAAATGGTCTTACCCTTTGCTCAAGCAATCCCCCCACTCCAAAGAAATTACCTTAAGAATTCAACTGAAAAATAAAGCAATCACACTCAAATACATTTACAGTTAACCTTACCTATAAAAGCAAAAAACCAAAAACAAAGCAAACCAAAAAAAAATTCTCTGAATACACTTTGTAAATTCTCATTCATCAAATTGATCAATCATTATGAAGGGATTAAAAGCGACTAAAAAAAACTAAATTATTAATGTGATCATTTTAACTGTTAAAACGAAACATAAATAAACAAACCTACATACCCACAGGCGTTTGGCTATTAATTACAGAAATCACATTATTTCTGACGACCTCCCTAGCTAACAGTTGGTCCTTTTTAATAAGAACAAAATATTTCATATATGTAGTATGATGTATTCAGCCATTTCTTTATCCTTATTGATGAAATAGATATTCAGGTCACATTCTTTTTTTTTTCCTAGTACAGTGTTGCAATAAATGTCTTTGTTTATTTCCCACTCCCCCTCCGACGATGGATCCTTTTCTTACTACACAAAAGATTCTCAGAAGTGGGGCAGAAAGAGCAAAGGTTTATGTTTATGATCTTAATAGCGACATGCCTTCAGAATTTTAAATTACCAATAATAACGAGTGTTTCCTTTTCTCTGTACATACATTCTAGCAATGGATATAAACTCTAATTTTTACCTGCTTGATAAAAATTCCTCTAGTTTTTAAAAACTTGATGCCACAGAGCTGCATATCTTGTTTACCCTTGTTTTTGGAATTAGTCTTTCCAGGGGCTTTACCTAACTACTTTATTGATCTGTTTAAAGAATTCGCTTTTATTTACCCTTCCTACATTTTTGGTAGTTTTCTTTAATTTTACCCTACTTTTTTGCTCATTTTATTCTTTTCCTAACTTTATGAAAGAAATCCCAGTTTTCAGTTCTTTTAAAATAAAGGTATTTAAGGGTTATAAATTTTGCTCTAAGTATAGCTGTTGGTGTGTGCAGTGGGTTTGGACTGAAATACTTTCTTTTTTATCACCTGCCAGATAATTCAAACTGTAAAATACTTGGAAAGAAATGAAAAGGATGACATTCCTGACCAAAAACAACAATTTCTAAAGCACACTATAAATTCCCTCCCTCAGTTCCCAGAAACTCTAACAAAGATCAAACCAATGCATTACTTCTATTAAACTAGACTCTCATCTTTTTGTATTCTTTATACAGACTCAAGTTCATGCCTAATATGTTGCCCTTCTCAGAAATGCCCAATTTCTATACAGCTCTGCTTTATATCATGGATACCACAAAGTAGAAAACTGACTAACTAAGAATATAGGCTGGCAAACAAATGTAAAATCAATTGTCTGACAGTTTCTAACAACCTCGTCTTTAAGACCTCTATTCTGATATTCTGTCTAAACATTTTTTGCATCACTCACCTGCTGCAAACCCTGTGTCCCAGACACAGGTACTTGCATGATGGTTTGACCTTGTCCACCAGGGACAGCTTGGACCATGATAGGCTGGCCAGTTGATGTGATTAACTGGCCTCCACTGACCTGTACCATTAATGGCTGCCCCTGGACCTAGAATGAAATAAAATAAAAACAATGAAATAACATTAAGACACAAAATGGTTCTCACCAAAAGATAACCACTGGAATTATTCTGCGGCCTTGGTGGAGGGGGAAAAGGTAGGAGAGACACTAAGGAAGTAAGTCTCAAGTCCTTGTCCTCAAGTTATCTTCTTTAAAAATACTCTTTGACTAAACGCCAAGTTGAATACTTTAAGGTCAGATATTATGAAGTATATTCAGGGTCTTTAGGAAGTCTCAACAGATATAAGGCATTTATCAGCAAATACAGGCTAAATCCATGAGAAGTATTTATCAAAACATCCAGATTATGTGCCTTTTGAGACCCAATATTCAGGAACAGTTTCTAGGGAAGGCTGCAGAGGAAGCAATGAGAGGGAGGGTTGATGGTGGCGATGGTGGCTGAGTAAATTCTAAATTAGCAAATTCTAAATAACCTGGAAGGAATAAATCAAACTACCCAGCAGAGACTGCAGGAAGCTGGGTTCCAAGCAGCTCTGGAAGCTTATGGAGAAGACCCTTTTCCCCCATAGTCTCTCAGGCATAAATGAAATATATAACTTTTACCCTCTTTATCTCGCTCTGGGAATTCTAGTTCTATGGTTGTTTCAAGAGCCCACTAGGAAAAGGCCTAGAAATTATCTTCTGGTCAGTTTTCAATCTCTGTGGTAGAATTCCTCACACTAGACTCTGTGATAGTTGTTTTAGTTTTAACAGAAGCAGTGATGAATATGGGAATTACACACTCAAGTGTACCAAAAAAACTCCCAACTTTCAAGCTCTTGGAGTAAATGAAGTACTCAAGAAGTCAAGGCATTATGCATGCTCTGTAACATCCTGAGTCCCAATATAAAAATACCTAACTAACTGAATGCATTCTGGAAACCAAAAAACAAGCCATGTTAGAAGTGAAATGGAATGTTCAAAACAATAGCTAGAAATCCAAAACTTTCATTTTCAGATGCTATCTTTGTTTTGAGGAATTATTTGTAGCAGATCACAAGACTTCTCATATGACTAAAATATTCATTCTTAATGCCACTGCAAGTATGTTTAAATAACACTAACTAGCTAAAAGATCAATCTGCCCTGGATGAATAGATTAGATATTAAGGCCCCCTCCTCACCACCACCACCACCACCACCACCACCAAATGCATCAGAATCTTCAGGAACACTGCAATCCTAAATTTTATAAACTGCTCACTGAGAAATTCCACTTTAGTTTTTGAAGGACTTTACAATCCGAGTCTCTCATGTTTTCTCCTTTCCTTATCAAATTAAATTCTCTTTGCTACAGTCATGCTTGCATATACTCCATCAGAAAGGACCATTCTGAATATTTATTATGTGAATAACTGAAACAAGGATTTAAGATTCTTCAAAATAATGAGACCCCTAGAGGAAAGATTTTCATAATTTCCATAAGGTGTTGCCATTTCTTTTCAAGAAAATCTACAGAAGTAAGAAACACAAGTTTTAAGGCACAACTGTTCATAATTTTCTGGCTACCCATCATCTTTAATGTCTCCCCTCATAGACATGCTAAACGCGGACATGATAAACCGCTGGGAGATTCCAAGGAGCCCACTGTGTTTACGATATATGAATGATTACAAGGACACATGCATCAGACAAGCCATACAGTTAAGAGCATGTTACATTCCCATTCCACAAGTGGTTAATGACAATACTGTTTCATGTATCAATAAGATGAAGCAAGCATGAGAAGCATGAATAACAAGCTGTTGAAGTCCGAGATTCGAACCTAGTTTGGGAGTAGCTACAAGCTCAGCCTTGTTCAGAACTGCCTGCAGAGCATCATCAGACACTATGGGTGGCAGGCGTGGGGCTGGGGCTGAAAGGTTGAGTAAAAAAGGATCGCGGCAAGGGCCAGGGAACTGCAGGGTACTGAGCAGCACGAATGAGATGCCAGTTCTGCATTCGAGGTCCTACTTTGAATCATTTCCATTCACTGGAAGAAAAAAGGCAGGGCACTCAAATTTTGCCAATTTCTCAAAAATACAGTCTTGTTAATCAAAGTACCGGGCAGACACAGAGAAGACTTATGCTTCTACTTTTCATTACCTAGGAACTGGCCAAAATATACCCCTGATTTAGGACAGTTAACTTGGCCATATATAATGTTAGGGAACTGCACTGGTTAAGTAAGAATTCTTATAGTGGCTCTAAGACCAGAGACTTCTAGAAAGCATATGCCACCTCTGTCCAAGCAAGGTATAAAATAATCTCTGCAAATCTAATAATAAAATAGGTCATGGTTTCCCCAGGAAAGGGAATAAAAAGGCAACAGTTAAGAGATTAACAAGATTCACTGATTAGATAAACCTTGCCAAGTACAATGATTATTTTGCACCTGAGTTGCCCTTTTAATAAAAATAAAGCACAATCTAACCCTAGATATTTTCTATTCCACTATCATAACCCAAATTCACAAAATTTTACTATGCAATCTGATTACAGAGCTTGGGCTCTAAACAGATAGATTCTAATGGCACTTGATAAGAATTTCTTCGAGTTACTTACACCATTTCCTTCCCAGGTATCCCCAAAGAAACACGATAGCCAAATTCAATTTTCAGGAAATGGATACTGAGGTCACTACATGACTAGGGATGAAACATGAGGAAACTGGAATCTTATAAGCCTCAAAGGCAAGTTAACAGCATCAAAGACATGCAATTGACTTTGCCATTCCTCCTGGAGACCCTACCACAAATAGCACCAGACATGAGGACAGGAGAAGTTCATGCAGTGCTTACACAGAATCAGAGAGGGCACCACTACCTGGAGGGTCTGGACTTGCTGGCCTGAGGCGGATGCCACCTGGGCCTCAGTCTGCAACTGGACAGCAGTGACACCACCCTGCTGCTGAGAACAGGAACAGGAAGAGCTTGAAATGTATCAGGAAGGAAATGTATAGTTCAAGACATGAGAACACCTTACCTCTTACGGGAGAGGGAGGGTGTCTTCTTTGAACAGTCCCACCCAACAGAGGACTTTCAAACTGTACAGACTCCCTATACTGAGCTGTTTTGTTGTGGATAGCAGGATTAAAGATATCAGCCCGAGTCCCCAGAGTGAAACTCAAAACACACTTCCATGACTCGAATCATCAAAATAGCTGTCATCATTAACACAAAAAATTTTTAATGCAATCCTTCCCCCCAGAAATAAGCATTTATTACTTCTCGTTATCGTTATTTTCATGTTCTTTTTATTTCTTCAAATGAGTTCACAACAACAAAGTTATCAGGTTTTTACAGCTTTGAAGCTACAATGAAGAATTTCTGGGACTTAAGTACAATCACCAGATAGGAAAAATGAAGCAATCACTATGACCCAAAATCATCTTCATGCTGGTCAATGCCCTCACGTCCCCAAACTAAGAATTACTTCTACTCAGTTGGATTACCTTAGAAACAATGTTTTCAGTGATTTAACCCAAGTTTTATAACCTCTAATGGGAAGTTCTAACGGAACAAGAATTCGTCCATCAGGGCACTGGTGTGAATAGAGGGCCCTTTGTGGAATCCCCTTTCCTAAGCAGGCGGCTGAAGGAAGCTGCCAGAGCCACAGCAGCTGTGTGGAAGGAAAACCAGTGAAGGAAATTTAAATAATTACTCTTTTAATCAAGAGTCAGCTCTCGCCTTTGATCATCAGATAGGAACAACTCACCATCAAAATAGCCTTTATACTCCCTACCATCTAGTTTTCTCTACTCTCTAAGTTCCCTTTTGTAAACAAAACCTTCCCAATCTTAGCCTTGGGTCCAATCAATGCGTAACAAATTTCTTTTCTTTGAGGGAGAAATACAAGTAAACTTTTCACTAAAGTAAAGCCAGGGATAGAGCATCAGAAAATGTAATCTCTGTATAAATTCAAGAAAGGAATCTATCTTAATTAGGAATAAACTAGCAGGGAATTCCTTTTTAATATGAGCTTATCCATAAGAGTGGTCGTCTAAATATTAACCTCAAGTTGATCTAGAGCTTTTCAAAATAAGCACCGTGGCAGATCAAATCAAAGAACAGTGGATTTCTTGGAAGTGGACTACCTTGGTTTATCCATGGTGGCTGAAGCCTTAAAAGATCCCAGGCTAGCTTAATCAAGAAGAGAAACAAACCTGAATCCAGAAAAAACCCAAAGTTCCAAATTTCCATCCGAGAACAGACTATTTTGAGAACAGACATTTTAGTAAAATAAAACGGGCAATTTTGTATTAAACCAGGCTCCCGTGAAAAGCAAGTTCTATGTGGTCACGGACAGACTACAGAGCTCTGAACACATGGAGCACGAGAGAAATGGCAACAAATCCAATCTTCAAAAAGCACTTTGGCACAAATCACCAGACCTATTATTCCTAAGATCTGGTACCTCTAAATCCCCACTTGAGCGGTGCCAGTATTGGCTCCATCGCTGTGCCGTTTAAAGCAGTTTTACGTCCATACCTGCTGCTGAATCTGTCCAGCCTGCACAACAATCTGCTCTGTCGAACTATTGCTGTTTGCTGTATACTGCTCCATGATCCCTCCAAGTTAGAATCCTGGCCACAGTGAGTTTCACTCTGGAGATCCTAGAAGACTGCAAAATGCACTCTTATTAGAAAGGTTGGAAAAGAAACTAGATGAGATTGTTAACAAAAGCCTCGCCAGATGATTAACATCGATAACTTCCTGCTGTGCTTCATTTGTAAGAAAACTGGGGAAGAGAATAGGAAATGTTCATTTTGGTATCATTTGTATCTACGATTACATGGCACACTCATGCCAACTCGTAATGCCATTTCGTGTGTCTTAAAAGTCCTTTTAGTCATTTCTTATTGGCAGCCTTACCTTTCAATAGTACCAGTAGAGCAACACACCCATCTTAGAAATACTCATTAAACTACAGTATCACTTTGTTACAAGGCCTATTTAACACTGGTTCTCAGGTTCACCTGTACTTCAGAGGAGAAACAGTTTCTTCAGTTTATAACATACATTTGCTGCCTGCCAATACTATACCAAACATGTACTCTAGTTCTCCACATATGGTCTGCAATTTAAAACTTCAGGGTTTATTACTTAGTAAGTAAGTAAATTACCCAGACCTGAAATCAACCATTTTGCTTATCAACATCTTCATTAAGTAGATACCTCGAGCAAAGGTTTAGGAATTTGCATTTTAATTCACAGAAATAAGAAGTTATACTAATGGCAAAAATGATCTTTACAGATTAAATAGAAGGAAAAGTTTTATATAACGTATTAAGGCTAAGAGTTTCTCTAAAAAGAACTTAAGTTTCCCTCACTCTTGCATTTGAATGCCTAGTAATATCCTACCCTTTATTATATAATTTCAATTCTCTTTATGGCAATTTCCAACTCTATACAAGAGTAGTGAGAACATTATTAATGAACCCACACAACCATCTCCAATTCTTACCCATGGTCAATCCCGTTTGACACATCTCATCCGCTTTCCACTTAACCCCTAAATTACTTTGAAATAAATCCCAGACACCGTATTATTCCAAAATTCTGTAAACCCTTCAGCATCGATCTCTAAAGAGTAAGGATTCTTCTTTTGTCTTTACCATTTTATGTGGAGACAATATTGTCTCCACAGTATCATTTCAAACATTATAAAATTACTAAATCTTGAATTTCATCGAATATCCAGGCCTTGGTCAAATTTATCCTTCTCACACCCCTTTAACAGTTACACTCTTCTGAAATAAGAACGTGATTAGATAAATGGAAATGGTATTTGAGAACCTTGGATAGACTTGATTCAAAATTTAAAATTATACCAATTGCCAGAGAGTCATTTCTTGGAAGCATGGGGAAGGTACCAGAATATATAAGCAAAATGTAGATAAATCTTTGCCCCCCGTTTTTCCCCAGGCCTTCAGAAGTTCCAAAATTTGAATGATAAGCTTATGTGAGCTAAAATGAACTGCACGTTATGTCAGCAAAGCAATGCACTACTATCCATAAATCCACACATGGTAGATGAGATTAATCACTTGCAAGCTGTCTCAATATGGTGTGAAAGAAATAAAAATATATTCAAGTGCATGTGCAAGTTACTTAGGAAGAAGTATCCTGAGGTCTAACGTTCACTTTGAAATGCATCAAAAATAAGATGGATTGATAGATGGAATGGATAGAAATACCTGATAAGTATGGTACAATGTGAACAGCTGACTCTAGGGGATGCGTATGCTGGTGTTCATTGTAAAACTCTTTCAACTTCACTACATGTTTGAAAAATGTTTGTACTAAAATGTGTGCATACCCTATTATTCATAACCAAAAGGATATGCAGAGTAAGAGAGCCATAAATAAGGACAGGATGACTATGCTGTCACAGCATGATGTTCTGGAGCCATATGGTTCTCTAAGTCACTCCCCTTGCTCTGATAGAATGCTCACCATGCAACTAGCTAATTTGGATTTACATACAGATACAGCAACAGGGAGCAAATATGATCAGCAACACAAGTAAACTTGATGGTTATTTCTCACTGCATACTAACAAACGGACTTCCTGATTTTTACACCAGTTCACTCCTGAACCAGTTAACTAAAGTCAGCTCCTGACTCTGGGAACAGAAAATCGGTTTTCAGCAAGACTAAGTGGCTCTGCCAGGGAAGTAAATGGTCTTCTCTGATCTATCTTGTCTCTAACTGCAGTATAATAGATTTAAGTTTGTAAACTAATAAAATTAAAGAATTAACGGTCATGATACAAAGAACATAAGGGATTCCATTTATATGAAACCCTAAAAAGACCATAATAGCCTAGAGACAGAAAACAGGTCGGTGGTTTCCTGGGACTGGAAAGGGGAGGGAGGGGTAAGGGGGGGAAGTTGATTGGGATTATAGCATCTGGAACTTTCCGGGGTGATAAAAATGTTTTATATTATTTTTATTGTTGTGGTCGTTGCATAGGTGTATAAAGTTCATCAAAATGTGCACTTAAGGTGATTATCCTTTGTGTCTAAACTGTATCTCAATAGTCGATTTAAAAGTTTAGGATCATGAAGGCATGTCCTATTTCAACACCTCCCCCACCCAAATCCCCTTCCTGTAGTGTTTTTCCTTGATCACTACTTGCCAGAAATTTATCTTATCAAGTACATGAGTAATAAATAGAACGTCATGCAGATTTTCTTCGTACCTAGTTCATCCTGGCAATACAAGTATTTCAATTCAAAGACATTTCAATCCATTATACTTGGACAGGTAAAAAACGAAGCAGTTCTCAATCTAATTCTCTCTCACGTTAATGAGAGATTCAGATTACAGCATTATACTGAGACTGCTAATGGTGAGTATGTCCCCACTGGCCTCACTGAAACCATGTGCTATTACCACGAGCTTCAGTTAGCAAAACTGCAATGTAATGTGACACTATCCTTCCTCAAGTGCTCTTCTGACCAAGATTTGAACAAAATTAAGTCAGTCAGATTTACTCAGTCCGGCTCTTGATCCTAACAGTTTCTCCCTCAGAGAGTGAGTGTGTCTCTATTTGGCTACCATGAAAATCCTCTTCTTCCCCAAAACAAGGTGCAGAACGCTACATGTAGCTTACTACTAGGAATCCATTCTATGTAGCTCCATGCATGTTTTAAAACTAAACTTCCAAAAACTCAACCATAAGCATGTGAAAAGCCCCTCAAAAGTATCATACTTAATAATCACTACCAGATAAAGACTGTAAGAGTGCTTTCAAACTTTTTTGACCACAATTCACAGAAAGAAACATATTTTGTATCACAAATCACTGCATAATACCAGAGGAAAAAAGTTAACTGAAACAAGTTCCATGAATACTTAGATTTGTGTAACCTAAGACGCACGTTAGTATTTCCTACTGCATTATAAAAAATTAGCAGCCCTACTCAGTAAATTGATTTCACAACTCAGCAAATGGGTCCTGATCTGTTTGTGAAAAGGCCGGAGAACAAAGGGCTGTCCCCTTCCCTACTGTCCAAGAGATTTCTGGATTGGAGTTCCTAATTTGCTCCTTGTCTCTACTAATGATGCACCATCTGCGAGACACCATCCTCAAGGTTTCAGAAATAAAAAGAAAACGCTGACGAAGATCCTAACTTCAAAAAGTCTTTGTTTGGGAAAGAAGTAAAAATCTTTACTGGAACCCTAAGAGAGAAACAGGGTAATATGGAGAGCAGACATTTGTTCCACCTGGGGATAGGTAAGTCAAGGAAGGCTCTAGGAAAATATGGCATCTGATCTGGTGCAAAATATGAGAAGGAGTTTTACATGTGATGATGTGGGAAGGGGTGGAGTACTCTAAATGAAGAGACAGCATAAGAGCAAGGACAGAGAAACTGCAGGATATGAACAGCGACTAAAAGGCCCCATGTCAAGAGAAAGCTAGAAGCCAGAATACGGTCTCTTAAAATTCCAGGCGAGGCAATTCTGCAGACGAGTGGAGGCTCTAGACATGTTTAACACAACAGTGACCAGACTCTAATTTACAAACTACCTTTTAGAAAGAAGTGTAGTTAAAGTGCTTGGTGCTTTTAAAGTGACTAGGTATATCTGTTTTTACATGCCAAGGTTAAAACAATATTCAAAAAGCAAATATGTTTTAAAAAATGCCTTAGACATGCTGCCCCAACTATTAACGTGGATAATGTCCAAGAAGTAAATGAATTTAAGATGACTTAAACATCTTTAAAGGTAGAAGTAAATAGTAAATAACCTTATTTACTACTTATTATCAGCTTTAAAGATGACTTTAAAAAATGAAAACAAAAAATCCGTCTCTTAAGTTTTCGTAGTGGAGAGAGCACTGGATCAGTTTTCTGAAACCTACCAGTTGTATGGCCTTAAATGTGATTACAAAAATGACACCATATACTTAAGACCTCCTCTATGCACCAGGGACTGTAGTAGGTGCTTGAGTAGAAATTTCTCAAGTCCTAGGGAAAAAATCCCCCTTTCTGCCCCCAAACTTAGCTGCTGTTATGGGGAGCAGAAGCTCACAGGTCAGAAACTTGTTTTTCCAAACCTGGGGAAAAAACACACTTTTAAGATTTCTTCCACCTGGACGTCCAAAAATTAACTGCTTCCGAAAATTCGTATCAAGATATACAAGCGCTTTTACCAAGTGGGCTTTCCAGCCTAAATTCTCATCAGTACTGCCCAGTGTCCTAGCCCATCTCTCCCCACCCCCACCCCTGACAGCACAACTTGGTGCCTCTGCACATGCTCTTTTCTCTGTGAGTAGTGCTCTCCCATTCTTTCCTGTCCGAGGAAATCCCATTGTCCTTCAAGGCCAATGAAAAGTGAGGTAACATGGAGTCTTCAACCGAGGCTCTGGGTGGCTCACACATCAATACTTTACAGAATTGAACTTGGCCTCAATGTACCATTAGGTGTTAATTAGCTGTTCGCTTGTCAATCTCCACCAGGGAAGTAAGGTTATTTACTACTGACCTCTACCTACTTCCTCCCCAGCATATAGATCGCTGCTTGGTACAAATTCACTGTTAGAGACAGGATTGTCAGTGGAGATTTCTTCTCACCCTAATGAAAACCCCATAACACTGTTGAGTTTCTAGAAATATCCGCTGACAAAACGTTAACGTGAAATTAGAAAGTATATAAGATTAAATAAGTCAAAAGATGGCTGTAGACTGAGCTAATGGGTCAAGCCTGACACATGCAAAGGGACACGAAGAGGTGAAAGGAAAACAACAAAAAAAGACTTCTACAGTCCCAAAGAAGGGGGAGTTCACGGGACGAGCAATGGAGAAGACTAATGAGGTGAGAAACAAGTGGTGCAGCCTCCGGGAAAAGGAATGCGCAGGGCTGGCAATCTTCTAAGAGTGAGGTTCTAGGCACCGAAGGGACTGGCCGGCCGTGCAGCCAGGACAAGAAAGGAGACCGCTTGGTTGGACTCCAAGACAGAGGTGTGCGGTTCTGCCCCGGCGAGCGGGGCGGGGAGGAGAGGAAATGACGAGCCAAAAGGGGGTGGTAACGGCGCCGGGCCGGAGACCCGGGCCGAGCGTGCAGAGAGGAGGGGCGCGTCGGGGCAGGAGGGTGGGCGCAATAACGGACCCCCTCCCCCGACCCGCGAGACGGCGGGGGCGGGCCTGCAGGGCGCCGAGGCGGGGGCGGGCCGGCTCCCCCTCCCCGCCGCTCTCCGGGCCCGGTGGCCGCGGCGCGTACCTTCCACAGGCCTCATTCGCGACCCAGGTGGGCTGCAGACAGGCAGACCCGGCTCTCGGAGAGCTGGGATCGCGGGCCCTCGCGGGAGATTCCTCGTCTCGAGGGCCGGAGCATGGAGAGTGCAAGGGAGGGCTTCAGCATGAAGCCCTGAACGATCTGGAGGAGATCGCCAAGGCCCCGAGCGTGTATGCACCTGAGTGTAAG
Source organism: Cryptoprocta ferox (assembly GCA_028646485.1). Classification (NCBI taxonomy): domain Eukaryota; kingdom Metazoa; phylum Chordata; class Mammalia; order Carnivora; family Eupleridae; genus Cryptoprocta; species Cryptoprocta ferox. The sequence goes on from CM053577.1 coordinate 105,921,813, forward strand.
GGCGTTCGTGGCAGGCAGGCCCACCGACCCCGAGCCTGGGACCTGAGAAATTGGGCCTAAGGATTGGGAGAATGGGGACGCATCCCCAACTGGCACAGGCACCCAGCAAGGGTCTGGACCCCGAGGTACTCGCTCCCCAGGGCGCCATCCCCGCGCGGGGCGGCCCCCTGCAGGCTTCGGCCGGGAGTGGCCTAGGGCACTCACAGGCCCTCGGCCGGGGCCGCCGGCCTCCCAGCTCGGCTAGGCTCAGCTAGACTCCCGGGGCTCGACGGGCGCCTGGGCCTCTCCTGAGTGGTCAGCGAGACCCGCCAATCGGGGCGCTGGGGCCGGCTCTGGGCCGCTGGATATTGGCTCCTCACACTCACCGTGCCTCGCTCCCCCGGTTCGCTGCCCGCGCTGATTGGCTCCAGTACCGGACCCCGAAACCCAATCAGAGGCTCCAGCCGCCGCTGCCGCCGCCACTGCCGCTGCCTCGCAAAATGGCGAACCCGAACAAAGGGGAATCGGGCCTCCCTCCAACCGCCTCCGCGCAGGCGCCTCTGAGACCACGCCCCCTAACCCCAGCATCTGGCTCGCCCCACCTCCAGTTGAGGGAGCACCGCGCAGGCGTTCCCTGAAGCCACGCCCACTTCCCTGATTCGACGCCATCTCCAGCAAAAGGAATACGCAGGCGCCTTCTGGACGCGCCAGATCCTTGAACTCAAACACCGCCCTAAATATAGTACTACGCAGGCGCTAACTATCTTCTTTGCTAACTGCCCACCCCCTTCTCTGCGGTGGCTGGAGACACACCCCTGGGGCTAAGGCGCAAGCGCCATTCTTCCCCACTCGCGGTGGGCTGTCTCGTTACGCATGCCCGGGCGGCGGCAGGACATTCCACGGATTTTACCGCCGGAAGTTCGGCGGCCATTACCAAAGAGTGCAAGTTCGGCGGCCATTACCAAAGAGTGCAAGTTCGGCTAGCTTGCTAGAGAGGCTTGTTTCCGCCCCGCTCCCGAGTGGTGGGCGGCCATTTTAGGTGCGTGCAATTAAGGGCTCTGGCGGGATTGGCTCTGCGTCTGAGTTCGTCCGCTGCTTCCCACCTACCAGGGCTGGATCCGGAGCCCTTCCCCGCGGGGCGGGACCTCGCAACGGCCGACTTCTTCGCAGGTGAAGGGTAACCCTGGTACGTTGGGGCTTTGAGCGAGCTTTCCCGCTACTTCCCACGGGCCCTTAGGACAGGCACTGCTCCCTTGCTGACCTGCCCTAGGATGGGAGACAGAACGAGAGGCCTCTCTAGACTCCTTCCCCGTCCCCCAAGGGCAGATGGGGGTGAGCCTTCCTTGAGAGGCCGCCTTCCCTCTCCCCCGCCTGCGCTTCGGCAGTACACTCCTCTGGTGTAGACACTCTTCGGTTGCGGCTCAACGGGACTGTGGCCAAGTCCCTCCCTTTATCTTCTGTGCCAAACCCACTGGGGAAATACTTAGGGTTTTGCAGCGAAGATACAGTCCCAAATCCGCTTTGCGCGGGCGCGGAGAAAGGAGGAGGTGCGTCGTAGGGACCGCCTTTTCTTCCCTGGCCGAGAGGGGCGCCCCCGGAAAGCGCGAAATGTGAGCGGGGCCCGGCCGCCTCCAGACCCAGCTCTTCTTTCTCATTCTTGCCCCAGAGGAGTTTTGTATTGTTTCCTAGAGGCTGGACGAACTCCCATTCAGCGATAAATGGTGGGGGAAGAAAACTAGAGTATGTTCAGGCTGCCTAAGCATTTTTCCTTTTCCCTTCTCGTAGCTGAAGAAACACTTAAGTTCTGGAAATAGCGACTCAGTATCATGGCCGGCAGCCCTAATGAAGATCCAGAAGGAAGCAGAGTGCGTAACAACTGTTAACTTATGGGTGAACTGAAATTCAGAATAATTAAGGTCAAAAGCATAAACACTTGAATTAAAGACATAATTGAATTGTCTCCTCCCACCCCCAGCTGATTTGCTTCAGAAAGGCTGATACAGTCCTAGGCTGAGACCACGATCACTTTCCTTTTATACATGCTTTAATCTGTTGTAGTTGACTCCTTAAATTGTGCAGATTTGATTTTATTTATTTTTTAATGTTTGTTTTGAGAGAGAGCGCGCGCGCAGGGGCGCACTTCCCAAGCAGGCTCCACGCTGTCTTTGCAGAGTGACGCAAGCTTAGTATCAAATCGTGAGATAAAGACGTGAACGGTCAGGAGTCGGTCACTCAACCGACTGAGCCACCCAGGTGCCCCTACAGACTTGGTTTTAAATCAGGGGCAGTGGTGGGGGACACAGTAAAAGATAAATGAAAGAAATGTCTTAGTGTTTTTCTGTATCAAATAAAACCTTTCTTTTCCCTTTTTCACATTTTAGATCACTTACGTCAAAGGAGACCTTTTTGCATGCCCCAAAACAGACTCTTTAGCCCACTGTATCAGTGAGGATTGTCGGATGGGTGCTGGGATAGCTGTCCTCTTCAAAAAGAAATTTGGAGGGGTGCAGGAACTGTTAAATCAACGTGAGTGTTGAAAAACAGCTTAACTAGTCTGCCTTGGCTAGAGCATCTTGATCATCTGTTATAGTTAAATTATTAGACAAGGATATACATGGAGAGGGGGTTCCTAACTACTGAGAACTTTAAATCTTCAGATTAAGGTTTCCCCTACAAAAATGGCCTACAGTTTGGGTGGTCATCACACCAAACTTGAGTTCTTATAAAGGTTTCTAATCTCTTCCTGTATCATAAAAGTTCCTTGATATTACTTCACTTTTCCGAAACTTTTAATAACCAAAGTGCTTTTCTACCAATGATTTTAAACCAGAGATATGGGTTAGAATCACCTGCAGAGCTTTGGCAACAGTTGCTCAGATAACAGTCCAGGCTTATCAGGTCAGAGACTCCACCGGTGATTCCTTTAAAAGTTTATACTGCTTTTTATGGTGGTTCTTTGTAAACAGAACACCTTCCCTTCATTGAAAGCTCTTCAGTAATTAGGAACTTTTACGCATCTCTGTGCTTCATAATGCTTAACACAGTAACTCTTTGTAAAAAAAAAAAAAGTTATTAAAAGTGTTTTAAGTGAATAAGTAAGGGTGTATTTGAAAATATGGGCAGGACAAAAGATGGGATAAGAGGAAACAAGACTGAGAAAATGGAGAAGAAAGCTGGAAGTTAAGTAAGGCTGATAAGGAGCAAAGTGTTAACAGAGACAGTATGTTTCTTCAGAGTTGAAATTATTGTTTGGTACTGAAGTGTACTCAAATCTGTAAAGATTTTATTTTAAATTGAAAAATGCAAGTCGGTGTTGTTCTTTTTAAATACCTTTCTACTATTCAATGACTCTTTCATAGAAAAGAAATCTGGAGAAGTGGCTGTTCTGAAGAGGGATGGGCGATATATATATTACTTGGTAAGACAAAGGTCAATTCTTACTGTGTTCTAAGGACTGGATGTGGGCTGCCGCATTTGTGTTGCTCATGATGTTCCATTCTAGACAGACAAAGATGGCAAACACTTTCCGATCTCATGCCAGCTCAGATACAGTGGAGGTGGCTGTTTGGAGCACTGCATTAGAAAGGAACACGAGGCTGCATCCGATCTCCACTGGAAAGAGTACTGTGACAGCTACCAAAAGCCTGTGTTCTAAGACTTGGAAAAATTAGGGATGTCCCCCATGCCTGAATTCTTTCCTAATTTTGGTGAGATAGAAGCATAGTATCTCAAAAGATGGATTTAGAAACATAGTATCTCAAAAGATGATTTCCCAAAGGAGTTTCTCTTTCCTTCTTCCCTATCAAATGCAGTGCCTAGTATTACTTAACTCCTTTCCTGCCTCAGTGTGGGATTCTTTCACTGTCCACATGGCCTTAAGGCCCTGGAAGGAGTACGGCTTCTTGGTGATGGTGCTGAGTGACTTAGAGCAACCAGCCCACTACACATCTGATTTGGACAGCACGCTGAGTGGGGACATGCCATAAGCCCTTGTGATGCTGTCCTTAAGGTCGATGTGACTTCCAATCTTGTTTGGAACACTACGTTTCTTTTTGTTCTTTATAGAGAAACAAAAAGCAAACAACCATGGTTTCTAAATAAACAGGCTTAACAGGAAGTTTTCAGGTGGTATGGGTTCTTCCGTGTTACAAATATATTGCTTATCTCTTGGAAGTGGCACAAAGACTTTGACCTACCTTGCTTAAAGACAATAGACAATAGGGCACAGCCTGCTAATTTCCTGGGCTTCTTGGGAAAAGGAAAGGTTATTGCTTGGCACTGTCTGGGTTTCTCAGGCCCTATTTAGTGGATTTTCCTGAGGGCCTCCCGTAACTGGAAGGGACTGTATGAGATTTGTCATCCTGCTCTAAGCAGTTCTCAAAATATATACTTACTTTTTAAATGATCAGGATGTTGGGAGAATGTGATGGCTTTTCTTTGGCTATCATTTTGGACTAATGGAAGTTTTAAATTCATTCTTTGTACTCAGATTACAAAGAAAAGGGCTTCACATAAGCCAACTTATGAAAACTTACAGAAGAGTTTAGAGGCCATGAAGTCCCACTGTCTGAAGAATGGAGTCACTGACCTCTCTATGCCCAGGCAAGGAAATCCAGGGCCCCGAATGAATACTTGTAATCGAGTGGTGAGCTTTGCTGTCTTACCAAAAGACAAATGACTTAAAAGCTTAACTCAAAATACAGACTTAAAAGTGGACAAATTTAAAAACTTTTTAAAATCACCAGTGAACCGGTTGTCAGACCTCCGGCCACGTTCTACACCATTTCTTAGCCTGTGTTGAATGAATGAGGATAATTAAAACACACAGCCTACTTAGTAGGGAGGTCATGTTGTTGAGTCCCCTTTGTTGAATCTGAACATCTTCTGCCTAAGGCTGAGGCTCTGTTCTTGAAGCAGTAAAAGCTTAAGAACCAAGTCTGAGCAACTGTGGTTTTCTTCTGGGCCACTTCAGGTATCCCAAGCCTGTTAATCTGGTGCAGAAAAAGTTGTAAATTATCACTGCCTTTTAATCTGCATGCTTGTAGTCAGTGTGGGTAGTAGCCAGAGGTTATGTCACTTAGTAATGTCTTAGACCCTAGCTATCGGGAACTTAAGGGGGTTCAGTATCCTCTTTACTTTCTTTTAGGAAATAGGCTTGGGGTCATTTTTCTTCCTGTCTATAGTTTTGAGTCAGTGCTGACCACGCATGCAGATTTGTTCCAAGCTCCATGTTACTTAAAAATGTGGCTTCAAGGTCCGTCATCTTACCTTGGGCTTTAATGTATTCGTGTCTTATGTATCAGAAACTGTTGGGTGTTTTTATCACAGTTTTTTCAGGGATTTAATTATCAGACTATATGAAATGAGCGATTTTAAATCTTTTTTTTCTGTAGGGATATTGAGGATCAATAAGGTAACATCTTGGAAGAAAGGTACCAGGTAGTAGAGTTTTATGGGCTGATTGAGGTTTTTACCAGGGTGTTGCAAAGACCTGAATTGCAATCAGCTCAGCGTTTCCCAATATTTCATTTTGATTTCCTTTTTGCAGAGATCCTGTCCTTTGTCCCTCTTTTTATCTTCCTTCACCTTGCTTCCATTCCTTGATCATAAGCATATTTTAAAAACACCAGCTAGTTTTTATCAACAGATCTAGAAGGCAAGTGAGTCTCCCATGTCACCACAGTTACACATTTTCTAAATGTAGCCTCAATTGAGAAGTGGTACCTTATTAGGCAAAAGAGAAGTGACAGCTATTGGATGTTGGGGCTGTCTAGGAACAGCCTTAGGTGACTCACAACAGGAATTAACTTGCAGACTCCCACCATGGCTGCCTAGGTGTGAGGCTAGATCATTTGTCTTTATGCTTTCAGTGGGTGCAGCCTAAGGGAAGTGGAAAGAAGCGACTTCCCAGATAGCTTCATCACAACCAGGGGAGATGTTTTTGTCTTTTTCAGGATTGGATGTGGTCTTGATCGTCTGCAATGGGAAAACGTATCTGCAATGATTGAGGAGGTGTTTGAAGCAACAGACATCAGAATTACTGTGTACACACTCTAAACAGACAGGCACTTCGGATGTGTCCACATTCTCCTGTGTCATCCCTACTGGACCATAGCACTGGGCGAACTGGACTGTATAAGTCCTTGGTCAGGGGAAAGTTTCATGTGAAGTATTCTGTGTCACAGGCCATACTTGGATTGCTGTATTCTCATGATTGGACTGGGACTCTGGAGGAGGGATTGCTTGGGAAATGTTGCTGTGATGTTTTTTGCAAGAAGGTAAGGAGTAGATGGCCTGATAGGAGGCAAGGAAACCAGATGTTGGGCCTCTGACCACTGTTTGCTCCAGGACACTACCTGACTTGTTTGGCTTGCCACTAGGTGGCAGCATTGATTATACTTCTCTGCTGTTTAAGAGAAATTTCAGGAAGGATGAACATTGAAGTTAATTTTGCATCTTTTTTGTTATTCGCAAGTTTGCTTAGTATTATCCTTATGTCACATTCATCCTAGGAGAGAGTGATGGGTTTTGTTTTGTTTAAATTACAGAAATGAGTGTTATGTTGTTAACAAGAAATTTGTGGTGACAGAAATGGAAGAATAAATATGTTTTCTTTTGGGGTCCACTGAGGTTCTTTGCACACATCTGTTGTTCTGAACCCGGGTAATGGAAGATTCTCCCGAAAATTAATTGGGAAAAATCAGATAAAGGGTCCAGGGGGAAGAACAGCAAGGTGAGAAGAAATCAGAATGGTGGGTCAGTATTTCTGGAAAGGCAGGTTTAGAATCCCCTCATGGTGAACTCTTCCTCTCTTCTTCCACCACATAGCTTCTGTGACTGAACGTGTCTGAATTCAGTCATGAAACAAACAAGATAACATACATTAAATGCCTGCTAAATTGCTTAGGGCAGAATAATGACTCAACAAATCAGCAGCTTTCAACAAAATCCTTATGAATGGTAAATATTAGTCCCCTTTTCTTCCTGAGCTAAGAGAGTACCACTTTATCCACTCCTATGTTCACGGTGAAAAAATACATTCCTGGATTCAGTATCAAAGGTATTGGGAAAACTAGTGGAATTTTCTATTTTACCGTTACTATGGTAGTAAAACAAGGGCACCTGGCTGGTTCAGTCAGTAGAGCATGCGACTCTTAATGTCAGGGTTGTGCATTCAAGCCCCACCCTGGGTGTGGAGTCTACTTGAAATAACAAAAATTAGAAGTTAGGGACACAAGGGGCTTCAGGGGCTCAGTCAGTTGAATGTCTGACTCTTGGTTTTGGCTCAGGTCATGATCTCATGGTTCGTGGGTTCAAGCCCCATATCATAATGGAGCCTGCTTGGGATTCTCTCTCCCTCTCTCTGTGCCCCTCCCCTGTCCCCTGCTTGCATGCTGGCTCTCTCCCTCTCTCAAAATAAGCTTTTTAAAAAAAAGTTAAAATAGCCAGACCAACTATTGATTCTCCCTAGAGTGAATTCTCAGTCTGTCCTAGGACTTGCTGCTTACCCAAGTGTAAAAGAACTGGGTTTCAGAAGGGGCTTGTTGAAACACTATGAAAACACCAGTGAAATACAATCTTTGTACTTTAGACTTGTGTGTTCTTATCACAGTGCAGCCTGATAGGAGGCAGCAGTTTCAAAAAGTACTTCACTTTTGTATCTCTGCAACAGACAAGTTCATGTTGGGGTAGGGGTAGTGCAAGGCCAAGTTCATCGTTAGGCTTTTCTTGCAGCTTCACTTCTGTCCACATATGGTAAAACTGAAGGGGGGAAAAGAAATATCTAAATACACAACACAGAGAATGAGTGGGATGGTAAGAGCAAACTTAGAATCAAAGTATTTTGTTTAGGCAGATCTTTGCTTTTGGCTCCAAACATGGATTTTGTAGGCTCCTACATTTAAAGGAATAAGGGTTAATTTTTTTCATGGATTATGAGCCTTGATGATTCTTTGAACAAAGACTAGTCTTGTGGAGGACTGGCTGTAAAATGGGATTCTGGGACTCAGCAGGGATGTGATAAAGTGCTTTGTCATTTGCAGATAGTCTTGGGGTCAAATTCTGATGACTTATCACACTTGAAGCTTGGGAAGAAGAGGCATGGCCTGATAGAATGAGCACATTATTCCTGGAAACCTAGTTAGAGTTTGGCAAACACCCAGAAATTCACAAGTGAAATTTTGCTTCTCCATAAGACTCAAGCCTTTTAAGAAATGAGACTTGACAGCATCCTGCCATCACCATTGAGTACCACATACCAACTACTCCTATGGGATGTGTGTCCGAACATTGAAATCCTACTTATCCTTTTCTTAATCAAGACGCTAATTGCTTATTAATTGGCAGTTGGAACATGGATATCTTATAGATCTCCCCTGCCTTTTGTCCACCCTCTGCCGTAGTATTCCTTGTCTTCAGAGAAGGGAAAAGGCACTCATTTACAAGTAATCACAGAAGAACATACTTGATCAAGGTCAAGACTGGGGTGGGAAGTCCGCCTAGGAGGGTCAGTATCCTGTGTTGCCTGGACAAGCCCTGGATTAAGCCTCCCACTTTCTAATATGGCTTGGCTCAGAGCCTGGGAACATCCCTATTCCTAGGACTGGTTCACTGTGCATATTAACTTCTAAATGTCCAAGTTCCTTAAAAAACCTGGTCACAGAAAAACCACACCACTTCTTTTATTAATGTTGCTATCTTTCTTTAAAAAAAAAAAAAAACAACTTAACAAATGCATATCCGGACATATTTCAAAGATCTGCACAGACCTTGGGTCTGAGGCTCTTTACCTTAAGCAGCCCATTTGGGGAATAATGAGGCCCTTGAGCCCCACAGATGCCTGGTGCCCGTATACGGTTGTCATTTCTTTCCTTGCAACTCACTTTTCCTCTTTCCCAAGAGCAGCCTTCGAGAGAGCCATGGCTTAAATGATTTACAGCACAGGCAGTATATTTAGAGTCCTTGGAGGGCCTGTGCAGTAGGATTGGTTGGTGTCCAATGTCCAGCTCAAGTGGTATTAGGAAGTCAGACATGTCCCAGATGGCCATACATGTCACTGCTGTCTCCTGGTGGCAGCAGGCAGACCTTAGTGAGAAAACAAGAAAGCATTTTACTGAGAGTTCTGCTGGCCCAGATGAAGAGTTTCTTTCGAGATGGGTCTCTGTGTGCCCTCCCCAGCAATCTCTGAATTTCTCCTCCAGAGTCTCCTGTGATTTCCACTGTACCCAGCACTAGGTTTGCGGCACTCATGTTTTGATGTGGTTCACACAGGGAAAACCCCAGAAGATCCCTACTTTAATTCTGTTCTCTTGAGTCAGCTATGTGGTTAAATCCTATTCTGTCATTTTTTAAAAAAAGATAGAATATGAAATGTAAGGCAAATTTTCTTTCACAAATGCCCGTTTCTTAGTATTTTAATTAAGCAGAGTTGTTCTTTAGGGCTTTTAGATTACAACTCGATTTCATGCCAATATTTTTTTTTTAACTCAGAACATTTTAACCTTTCCCTTCAGGAACATGAATAACTCAAATAGAGTACAGGGAAGCATGTTAATGGGTCCAGATAATACCGTTATGTACACTAATGGAAAGAGGCTTATAATGTGGAACATGTCCAATAATATTTTATTTAAAAATAATTTGACTTGGAAATGGACTTTCCCCTCAAACTGATTTGTCTATTTTACTTCTGTTTAGATTAGCGTTAGATACAACCCTCAATTATCCAAAATTAAAAGCTCCTTTTAATCCTCCTTGAAATGCTTAATTTTTATAGCAGATTTAGCTATCTAATTATTTGACTTAATGGAAAAACAACAACGCGCGCGCACACGCACACACACATTTCTGAAGATTTGTTGGTTAGGCGGCTGGAAGAGGTAGCCTGTGACTCGGAAAGGCATTTAAGAAGAAAGTATACTATAGTTAAAATTAAGCTACCAGTCATCATTCTGGAGTCAGTGAAGGGTTTATAATCACAGTGATAGCACCTACGCTAATATAATCTTCAAGGAATGTAAAAGTCAGTTTGGCATTTTCAGAAGTCACCCTTAGAAATCTTTTTATCACTCCTCACCACCACTAGAGCGGTGTCTTATTTTATGTAAGCAGAGTACCGTGTGGCATTACCTGACCGTTCTCACTGAATTCAATGAATGGGCCCTGCTTTTTGTAAGAAACGGCCAAAAATCATGTCCTCTCGTATTGACGAATGCTCAGCTGGAGAATTGTCGGGCACCCTGTGTGCACGTCTAAGAGCAGACCCCTGGCAACATCGAGCTCCAGAACATTGATATTTCCAAAAACGGGTCTATGAATTCACAACTTCTGGCAAGAGCCATCAAGAATAAATTGAATAGCTTCATGGAAACATGCTGCATTCATGTTTTATTAATAGGTGAATTGTTCTGGAATTTAAGTTGGAGAAGAGGGTGGTAAAGACCCTTCATTTCTGGAGGATTTTGATCAGTAACTCAGGCCTTGTGAAGAGACTTGGTTGTAGCATTTATGTGGGAGCAAACTAGATCAGACCAAACTCAAAAAAAGTTAGCGAAGGATCTTTTACCCTCTTTCCTGAGGGTAATCGGCCTGTTTCTGTGAGAGTCTAATTTACCCTCAGCAAGAGGCCAAATTGGCCTTAATTGTGTCCTAATTATTTGCTTAAATAGCTAATCTTTACTTCCAGTTCTATCACATCTTGATGTCTGTAGGAGGCTACTTCTGAGCTGCTGTCTCATTTACAAACATCTTTTTAACCCTTTCGATATTCCTGCATAGGAGAACTTGTTGCTGTGTTATCCCCATTCCTGAAAACAGCCTTTTTCTATGAGTTCCGCTGAGGTCTTCTCAAAGTAAGAAAAATGTCCTTGCGTTATACATTCACCCAGAAATTATTGGTCTCCTTCAAGGCCGAACCATTTATTTAAAACCATGAAAGCTTCTCTGGCAAAATAATAATGATGATGAGTGGAATATGAGTCCATCTGGGAACTTTCAAAATTACCTAAAATGAAAAAAATTAACATCTGAAGGAATGAAAATCCTACATTACAGGACAATGGAATGGTAAGATTGCAAATGGGGGTGGGAACAGGGCATCCAGAAGATGTCCAGAGTTAGTAAGTCTGGACTCACGTCCGTGGGGTCATGCTTGGGGGACAATCTGACCACGCAGGTCCCTCAGTCTCACCAAAGCTTGTGGATTCCTATCAACTTTGGGTGTTCCAAAGTTCTGGGCAAAGTTCGTTAGATACCAAAGGGTAGGAGTGACAAGCGCTTAGGGAGAGGAATGTGGAGTTCAGAGACAAGGACAAAGTGGGGATCTACTAGAATGTGTTTACAACCACCCAAAGCAGAGAAAGGAAATTCGTTCCGGGCCAGGCCGAACCTCCCGCGCTCGTGCCGCCTGCCCTCCAGCCTTGGACCCGAGTTCGGGGCTCGCAAGACCGACCGCAGCGGCGCCGTGACTCACGTGAGGCTGGGCCCGGCGGCCTACTTCAGGATGTCCGCCAGCTTCTCCTCGTAGTACAGGAAGTTCTCCTGAATGTCCTCCCAGGGCTCAAAGGCCTTGGCCTCGCCCTCTTCCTGCTCCACAAAATTCTGCCAGACGTACTCGAAGTCCTGGGGCTTCATGATACGCAGCCGGCAGCCGGCCTCCTTCAGCCTGCGCAGCGCGGCCTGGACGTCGGGCTCGTCCCACATGAAGAGGCGGCCCACCAGGATGAGCAGGCGCAGGTTCTTGCTCTTGCCGAGGGTCCGCACGATGCGGTCGGCGCAGGCGGCGCAGGGGCTGGACGACACGTACCAGGTGACGTTGTAGCGCAGGGCCGGGTCGCAGGCCGGCAGGATGGTGTTGAAGAAGGCCTCCTCGGCGTGGGCGGCGGCGTGCTCGTCCTCCAGGTACCCGCGGGAGGCCTGCACCTGGCCTCCCTTGCTCTGCGCCTCCACCACGTAGCACAGGAAGGTCTTGTTCCGCCCGGAGCTGTACTCCACATTCCGGAACTGGAACTTGAAGAAGTTGACGGGCAGCCGCTCCCTGTGGGGGGCGAGGGGGCAGAGGGACAGGAGAGAAGAGAGGAGGATGAGCGTTTGTGTCCAGGACCAGCCCGGAGCAGGTGGCTCTCCAGCCTCAGTGCGTCAGAGACACGTCGGCTTTCTCTGTCGAAGCCGGCCTTGCCCAGGCTAGCGTCAGTGACAGCACGGCGTGAAAGAATCCAGAAAGCTGTATCTGGAGCAGAGGAGAGAATTTGGAGGTGTGCATTCAGGTCACCCCCAATAGGGAGGGTCTCCAAAAGCCCCACCATCCCTCCACGACACAGCACACTCCTGCATTTCTAAATCAGTCACTCTCTCCTGGGGCTCTACAGCCCAATCACCCAGAGGACTCTACAAATATCAGCGCCTGGGCCCCACCCCAAGCCAATGAAATCAGAAGGTCTGGAGGGGGCCCAGGAACCAGCATTAAAAAAAAACCACAACAACCTCCAGATGATTCTAATAGGTGGCCAGGTTGGAAAAGCCCTGTTCAAATAGTGATTTTACAAAGTAGCAAGCATGTAAAATTTCTCATGATAGAGCAAGAGAAGATTTTGCGGAACATCTTCTGCTTCCGTTTCTCCTCCTTGTCACTCATGGCTGTTGCATCTCAGGCACAGGCTGGCCCACCACTCACAGTGCCCCGCTCTCCTGGTGACTGTTTCTCAAGTCTGTCTGTTCCCTCGGGTGAAAGAGGAGTTGTCATACAGTTAGTGTCCAAGAAGTTTTTATCTCTGAGGTCAGACTGTCCAAGAGAACCTTGATACAATTTCGCTTGCATGTAGTGTTGGGTCATTTCCAAATCAAAAAGACTTGGCTTCTGCCCTCCAGATGCTTATAATCTAGCAGCTCCACTCTGGCTAAGACAGGGAGAGCATTTTAATTTTAAATGCATAGGGAGCGTGGAGGACGTGACATGAAGGTTCGTGAATGTTTAGCCTTGATTTAGGTGGCAACAGAAAATTGTTACAGGCTCTTGAGTAAAGAAAGACGTAATAAAAGTGATGTCTGTGGAGGATGACGTGGTGACTTTAGGCAGATAGAGCGAGGCTAGGGAAAAGCTTGAAATTAAGCAAACCCACTTGGTGTCTTGGGACGTCAGACTTGGTGATGACTATGTCTAAGGGCTTTGAGGACGAAATGGGTGAGTAGGAAATGAAACCAGCAGAAAAAGACTGGGTTTGGGGGAAAGTTTTGTAGTTAGAAGAGAGAGAAAAGGAAAGGGGCTAGAGAGGGCATCAGAGTTGATTGTTTTTAATCTTTATGTGGGTCTGCGTGTCTTTCTAGAATAGGGAAGACTGTTGTAGGTTTGAAGGCCAAAGAGATGAGGAGCCTTTAAAAGGAGAGATTGAAAATGTCAGGAGAGGAGGGGATTGAGTACCAGCCTAGAGAGGCTAAATGTTTTCTTTAAAAAAAAAAAAAAAAAAGTAATCTCTGCAGTTGCCCCAGAAGATACCCTGTGGCGACCATGAACTCCACTGTTATTGCCCTACAAGCCTTCCCTTTCTAACTCCCAGGGCTACAGGGAAATCCCGGATGTCCCAGGGCCTTGTCTTCTTAGGGCTAAGCAGCCAGGTGCCAAAGAACTGAGTAAACATGAGCTGTTTCCCTGCCGTATTCCCCGCCCTCATGGCAAAATTTGCTCCACCCAAGTTTCCATATCTCTTGCTGTCAAGTTGAGTTTCCACTGTGGAGATGGATGTGTTTGAGGGACTGGCCCCAGGATTCCTTCGGGTACTATACTTAGCTCTCTAAACCCCTGTGTCCCTAGTCGAATGTGTTTATTATTTACTTAACATTTGGGGAGAATGGATGGCCCGATGGTCCCCCTCTCCTGTTTCCATCCCTGTTGGAAATGCACTTATAATGGGTTCTCCCCAATGAAAGTCACCCTTCAAGACCACTCCTGAGTTTTACTGGTTGCTAAATGGTCCCTTCATTTTCCAGAGTGGCTTTATTTTTTCTCCTGAGCAGCACAGAATGTACCTTTCTTGTCCAAACACTTGATGCTCTTCAAAACCATTTGCCAGACCCCCCCACCCCCCCACCCCACCCCCCATCCCCAGATCTCACCCAGAGCCACCCGTATGGTGGATTCTCAGGTGAAACCCTTTGAAGTATTTGTGACTGTGTGGCTGGTTGGGGGCTTCACCAATAGCTGCCTGTGTGACCTCTCAGGTTTCCTTCCAGAGCCCCCAAAAGTATCTCTCCAACTTTGCCAAGTACAGCCCAGTGAGAGTATGAATTTGGCCCAGCATGCAGTTACAAGTTGGCTGGCTAGTCTGAGGCTGCTACTTCTCCCAGCCTCTCTCAAGCTCTGATGCTTTCCCCTCCTCCTCTTCCCTTGCAGGAGAAGACCCAGAGAAACCTGAAACCCAAGGGAGAGGAAGAAAGTTCACCCCTCTATAAATATCAGTTTCCCACCCCACTGGCCAGCAGCCCAATAGCCTACTCTGTGTTTCAGCAGGACCTTCTGGACTAGGTGCCTAAGGAAGGGAAATGCTTTCAAGGGGCAAAGGAAAGTCAACATTAAAATAAAAGTGGGGGGCGGAGGCGTAAAGCTCTGGGTGGCTCAGTAGGTTAAGCTTTCAGCTTCACCTCAGGTCATGATCTCACAGTTTGTGGGTTCCAGCCCCATGTCAGGCTCTGTGCTGATGGCTCAGAGCCTGGAACCTGCTTTGGATTCTGTGTCTCCCTCTCTGTCTCTGCCCCTCCCCTGCTTGCTCTCTCTCTCTTTCTCTCTCTCTCTCTCTCTCAAAAATAAACAAACATTAAAAAAAAAAAAAAGTCAAGGAAGGTCTTGGTTCCAGTCTTTCCATTCAGCTTGTTCAAAAACTGGGCTTGCTTGGCTTCTCAGTGGGCTTCTTGGTTTTCCAGAAAGAGCATAAGGGGCAAATGAGGTTCTTTGGGGCCTCCCACAGGCCGAAACAGCCAAGCCCTGGAGGAAAACAGAGGTGGAAGAGGTCTGAAATCTCTCCAGGGAGCTAGACAATATGGCCATCTCAGGTGATTTTATAGAATCACAAAATAAGTCAACACTGTTATGTCTGCTTGTGGAAGGAAGGAAATAGTGACACTGATTTCTTAGGTAATCACAAACATCTTTTTTTCCTAGTAGCATGATGCCTGAGTGCCATATTTGCTTATAGCCCTTGCTGTCCCCCCAACTAGCGGGTGTTTTCCTGCTAAAGTGGGGGGGGGTGTTGTGCATGGGTCTGTTGGCGTGGTGGTCAGGAGAAGCATGTGGGTGGCAGATTTCTTCACCTGGGCTCAGTCACTGCTTGAGGCACAGAAACGAACAGTGTTATTCCTTCCCCCCTTTCCCCCTTCTGCAAGCACCACGTCCTCATACTTTCTGCAGACAGGTCAGTCACACTTCATCTGCAGAGACCCAGGCTAGTGGCATTGCAGTTCTCTAGGCAGGAAACCAAGAATCCTAATATCTGGGAAAGAACATTTGGAGCTTGATGGAGGGAGCAGGGATGTGAACAAATGTAATACCTCTACATATTTTTCTCACGTTCAGATTTAAAAATATTTGCGTTCCCTAAGCAGAAATCTATACAGTGAAAGAAAGCAACCCGGAAGGAAGCAGAAGCTGGTCTCAGATTAAACATTTGCTCCAAAATAATCCATGGAGTGGAAAATCAACTCACAGGTCATTGAGCGATGACTTGTCTCAGCTTCCCTCACCAGACCTTTCGTGCCCTGCTCAAGAGAGGCAAGAGTTGCTTGTTTCGGTTTCCTTCTTCCATTTCCAGACCACTTTCAAAGTGGATGCTGAGGAGTGGGCACGGTCAGGAGGAGACTAGAAGCAGAGAATTCTAACAGACTGACTGACTTCCAAGCGCCCAGACAGGGTTTGCTGGGCCCCTGGCTCCTGATTTGCAATTCTGGATAGGATTCTGCCCTTGGCAAGCCCTGAGCAGCTCCCTGCCTTTTCCTAGGAGGCACTGTCTTCAAGCTGGAGCTCTGACCTTCCCCCAGCCTTGGTGGAAGCAAGGGAGGCCAGAATCAGTGGCTGTGTTCTATTCTTTCTGGAACAAGCCTTCCCAACATGCTCTGGAAACCAGGGCAAGGCGTGAGGGGCTTGTGGCGTTCACAGCGGAGTCGAAGGCCCTCACTCCTCGCCATCCTTTCTCCTCTGAACCCTGCCTGTCCTCTCTGTGTTCCCCACATGGCCAGAGCCAACCACCGGTAGCTAAAGAAGTGCTTGAAAGGAGAGTCACTGCCTGTGCTGTTTATCTCTGTCCCATGCTAATCCCTTTGATAGCAGGTTCAGCTTTATGCAAAATCATACACAACACACTAGAGACCAACAAAGACAAACACACAGCCAGGGGGCCTGCGAGGCAGAGCCACAGTCACTCATCGCTGGGATGGAGAGATGAGGAGACAACTAATTCTGATGCCCCAGAGCTTCCCTCAAGCATGCTGAGTTCAGAGGCAGGCACGAACCCGTGGGATTCTCCCCTACACTGAGAGCTGCTGGGTCTTCATGTATCCTAAACTGCTCTCCTTCCAGAAGCCGTCCCCACAATTAGTTCCTTATCTCGATGCCTGGCAGAGAGCCTAACATACAATAGGTGCTTGTTCATTAGTTCACTTATTTACTTATTCAACAAATACCTATTGAGTGTCTATGAGGAGGTAGGCACTATTTTTGGTGCTAGGGATAAAGCAGTTAAAAGGCAAAGTCCTTGGCCTCATGGGAGTTAAATACTAGTGGGGGAATGGGCAGTAAATAAATGATTCCTAGTCAGTAAATATTTGTTGAATATAAAAAGCCATAAATGAGTGGCCTCTCATTTATGGCTTTTTAAGGTGCAGGGTGGCGATTTGGAGTCAGCCCTGGGGGTTATGCCGTACTCCATCCATTAACTTTGGGCAAATTACTCATTCCTTTGAGGCTTGGTTTTCCCATCTGAAAGATAGGTTGAGTGGTCCACCCTTTTAGAGTTTGGACAACGGTTAACACTCAAGAAATTAAACCTGGGACTGATGGATGGTGCCTTCTCTGGGCCTCAAATCTTAACCCTCAGAGCTCAATCTTAAGCATAATCAAACCTGAGCCCTCTCTACTTTCCTCTTGTGTTAGGAGAGTTCTCTCTTTCCTTGGTGTGCTGGTTCAACACACAGTTCTTTGAGAGAAAGAAAGAAAGAGAGGACGGGGAAAGGGGAAAGAAAGAGAAGGAAAGAAAGAAAGAAAGAAAGAAAGAAAGAAAGAAAGAAAGAAAGAAAGAAAGAAAGAAATAGGAAAGAAAAAAAGAAAGGAAGGAAGAGAGAAAAGAAGGAAGGAAGAGAGAAAGAAAGGAAGAAAGTCCTGATTTTTAACATTTGTTGATTTCTGTAAACACTCCCACTATGGAGATTTCAAGAAACCAACATGAAGTCACTGAATGCAAAATTGGAAAGAGATGCATACAGTCCGTTCTCATCATGAGTTGGCTTTGGCACGCCACGACAGTTTTTGACCTTTTTCTAGCACTTTCTGCCATGTTATTTTGTTAATGTCCTTAGGTCTGCTTTCTATCTTGAGTGCCCTATTCAAGCCAGAATCGTGATGAGTGGCATATATCTCCTTCCTCACCTCTATTTCCTGAAAAGCTGCTCCCTCTTCTGCTAGTCTGTGGCCCAAATCTAAGGAGCTGTGTAGACAGACCCATCCCCTCTGGGAGTCTAGGGTAGGAGAGGAGCTGCTTTGCTGACCTCCTTGACGCCAGGGTATCTGGAGAGGAAAGGAGAGGAAAGCTCTTCCCTCATCCTGTCCCTGCACAGACACAGCCGCACCTCTGAGCTATTTTAAGCCATCTGTTTACCCAGAAGGGCCCAGGAGACAGATCTCCACAGCTGTTACTTGTGGCCAGGAAACTCTCAGGGCCCCACCTCCCTCCTGAACTGCTCTCATAGCACCCAGAAAACTACCTTGCTGCACCTTTTTTTCTGAGCCTTGGGTCAGAGAAGGCTCTGAGTTCCGAGACTTCACAGATGGAGGTAGGTGGAGCCCTGTTTGGGAAATCTGGGACCCAGAATGAATAAGAGACCTTGGAAAGAACACTTGGCTGGGGTCAGAAGAAGACTTGCTGTGTACTGGTTCTGTGGTCTTGAACGAATCACTCGATCTCTCTGACTCAGTTTCCCCATCTGTAGAGTGGCAATAATATAACCCCCTCTCCCAGCCCTGTGCTGAGGGTTGAATGGGCTCATGCACATGGAAGTATACGGTGATTATAAAGCCCTGGACAGATGTAGATTGCATCAAAAGATTTAACCCTTAGGACCAACCACTCTGGGACCCCAAGCAGACATAGGCTAATTCTGTTCTGGACCTATCCTGCCCCTGTGCTGGGGAGACCACAGCATTGCAGAGTGGGTGTGCATGTGCCTGTGTGTGACCCAGGGCAGCATGGACCAGCAGTTTTAGGGGTTAGAAAATGGATCTGTTCCATAGGGAGCCACTGGGATTGCAGCCTCCTGGCCTGGTAGCTCTGGGCCCTCCCTAGGTCTATATTAGTCTGTGCTCTGTTGTTCCTTTAATCCTAGGGGGAGGATGACATTGGTCGGTTGATCATGGGTGAATGCAAGTTCTAGACTCTTGCCTGAATCCTTCTCTCAGGAACTAGGATGCATTTTTCCCTCAGGTTCTCTTAGAAATCAGAAAATCTCTGAGCTGGAAGGGACCTTAGGGATCAATTTAGGGTAACTTCCTCATGTTACAAATGAAAAAACTAAGGCCAGGACTGGAAAATCACTTGCCAGGCTTAAAACAGCAAGTCCAAATGGCCACCCAGGGCTCCTCCGCCCCACTGAGGACATCATGCCTCCATTTTTCCTGAAATTTCTCCTAGTGTGGACCCCACTGTGCCTGTGGGCATTGCAGAAGACTCCCATGAAGGAAGCCCTGGGGCCGGGGGAGGAAATGTGGCCCTATGTATCCCCTTCTCCTTTGCCTACGATCTTTGCAGGGTCTTCTACAAAAGAAACAGAGAGGGAAGAGTAGGAAGGACCACTTGGTGTTATTCCTGGAGATGGCATAATCTGGAAAAGACAGAGGGACCTGTATGTAGGCCTCTCTTTGGGGCCTGGAGACCCTATGCTCAGGGTCTTTGTTCCTCTGGGCTGTGGTTGAGGGTGGAATACTTCTTCTGCCCAGAAGCTCCTGGCCCCCAACTGTTACCTGTGCTGTAACTATTGTTTCCCTGGGGGTGGATGTGGAGAACCCTTGAGCAAATTCAATTCAATAAGGAAAAAAAATTCGTCTCACTCAGCCTTGGGAAAGGGTGGATTTGTTTTCCCTGTTTTAGGATCTTCCACTCCAGAGAGAAGCTCTAAAGAGCGAGAGCTATACAAATAGAAGAGAGGCCCTCTCAGCCTCAGAGAGAAGTCAGGGAAGGAGGTACTTTGGGGCCATATTGAAATATGCATGTGTCATCATCCCCTGTCCTTACCAAACTCCCTAGGACTAGACAGCCTGTATCTGGAGAGGTAGGTGACATCCTGGCACCAGGGGGGCCCAGGTGGTGGTTTCATTCTCTGGGCCCTTGCCTCCAAGGAGCTGCCCTCCCTCCTCCTGGTTAGAGGGTCCAAAGTGTCACCTGGAGAGGCCAAGCAAGATTTGTAGGTGTGTCCCCCGCAGTCCCTACCACACATGGTAGGCGGTAGGCTTATGGCTACAGGTCTGTGACCCTGACCCCTACTATTCCCATCCTAAATTCCCCCAGGCTGCCCCAGCCCACACTTTTCTAGGGAGAAAGACAGTGGCCCACACCCAGCTCTCACCCTGTGACGATTTCAAAGGGGGGCAGTTCAATCAGCTCCTTCAGCTTCTCAGGGTCCTCCAGATCTTCCAGATCCTCACCATTCTGGGAAGCGGGCGCAGCGGCCTCTTCTTTCTGGGCCATGGAGGGGTTGTGGCTCTGCAGTCACTGAGAAAGGGGAGAGGCAGCGAGTTTCCCGGGCCAGGGCCTGGCGGCAGAGCCCCAAGCAGCTGTCAGCAGCTAAATCTGCCTGGGGATGACGGGAAGAGGACTGGGCAGGCCAGGCTTAGTGTTCTCACCTCCTGGCCACAGGCTTTATAACCAGAGCCCTCTGCCCCTCCCCCAGGCCCTCGCCCTCTATCTTTTTTTAATTGAGTGACAGCGGGTGCCGGGATGGGGGGAATGGAAACTCTGGCCATTAGTATCCCCTATTTATCAGTAGGCAAAGACAGGAAGCTGGCAGGTGGGGATGGCGAGGTCTGCTCTCCCTTCCCCCACCAGCTCACACACGTACTCATACTCTCCCCCTGAACCTTACATCCTTCCCTGTGTTTCCCATGCAACCTTTCCAGCTTCACTGGGGGGTGGGGGGTGGAGAAAGGGGCCTAGGGGTGAACATCCTGAGATTTAGGGGAGACGCTCTCAGAAGTGTAAGCAGAATGAGGCTTGTGTTGAACAGGGTGCTTGCAGAGACCCCCCCCAAGCCCCCTGCCCCCTGCCCCCATCCCTTTGGCTGGGGGTGGGGGGAGACGCGGGTTCAGGAAAGGAGGATCTTGAGAAGGGGTAGGATAAGAGCTGCCAATTTGGAAAGACACTGTGAGCTGTTACTTAAAGGGAACAGACGCCGATTTGCCTGTTATGAACCCATAATGCAGTGTGGATTTGGGAGCCTCCAGTAGTTAGCGATACTGCCGTTTACGAGCTCAGAGGTTTTGAAAGAAGACAGGCAGTGAGTTTTGTGGTTTATGTGTGAAATCAGACTTCAAGCTGTCAACAGCCTTGGGAGGCATCCCATGTTTCACGTAGGGAAACTTCGACTCACAGAAGGGCTGGTTAAAGGGACTTGTGTGAGGCCATGCAGCTGGAAAGTGGCAAGTCAGGATTCAAACCCAGGCCTTTGTACCCCAGAGGCCAAGCATTTGGCCTCCATGCTATGTTCCCTCTCGGTCAGTTCTTTATTCATTTAACAAGTATTTGTTGAGTATTTACTATACGCCAAGTGCTAGTTCAGGGACTGGGACTATGGCACAGAACAAAACAAATGAAAAGCCTTGCCCCCACAGAGCTTGAGGGGGCTGGGCAATCAATAAGGTAAGATATATACATATAGGCTATTGGCTGGTGTGAAGTGCTAAGGTGAAAAGGCAGGTTAGGGGGGCAGAAGTGTCAAAGGGTGAGGTTATATTTTTATAGGGTGTCCAGGGAAGGACTTTGAAAAGGAGACAACTAAGAGCTGAAGGTAGTGAGGGGAATAATCATATGGATATCTAAGGAGAAAGTGTTCCAAGGGGAGGAAGATCTGGTGCAAAGGCCTGGGGAGAGAGCATTCCTTCTGTGTTCAAGGAACAAGCAAGGACACCTGGGCAGCTGGAGAGTCCTGGGAGCTGAGGCCAGAGAGATAAATATGGGCTAGAAAGGTGTGACCTTATGGACTATTGTAAGGGCCTTGACTTTTTCTCTGAGTGAGATGGGAAGCCCCTGTCTTTGAACACATGAGAACATGATCTGACTTACATTTATACAGGATCATCCAGGCTGCTTGGTTGAGAATAGACCAAAGGTAGGAAAGAACAGAAGCAGAGGGACCAGTTATAAGCCTATTGAAAGTAATGAGACCTGGGGCCCCTAGAAAAAAAATCCCTGAGCCAAAATAGCATTGGAAGATGGACAGATAACTTTTTGCATGTTCACATCATGAGTGCTTAGCAGGGACCACAGGTGTTCATGTTTGGGGCACTGCAAATACTCTAGGACATTCTCAGGGCAGCGGAAGGCTGGGGTCACGGTCACCTAGAGGTTGAAAGTGAGGAAACTGAGAACACTGGGAGCTGGTCAGAACCACGCTCCAACTGGGGTTGGGTGGCAGTGATGGAAAGGAGGGTACTTTTCCACGGTCTGACTAGAGAATAGGAGTCAGGTCAGTTTGGAGTATTGGGGGCCCTCTCCCCAGAGAATCCTGAGCAGCACAGTGCCCTGTAAGCATTGTGGTTTGCCTGGATGGTCATAATTTCCATGCGTTGTCCAGGCATAATTACTACTCATGCCCCCTTTTCTCACCATAGCGCTTTGGTATCGACAATCAACCCTATCTATGGTCACCCGACCTGATAGGCTTGGGACTGAAAGCCACTTGTCCAGAGATTATTTTTCTCAGACGTTTTCCCAGGGATGTAAAACACAGGGTGGTGGTGGTAGTGCCTGGGTCCACAAAGAAAAGGCAGTAATCGTGGGTACAAAGCAAACACATGTTATTACTATTATGGTCATCACACAAACGCACACCATTTAAATGCAAAGCGTTCACTTCCTTTGTTTATTTGACCAGCACTTATCAAGGGCCCCTGCATGCCAGGCACTGTAGGAAATAGCAAGAACACAGAGACACAGGAGGTGCAGCCTCACCGGGAGCTCCCAGGACTCGTTGCACTGGGGGCACTCAGCAGGCACTCAAGCATGCATCATTTCATTGCGTTCTCACACCAGTCTCACACGGGCGGGTATTATTGGCCTCGTTTTGCAAGTACAGACCTGTGGCTCGGGAAGGTCAAGTGATTTGTACAAGATCACACAGGGATTTAAGTCCGGGTTCTCTGAGCATACTTCTTATCCCCAGGACTGCACCCAGCCAGCTCTGAGGAATACATGTCTTAATCCTCATCTGCGTGTGTCCCTCTCCACTTCCAGGTCGCAGCTACAGTGAGGGGCTCCGAGCAACCAGGGAGAGGTCAAAAGTCTGGGAGGAGGGAAGCAAGGAGGAGGGATTTTTTTTTAGTGCCTTATTCCCCCTGTGGGGAAGACTTCCCCCTTGAGAACAGGGTCTCGTATTTTGACTGTCGTGTATCAGGATTGGGAGCTGGGGGGGAAAGTTCATATTCATGCCCCCATCCTAGCCTTGATTCACTGTGTGATCTTGGCCAAGTCACTAAGCATCTCTGGGCCTCAGTGTTCCCATCTGTGATGCCAGCTAAGCTATTGCTCTCTCTTCCATGACGGTCAAACGGATGGAAATGAGAAGAGACAGGGCTGGCTCCTGAAGACGCGTGGGGTGAAGACAACAGTGTGGTGAAAATTCACTGACTCTGAGCGATGGTGGGAGCTGATACAGAGGTGGACCCAGGCCGGTCCCTTTCTGAAGAGAGGACTCCTCACTCCCACCACATCCACATACAGTTTTTCCTTTGACTCTTGGGAGAGCGCCCTGGGCCCTCCCCTGGACTGATAACTGACAGCTTCCTTTCCCACAGCTCCATCCCAGCCCCTGCCCCTATGGCATCCTTAGAGGCCCTCTGAGCTCCCTCTGGCTATTTATGGCACCTCCTGGGAGACTGGTTCCTGGCTAGTCCCTGGCTTTCCTTTCCAAGTTGGACCAGTTTCCCCTGCAGGCCCCAGAATGCAGCCACTAATCTGGGGGTCAGGGGCCAGGAACTTAGCTCCTCCTCCTGCAGCTGCCAGGATACTCTTTAGGGCAGGCAGTCCCCAACCTCCCTGTTAACACTCTTCTGTAGGTTTCTATCCATTTGCCCCTCCTGCAGGGGAGGAGACTGGGAAATAGGTTATCTAGTTCAAGATCATAGTAGGGGCCTGTTGTGCATGGGGTGCTAGAATTTAAACCCAGGTCTGTCAGCCTCCAAGTTCTAGGCTTTTCCCAGTGTGTTATGCTGCCTGGGATTCTGTAACAGTGAGAGCTCACACTAGCACAGCCCTTCCTGGGGGCCTGACACTGGTCTAAGCAGGTCATGTAAATTAACCCATTTCTTCCTCACCAGGATGTTGGGATAGGTACTACTATTATCCCCATTTTATTGGTGAGGAAATTGAGACCAGAGAACTTAAGTGACTTGGCCAAGGTCGCACAGCTAGTGAGAGCAGAGCTACGTGCTGCCAGAGTCCCGCTGTTGCCTCTTCAACATTCAGTCCCTACGGATACCAGGACCCCTGAGATCAGGCTCTGAGGAAGGAGGGACAAAAAGGGGAGTAGGGGGAAGGAGGTGTTCTTCAGGGCTCTGGGAGCGGTTGGTATAGGAGGGGTGCATGTGCACGTGTGTGTCTGTGTGGTGTGTGTGCCTGTGTATGTGTGTGTGTAGGGAGTATAGCTGTATAGACAATGCAGCTGGTGAGTGGGGATGGAAACCAAAAAGGAAATTCTCCCAATCGATCTGCCCCTGCAGGCCCCAGCCCCATGCACTCCGGGTGGCGGTGACTGGAAGGAGCCGGATTTGGCCCCAGGAGAGCTGCAGGCTGCCTCTCCCTGTCCCTTTCCCCAGGGTCATTTCAGAAAAAAATATTCAGGGTTTCTGGAGGTGGCTGAGGAGTAGGGGACAGGGCCAGGCACAGCTCTTCCTTGGGTCTCAGCCTGCTGTAGAGCTGCCCTCCCTGGGAAGGGAGTAGAGGCCAGGAGGGGGCTAGTGGAAAATAGAAGCCTCACCAGGGGAAGGTTTAAATTCTCACTTTGTGAAAGAAGACACCTCGGGAGCGCGTTGATGGAGTGGGTGCTTTATGTGCAGGGACAGCTGGGACCCCAACAGCGCGTTGCCCCAGAGACCCAGCCCGGGTGTGCCCGTCCCTCGGTCACTACTGAGACGAGGTACACAAACAACGGGCTGCGGGCACCAGACACCCCCTGGCGGGCAGAAGCCTGTGCCCTCCGGCAACTGCTCTGTTGACATAAACACGGGGTGTGCAGAGCTTTGGCCAGGTGGGGGGAGGGGATCAAGGGTCTCCCAGAAGTCTAAGGCTGAGATCAGAGAAGGCACTAGAATGACAGGGCAGGGCAGGGATTTCAGTATCCTCCTGTGCAGGACGCAAGGCTTGGCTTGCCTTGCAGAACACGCTCCTGGGGACTTTAGTCCTGGCCACTGAGGTCCTCCATTCCAGCTGCCACTCCCGGCACCGCCCGGCGGGCGCTTTGAGTCTTTGAGGAAAGAGATCTGATAAGAATCATGCACATTAAGGCGACTAATAGTGTTCCTCTTTGAAGGGGTGTTTGTTTGCAGGGCCAAAGAACTTACTAGGGGAAAGTGATAACCTTAATCAGCGTTTGAGAGGAGACTTTCAGCGCTTCGAATGCGTGATGTGTGGAGCAGGTGCTGGTGAAGGGGACAGGGGATTTCTTGGTGCTCCTGTGGGCAGATAATTTCTGGGTGCGCTGGGGGATCTTGGGAATAAAGACAGCAGAGGGATGAACGAGGTGCCTGGTGTGACAAAGAGGGCTTCTCCGGGCTTGCACACTAGAATGGTGGGTTTTGGGGGACTCGACCTGAGGAAAAGAGAGGGTGGTCCTGATCTGAGGGGGTCCTGACCAAACCCAGGCTTTGTTTGGATATAACTTGCATATGCCCCTAAAGAGAATCAACATTAAGTATTTAAAACAACAAGGGTCTTGTGCTTGTTTTCCAGAACTACAAGAAAGAGGACTCTGAAGCTCGGCTTGGGGTGCAGGGGAATTCCAGGAGATAGGACAGATGTGGCCACCACAAAGGAAGACTTTGGAGCCCTGGCCCAGGCCTGACAACACTCAGGGGGACTTATGCTGCCACCAGGGCATCACCTCTACCTGTCATAGGTAGGAGGGGCTAGAGACCCACAGAGCAGACACTTTCTGCGCTCCGCCCCCTCCAAGCCTGGTTGACCAAACTTTGTCCACTGGACATACATACACCTATTAGTCTACCCACCCCACCTCACCCCTGGGTGTCTCCATTCTGCAGACTTGGCAAAGGGAGGAATAACGCGGGGTTCCGGGGAGCGAAGGAGGGGCGGAGACACAGTAGAAAGAGACATACCTCCTTCTGGGGTTGCTCTTTCACCTGGTGCAGCTCCCACCTCTTCAGGTACTGGGGGGAAGGGCGGGATCTGCACAGCCCTGGAGGAGCTCATCCCCCCCCTCCCCCCCGGTGACTCATACTTACATGCCATGTGCCCACTCAGAGGCAAATGGGAAAACACCACTCAGGGACAGAGAAGCACACATACATGACTGGGATGGTGGGATCCCAGGACACATCTAGCAAAGACAGGAGGCAGCTCTGACCCTGTTCAGGCACAACTCTAGGTAACTCTGGTGATCTAGGAGGGGCCAAGGGCAGTGTGTGCTCAGAACTGGGAGGTGGGGTAGGGTGAGGTCGAGGGGTCCAGACAGATTGGGAGAGTAAGAGATTAAAGGCCCCTACCCAGGAGCCAAGGAGCAGTGCAGAAGAGAATTTTAAAGGTGACTTCAAGGACAGAGGATGAGAGTTTGATGTTGGAGTCCTGCCCTTTCTGGCTGCTTCTGCTCAAAGCCAGGAAGCCCCTGAGATTGGCTCATCCTATCAGGCAGCCTTTTTATTCCAGGGTTTGGGATGCCACCCAAACCCAGCTTTCTTCTAGGGCGGAGTGTCCAAAACTAGAGGTATCTGGACGCCTGGGTTTGTGGATTGGCTTGCACTGGGGAGGGCGAAGCCAGGCAGTAGGCTTGGATGGACTGTCCTCTTCTTGGAGGATCAGTTAAACTTCTAGAAGTAGCTGGCAGCACAAAACTAGTAGCCGATATTTATACTGTCTGTAGAGATGATGACAATGAGAAATAATTCCGGGATACTCACTCATCTAAGGTCCCACGGCAATAACAGAGTGGGGATGAGAACACAGGTGGTGTTCTCAATCGGTATTTATAGATTATGTTTCATGTTTAAAACAGTTTCACGTATAAATGAAGTTATACATTCAACTAAAAGCAGCTTTAGAAAATTTGATTGATTGAGGTGAAGACAAAACCCACCTGAATGTGTGACGTAAAAAGCCAGTCATTTTGTGTGCGTGACACTGGTCAGGCTAGCCCACAGGCCCGAGGAGGAGGTCACTCACTGTCCTGGCTCTTGGGAAGTTTGGGAAATATTGCCGGGGTCTTGGAGCAAGATGAGTCTCCAACTGTGGTGTGAATCAGCACCAGGTATGCTTGGTAAACACGTGGCCTCCGGGGTCCCCTCCTAGAAAGCTAACATTTATGAATGAGGCACTTCCTCTGTGTCAGACGACTTTTTACTCATTATCGCCTCTTCTTTCCGACAGTTCTATGAGGGGCCCATCGCACAGCTGAGAAAGATGAAGCACGGACAGTGAGGTAAGTTATGCCAGGTTACCAGTTCATAAATGACGGTCAGTATCCACGCCCAGGGTGGCCTGTCTCCGCAACCAGAACCGCAAACCACTTCACCCTATGGCCTTCATTCTCCAAGATGATCCGATTCCTGGTGGGTCTGGAGCAGGCCTTCCACAACCGCCCCAGGAGGTCACTGGGCCACACTTTAAGAACCACTCTGGCAGCCGTTTCATTCAGGCTAAACATTAGAACCATCTGAGAAGTTCCAGAAACTATTAATACCGTTCCTTCCCCAAACACAGGCTTTTTCAATGGGTCTGGAGCCGCCTAGCGGGTGTGGGTGATGTACTGGTCAGCGTTGTCTTTTAATGGGACAGAGTGTTCATTTATCCAATCAATAAGACCCCGGAACGCCTGCTCTGTGCCCTGTGCTGCCTGGGGGCCGGGGATACAAAGGTGGGTGAGACCCTGTGTGTGCCTTCCAGGACCCCAGGTACCTGACCCACCTGGCTGGGCACAGGGTGCCCTTTCTGGAGGGAGGGAGGATGCAGATTCTTTCTTGCCTGTTCTCCTCTGGTGAGCTCCAGAAAGAGCCAGTCCCCTCGAATGTGAAGTCCTTCTGGCTTCTCCCCCGTGTGGTCCTTCACTCAGCTCCCAGAAACACAGGTTGTCGAAGTGAATAGAGCCCTGAGAGACCACCCATATGTGACACTCTCACATTTTAGGGAGAGCGGACACAAGTGCTGAGCTCTTGTTAAATCTAAAGATGCCTGGAGCCCACCCCAAAAGTTCTGATTCTTAGGTCATGGTCATGGGGGGGGGGCGTCTAAGGAATATGCATTTTTCATAAACTCCCAAATGGCTCCACTATACACTCAGCAGTGGTTCTCAGGAGGGCTTCGGGAGGCCCCGGGGAGTTTGAAAAACATAGATGCCGAGGTCCATCCCTAGAGAGTCTGGTCAATACTTTTAAAAGCTCCTATGCAAGGCGTCTGGGCCTTCCAGCTGACCTTGTTTGGAATTTGGGGTGGCAACCCCAGGGACAGCACTCTTTGCTGCCACAGGGCCTTGAAATAAGAGGAGAAAGGGCACCTGGGTGGCTCAGTTGGTTAAGTGCCTGACTCTTGATTTCAGCTCAGGTCATGATCTCACGGTTCGTGAGTTCGAGCCCCAAAGTGGGCTCCGTGCTGACAGTGCAGAGCCTGCTTTGGGATTCTCTGTCTCCCTCTCTCTCTGCCCCTCCCCTGCTCACTCTCTATCTCTCTCTCTCCGAAAATTAATAAATAAACCTTAAAAAAATCAAGTTCAAAGGTCTTCATCAATTAAAAAAAGAAACAAGAGGAGAAGAAAAACAATAGGAGGGAAGAGATGAAAAATAAAAAAGGAATAGATGAAAATAAAGAAGCAAATGAGAAGATGTGGAAAGAGAGAAGTCTGGACAAGAAGTCCCTGCTGAAATCACTCATCAGCACTGAGTCATTCATCTCTTTTTCTTAATATTTTCTCTTATTATAATAGTCATTAATGATACTGAAAATTAATAGTAAAAAAGTATACGAAAACAAAAATAAAAAATGATCTATAATCCACCTGAACAGAGATCATCACACAAGGTCTTTGTATGTCATTAAGATTATTAATTAAATTATAATTATGACATTAAGATTATTAATTAATTTATAATTAATAAATAATAATTAATATTATGTCATATTATACTATATTGTATAATATTGTAATAAGCATAATGTAATATGATATATGTCATACATATTATAATATTGTTATTAATATATATTTATTAAAATACAATGAAGTAGGGATGCCTGGGTGGCTCAGTCGGTTAAGCATCCAACTTCAGCTCAGGTCATGATCTGGCGGTTTGTGAGTTCGAGCCCCGCGTCGGGCTCTGTGCTGACAGCTCAGAGCCTGGAGCCTGCTTCCGATTCTGTGTCTCCTCTCTGTCCCTCCACCTCTCTCTCTCTCTCTCTCTCTCAAAAATAAATAAACCTTAAAAAAATAAGACACAATGAAATAAAATTAAACTATCCTATAATAAGATGTAATATATAAACCGGGCACGTATAATTAGTATTCTTTTTTTCTACTGCATTTACTTTTCCGTTTGGCTTTTACAGAACTTATCACAATGACTTTGTGTTCCAGGCGACTGAAAATCTAAGTCCTAAAAGTCTCGGCTCGATGCAGGAGGGCGTGTGAGTGGAGCTGAGACTGGGTGTCCACACTGCCCTTCCCGTGCGCGCACTCCTGCGTTCATTCCCGGGCATGCGCTCCTGCAAAGGCGCGGACGGACGCTGCTACCCCTGCTCTGCAACACTAGACATCGTGTACCCGGATATCCACTTCACATCATACCCTCAAAGTTAGTAAAGGATTTTATTAATTGACGTCACTAAATTAATTTATTAGTACAGGATTAGTTAATCCATATTAAGTGTAAAATTAGTTGCCTCCCTTTTTTCCCATTTCTGAAATGGAATGGAAATCGGCACTAGGGGACCCAGGATGGTGACCACACTGGGCTGAGTCGTCATCAGGGATTCATCACTCCCTGGCCCCCCACCTCCCCTCTCTCCAGAATAGCCCCACAGCCCTACTTGCCATTCTCTTCTGCCCCTACCCTGGCCATCTCCCTCCTCTCCTGTCCCTGGTGCCTCAGTCGCTCTTCTCCCCCATGGGCTGAGGCTGCTGGCTTGTACAGAGGCTGTCCCTCCACAGGCGATAGGCGATGGAAGCCGTCACGGTGAGCCAGGCCAGGTAAGGCAGCAGGAGTATGGCAGCCAGCTTGTTGATGGGATGCCAGACGAGCGCTGTGCTCACCACCAGCCCATAGAGCAGCAGCATGTGCAGCAGGGCCTGGAGGGGGGTGGCAGTGGGGGCAGGGCAGTCAGGCAGGCTGTCCTGAGAACGGAGCCCTCAACCTTTCTGCACCCCGGACCCAGTGAGCCAAGTTCCTGAGGTCTGGGCGCTCAGCTGGAGCTCAGAGAAGTGTGCCCACCCATTACCTGCCTGCCCTGCCTTGGTCTCCTGTGTTATCTGCCCTGGGGGCCCGGTGGTCTCACCTGCTCCTACACTACTTCCACTGACGCACACTGTGTGCCTTACCAGACCATGGGTGTGGGCTACGAAAAAGAGAATCAGGACAGTCCAGCTGATGGCAAGCTGCACAGCGTAAAGGCCGAGAGGCAGGGCCAGGGGCCGCCCGAAGCCCCCTCCCAGGTCTTTCCACACCAGGTAGGAGGCATAGCTGCGGAGAGATGGTGGCAGGACACTCAGAGGGAGGGTGTTCCATGGCAAATGAAGGGAGCCCTCAGGCATAAAGGCTCTTGGTTACCAAAAGGAAATCCTGTGGGCTGCAATGGGGGCAAGAGTGCCTAGACATCACTTGAGGGCCAGCAGGGAGGTGGTGGGAGGAGCTCGGGGATGGTGAGGTGGGGGGAGGCAATGGGGAAACTTGGAGAGGGGAAAGAAGAAGGTTGGCTGGAATCCTAGGCAGGCACAGAGGGGACCCCTCCCCCCACCCCACTTAAGCGGCAAGATGGCATGCTATCCCTTTGGAGGCCAGAAGACAGCAGTAGTTTGGGTCCAGGGCCCATGGTATGAGAAATGGGTGCTCACCCCATGACAAAGTAGATGGTTATCCATCCTGTCATCAAAACCTTGTGAGGCGGGCACCAGGGCGGCTTCTTTGGGCTGTCGTACCAACCAGACATTCGAGGGGTGAGCAGCCAGACCAGGATGGGCCCCAGGTGGGGAAGAGCCACAAAGATAGTTCCTTGAGGCTGCATTCTCCTCATGGAGACCAAATCTAGGACGGCAGACGACACGCTGGTGATGGGTGTCCCCCTCAGTCCTCTCCCTGTGTCTGCTTGCCTGTCTCCGCCTCCTACCTGACACTATTTCCTGGCCAGAGCCCCTCACAGGAGATCTAGTCATAGAGGCCATTCTCTCCAGCTTGGGCCAGCTCCTGTCAGCTCCTGTGAGCCCAGCACGTATCTGTCCTTCCTGCCTCCCAGAGTGGGTAACACTCGGTCAGGTACATAGCAGGCCCTTGACAGGGACGGTGCCTTAATACTGAGCTCAGCCACACTGATATAACCAACCATGTTCGGGAAGGCAGGTGCCAGGGATCTCGGGGGGTCTTTACTAGTCAAGAACGGGCCAGCCCATCCACCCCCAGGCTTATCTTCATATACCAGACTGGCAGACTCGGGGAGGCCCACCCAGCCTGAGCTGCTGCCCGAATTCAAACTCAGCCGAGTGATACTGGGCTCCTTTCTCTGAAGCCTTCCATTCAGGGCTGGGAAGGTCCCTCCTCCACTTCTCCCCTTCCAGAGGGATGGAGCCACAAACATAAGCACTCAGCTTTCTTGTGGCCTGACTTCTCAAGGGAGCAACGACCTGGTCTTTGATTGAAAGGCCACCGTATTCATTTGCACGTGGCCTTGCACCTCAATCGCATGTGGAGTGGTGCACAGACCCCTCGTCCAGCCAAGGCCACCACCCATATCATTCTTCTCATGCTGTTTCAGCCTCCTCCCCATGTCTGCTAGACCGTAAGGAAAACAAGAACAGTTACTCTCAGTGTCCCAGGTGACTGCCTACTCCATCCCTTTCTGTCAAGGGCCCCTGTCCATGTCCTAGAGGTTCCGGAGAAAGGCCTGCCCACCTGTGCCTCTGTGTTTATATTCCTCTGGTCCTCACTGTCCATTTGTTCCTCTTCTGCCTTCCTGTCTCTCGCTCTCTCCCTCTTTCTGTTTTTCTGTCCAGCACTGGAGGCACCTTCCGCACCCTCCCGCATCAGGAGCAATCCTGTTCTCCACCCTCCTGGTGTCTCCTTATTCCCAGGCCTGTGTTCCCCTTACCTCAGGCAGCATCCCTCTGGGGCCAAGTGCCCGATGCTATACGTTGTGTGCAAGGCAGAGGAGGGTGGGGGATGGGAGAAGGGCGGAGTGAGGCTCCCATCTGGCCTGCCTTTCTCCAATGACAGGGGTGGTGGCGTTGGCTGGGGAGTATGGGTGGCTGACTGCCTGCATAGTCCTGATGGGTTTCATTTAGCAGAGGCCCCCCTGGTCTACTAGACTTGGCCTTTGGGGTGGACCCCTTGATGGAAGGGTTGAGGCTTGTGAGACCTCAACTTCCTAGGTGGGCTCAGCCCCAGGCTACAAGGCTCCTGAAACCTGTGGTCTGCACACTCCATGAGCTGGCTTTGTGTCCACAGGGGTGGTGGGGACCCTCACATTTCCCCAGGACTTTCCTGTAACTGGGAGTATCCCCAAGTGAGGCAAGCACCAGCTTTGGAAATGAGTTCATGATATATGGACGCAGCCTCTCATTATAGCCTAGTTGGCATGGGCCTTCCCGGCTTAGAACTCGAGCTTGACGGATTTCCACAAATCCCTGTAACTTCATGACTCAGAGGAGAAAGCAGCCTCCTGTGTGACTCAGACAGAGCTTTGTCCAGCAAAGACTAACACCTGCCCTTTTCATCCCTATAAAAGTTCCCAGCACCTCTCCCTTGCTAGTCCTTTACTCATGAGGTCTCCTTCTCAGATTGGCTGCTCTCCATTGCTCCATTGCCCCCTCTCTCCACTTCTGAGGACCCAGGTACCCCTGGGAGGTGTTTACCCCATCCTCTTGCTTCTACCCCGGGGAAAGTGGCAGAGGGGAGGGGGTTGTAGTCAGGGACAGGAGGGCTGGAAAATCATTAACTGAGATGAAATCAGTGGCGGTTACTTATTTTCTATGAGATAACTGGGAGGGGGGGCTACTGGGGAGTTTACCATGGTCCTCAACTACAGGAGGCCAGCCCTCAGTGACAAGAATTACCACTCACTGAGCACCCATTTTGGGGTGAGCATGTTACAGTTATTAGCTCAATAATGACAATGCTTATCCCTCACGAGGTAGATACTGTCTGCATTTGACAGACAAGGGAAGGGAGGCTCAGAGGGATTGGGTAATTTGCCTAAGATTATGCAGCGAACAGGTGAGTCACCTGTGTTCAGTGTCAGTAGACTGGCTCCAAAACACATTCTATTTGAGCTGGTCTACACATTCATCCCACAAGTCTGTCTTTCTTTCTTTCCTATCTTTTCCTTCCTTCCTTCCGTCTTTCTTTCTTTCTTTCTTTCTTTCTTTCTTTCTTTCTTTCTTTCTTTCTTTCTCTTTCTTTCTTTCATGTTTGTTTGTATGAGCAGGGGAGGGGAAGAGAGAGAGGGAGAGAGGGAATCCCAAGCAGACTCCACACTTACCAGCGCAGAGCCCAACGCAGGGCTCAAACTCACAAACCGTGGGATCATGACCTGAGCCAAAGTCAAGAGCCAGGCGCTTAACCCACTGAGCCACCCAGGAGCCCCTCAACAAGTCTTTCTTAAATACCTGTTATGGACCAGGCTGTACCAGGAGCTAAGAGTACAACAGCAAACAGCTGAAAAAAAAAACCTATTCATCTTCACAGGGATCCTTCATTCCAGTAGCACTATCTTTCCTAGGCAGAATTTCTATGAAAGGACTCAGGCTGGCAAAGAGCCCAAAGACAGCTCCCCCCCAACCAAGTGCAGTGTCCCTGCCAACTCTGAGTGTGGGCAGGGAGCAGATAGGGGAACACCCCAATGCTGGCAGCACCTCGTGAGTCATTAACCCTCTCAGTGCCTCCTCCGTCATCTCTGTGCAGGAAATGGGTGGAACTAGGCATTTTCTAAGGTCCCAGACCAGTGGCATTGGCGTCACCTGGGAGCTTCTTAGAGATGCAGACTCTTAGGCTCCAGCTCAGACCTATGGGATCAGAACCCACATTTTAACCCAATGCTTCATGTGGTTTGTGTGCACACTATAGTTTGAGAAGCTCCTGTTAGGGCTCCCTCCTCTTACCTTCTGCCGGTTCAATAGCCTCTGGCCAGGGCAGCCACCCACCAGCAGAGGGCATTGTAGGGAGGCATTCACCTGTCCCCAGGTTTTCTCTTTGTCTCCTCCCTCCCAGACCCAGGCGGTTAAGTCCTCTGACCTCTGGGATCCTCAGCTACTCTACTCCCTCGCCTTGGCTGGACTTTGCCAACAGACAGGGACAGACTCCCCCACCCCTCTTTAGGTCACTGGGAGGGAGGACTCTGCCGGGAAAATCCGGGCCACTCCTGCCCGGATTCCCCGCCCACCTCCACTTGTCTACTGGCCCAGTGGAGTCTGACTGCTCTGTTTCTCAGAGAAGGAACTGCTGTTCCTGGATGAGCTGGCAGCCTCTGGGAGCACCCACACAGTAAGGTGAGCACCCCCGGGGCCACTGGAGGTGGGGTGGGCATTGCAGCGGAGCCACCTGGGGCACGGGGGAGGAGCCAGGCCAGCTGAGCCAGCCCTGCCAGAGTGTTGAGAGCCTCCACTGGAGGAGGAGAGGGGAGAGGGCAAGTACCCAGTGGGCATGAGGACCCCGGAGATATGCACCATAGATAGGCGCTATGGAAATGTGTACTACGCTGAAGAATGTTGCCCGTGACAGGTTTAGACTCGTCCATCCTGGTACTTTTGACATGCTTCAATAACAAGATCTATCAGGGCTTGAGCAGGCATGGTAAAGGCCAGTGATGTGGGAGAAGGGTTGAGAGTTTCCTTGAAGGACATGAGTAAAGCTTTGCAGCAGGAGCCCAGATCTTTGTGCGGGAGGAGGAAGCTCCCTAGAGACAGGTGATGGCAGCATTCTAAAGGACCCTTATCTTGGGGACCTGCTACCTGGGGTGAGCTGGGGTCAGGAGCAAGACAAACTGGAGGCACGGGTACTAAGGAGTCAGGGATGGGGTTGGGAAAGTCCAGGCTGCATTTAGTTGGTTACCCTGCTGTAGATTCAGGACCTACCTCCTCTTGGGGTTAGGGGGCGGATGGAGTGAGGGCCCAGCAGCTTGGAGAGCTATGAGCTTGGGAGAAAGGTGGCTGAGCTGGGGGAGAGTTAATGAGTGGGCTTCCCATGAGAGGCCCCTCCAGGCTTTGGGGAACAACATGCCAACTCTTCCAGGTTGGGAAGCTGGACAAGGAGATTCTACTGTGCCACCCAATGGGGCCGAGGGGGTTTGGACTCTGGTCTTTGGAGGCCCCAGCAAGGTTGTTGCTACAGAAACAAAGCGGAGTCCCTCCTTTTTTTCATGTTAGCTAGCCCATCGACTGCCACGGGTCCCTTTGTGGGCAGGGGGCGGTAGGGGCATCGCTCCCTGTGGAACCGAGGATATGCCTTTCAGTGTTTTTATTTATTTTGATTTTATTTGTGTTTCTTTCTCTTGCAACTTCATGCCATCTAGAAGTGGAAAGGCAGAGAGACCCTGGGGGAAAAGAACGGGCCTGGAGAGAGAGGTAGTGTTTCTGGAACACGGCTGCCATCCCTGTTCATCCTCCCCTCTGCCTTCACTTGTAGCTTAATAACCTCCCATACATCCTCACCATGGAGAGAAAACTTGGCTTCCTTATCTATGACATGGAGATAAAAATAACACCTAGCTCACAGGCTACTGTGAGGATCAAATGAATTAGGCCCCACAGAGCGCTCTAACACGGTGGTGTAGAGTAAAACTCCATAAAAGTTAGCTGTTACTATTGCAGTTATAATTCCAATGACCTTTAATGTGGAAGAACCAAAAGCAACGGATGTGTTGTAAGGGGAGGAGGGCTGCTCCAACCCCCCTTTCCCACCAGATGGGGGGCCCTGCCAGCTCGCCTGCTTCACTTGTGTGCCCTGCAGGAGGCTTGGCCGGAGCGCTTTGTCCACAGGGTTGAGTTTTAAGGCAAAGGGAACAGCGTCACACCTTCCTCCCTGTCCACGTTTTCAATGAGGACACAGGGGTGTGGGGAATAGATCCCACCCCAGTCCTTAACCCTGAGGATACAGAGGAGTTTCTTCCCCTGTCTGGGAGAACCAAAGGAAAGGGGCTTGGGTTTTGTGGGCCCTGAGGAAGGAAGGAAGAAGGAGGGCAAGGGAGGAGCTGGGGTGTGCAGGCAAGGCCCCAGCGCCAGGTTGGGGCGTGAGGGAAAGGGCTGGGGACGAATGGATGCCAGAAGCTTTTCTAGTGCAGACCCTAGTCTAGTGAATCAACCACAGGGACCTCAAGGACGTTGTAAGAAGCCATTATATCAGAACTCAGCTACAGAGTGAATGAATCACGTTTTCTCAGAAGCATCTTGAGAACTGCGTAAGATGTCCTCTTTGTGAAGACTGAAATTCCCGTAGTGTGTGGTCCCCGTGTTCTGAGCACCAGCCACGAGGAGTGGGAAAACCACACGGGACGACACGTGGTCAAGGATTGTTCAGTAAGGTGGGATGGCAGCAGGGGGAAACTTCCGAGGGGCGAGACTGTCAAGGGTGGGTGAGCCAGGGGGAGGCACTGTAGAGCAGGAGGGGGGGTGTCCAGGTGGGTGAAAGAGGCAGGTGGGGAGAACAGCAAGAGGGAGCAAGGACCAGAGGCTGGAACCAGCCAGGTGTGAGGCACGCAGGCTGGCAGGAGTGCAGAGTGCTGGAAATTAAGGGAGGAAGAGGCAAAGCGTGAGCGGGAGGCAGTAGACCCTGGAGGACCTCCTGAAGGTGTGGCGTCCTTATGGGGAAGCTGCTAGAAGGGCCAGGTTTGAATCCGAGGCCCCCACTGGTAACCAGGTGAGCAGGCAGTAAGTGCTTCGGCCCAGCCTCAGTCCAGCCTCACTGGAGCCTCCCACTTTTGTTTTTCTTTCTTTTTACTTCCATGTTTGACTTTGTTACCCCTGCTGTATTTCACATATCCCTGTGAGCCACCTTTGGACCTTTCTGGTAGCAGATGGGGGGTGGGGGGAACATAAATAAGGAAACGTATTTGGGCAGTGTTTTGTCATCTCCAAATGCTTTTCACGTGATCTCATGCTATCCTCACAATCGCTCTGCTCTCAGAGGCAATTGTTTTTTCACTTTGGATATCTTGTAAAAAGAATGACAAAGTTAATATAAAAGACTTGGGGTGAAAAATTCAAATACAGAAGAAAAGAGTTTGAGAAAATGGAAGGTCCTCCTTTCCACCCTCCACCCTCTCAGTTTCCTGTCTCTTTTGGTAGTGAGGGGTGGGAATAGTTTGGGGGTGTATCCTCTCAGCCCTGCATTGTCCAAGATAGGAGTCACCAGCACATGTGGCTTCTGAACACATGAAATAGAGCACGTCCCAATTTCGATGTGCTGGAAGTGTAAAATACACATGGATTTCAAAGACCTAGTATGAAAACAGAATGTAAACTATCGCAATAATTTTATATTGATTTCCTCTCAAAATGATGTTTTGAATATATTGGGTTACATAAAATATATTGTTAATATTAATTCCTCCTGGGATTTTTTTGGCCTTTTAAAAAAAGTTTTTAATGCTTTTATTTATTATTGAGAGACAGAACGAGACAGAGCATGAGCATGGTAGGGGCAGAGAGAGGGGGAGACACTGAATCTGAAGGAGGCTCCAGGCTCCGAGCTGTCAGCACAGTGCCTGACGCGGGGCCTGAACTCACAAACCACGAGATCATGACCTGAGCTGAAGTCGGACGCTTAACCGACTGAGCCACCCAGGCTCCCCTTGGCCTTTTTAATGTGGGCCCTAGAAAGTTTAAAATGACATTTGTGGCTTGCATCGTTTTAACTGCAAAACACTGCTCCAGACCTTTCTCCGAAATTGACATATATACACCCATGTATATATATATCTATACTTGTATATAGTTCTGTTATCTACCTTAATGAGGTCAGAGGATGGCTACTTCTCTATGATTTGCTTTTCCACTTAAAGATTTTTCTATGAAGATCAAGATGGATATTCTGACAGATGCAGAAACTAAGCATTAAGCAACATGGCAAACTCTCTCAGCCAGTGACCAATGCAGTATTTGAATTTACATCATGTCTCCAAACCCAAGCTCTTTCTGCCTCAGAGGAGTTTAATTTGACATAGTAGGCCATGGGGAGCGATGGTAGGTTCTTGAGTAAGACACAGATAGGTGAGGTTCCGTTAAAGGAATTGATGGAGGAGTCACTGCAATGAAGACAATTTGCTCCCTCATTGCAGCCACTTGGGGGCCAAGTCTTGGCCACCATGACATTAAAAAGGTTTATCTGGCACTGACCTTTGTCCTCCAGGTCCTTGGCCTTGGCTGGCACAGGGGTTCACGGGGGCTGGCAGCATCGAATGACCAGGCGGATGTGCTCCCATGAGTGTTCCTTCCAACCCGTCCAGTTCCTACTGCTGGTGGGGGTCCCAGTGGCGAGTGCCCTCCTTCTGGTCCAGTGCCTTCGATGGCACTGCCCTCGCTGGCTGCTGAGGGCCTGCTGGAAGCTGGATAACCAAGGGGAGCCAGTGTCCCATCCCACTCCTCTTCCAGAAAATGAGTCCCCAGGGCAGTGCCCGCCAGCCACGCTGCCGGAGATGGCTGCCTTCTACCAGGAACTACACACACCCACTCAAGGCCAGACCGTTGTCCGTCAGCTGATGCACAAGCTGTTGGTGTTTTCAGCTCGAGAGGTGGATCACCGCGGTGGCTGCCTGATGCTCCAAGATATGGGCATCTCTCTGCTCATCCCGCCAGGTAACAGCACCCTCTCCCTTCTCAGCATGTAGTTGTTTGTTCACGCACGTTGTACAAGGGCATCACTCCTACGGGAGCATCACTCATAGACATCCCTGTAATTCTGAAAATTGTTTATATCTTTAGTATGACTTTATTGACTCCAAAGATGGATAGATTACATATTTTTATGACAACTTCCTGACAGGTGGAGGTAAAGTGCCTGGTAATAATGAACGGTGTGTTATGACAATTCTCAATAAAGGAAAGTGTCTGGAGCAAGAGCACCTTTTGCAAATGTGCAAATTCCCACAAGTCCCCTGTGGGCTAGTGCTAGCCCTGGAAGGAAGGAGGGTGACTTGCTGAGGATTACACCACAAGCCAGTTCACAATCTTTCTCTCCTTCCACACTGCCTCGCCCTGTGCCCTGCTAGGCACCCTCTCTCTTTGGCTCCTGTCCCACCTCCCCTCCCACTGTGGCCTGGCCCCTTCTGGGGTGGCAGTGTGTCTGCCCGCCAGGCCCATCTCTCAACTTTTGTTCTCCCCAGGTGCTGTGGCCGTGGGTCGCCAGGAGAGGGTATCCCTGATCCTGGTGTGGGATTTGTTGGATGCCCCATCATTGTCCCAAGCCCAGGGGCTGGTGAGCCCTGTAGTGGCATGTGGCCCCCATGGGGCCTCCTTCCTGCAGCCCTGCACTCTCACGTTCAAGCACTGTGCCCAGCAGTCCAGCCATGCACGCACCTACAGCAGCAACACGACCTTGCTCGATGCCAAGGTCTGGAGGCCCCTGGGGCGGCCAGGGGCCCACACCTCAAGGGACGAGTGTCGCATCTACCTCTCTCACTTCAGGTAGGCCTGTTGGCCCGGTCTTCCAGCCCATTTTCACTGTCTGCCTCATCCTTATCTTTCTGTATAGAACTACCCTTTGATTTGTTCCAGATGGCCCAGAAATCCCTTATCCCCCTGTGTCCCTTCCTGGTCCCTCTGTCCTAGTGGGTAGGGCAGCTTGTCTCACACAAACCCTGTCCAGGACTATGTGGTCTCTCTGCCTATCTACAACCACAACCCCAGCCCTCCGGCTGGAAGGGGCCTGACCCATCCTCGCCTTTGTCTCTCTAAAACTGTCTCTACCCTGTGCCCCTGTTCAGGACTGTCCCTGAACCGTCTAGGGCCGCCTGTCCTCTCCAGTTCTCGAAGATCCTCATGTCTGTTCTTAGCTCTGTCTTTCTAGAATC
Source organism: Cryptoprocta ferox (assembly GCA_028646485.1). Lineage (NCBI taxonomy): Eukaryota > Metazoa > Chordata > Mammalia > Carnivora > Eupleridae > Cryptoprocta > Cryptoprocta ferox. The sequence goes on from CM053577.1 coordinate 105,961,676, forward strand.
TTGGGCTCTTCTTTCTGCCACTCCTTCCCACCCCTGAGCAGAGCAGGGCCAGCTGTGTGTGGGCCCTCTTGGAAGCATAGTGAGTGGCCTGGAGCCTACCTCCCCTCTCTCCCCTGCTGGAGGATGTTTGCTGGCTCTTCTCTGCACTCGGTGATGCTCACTGCGACCTGACTCACTTTTCGTTCCCCCACCTGCCTGACTCCCTGCCACTTCCTCCCTATCCACGCCCTGGACTACTCTCCTTGGCTCCTAGCACAGTGGGAGGGAGCCTGGCGGCAGGTGCCCTGGGATCCCAGCCTCACCCTGTCACCATCTTTCTCTGCAGCCTCTACACCTGTGTGCTGGAAGCCCCCGCGGGCCGGGAAGCCCGCAAATGGCTGCAGCTGGCTGTGTTCTGCTCGCCGCTGGCGCCGGGACAGTCCCACCTGGAGCTGCGCGTCTACTTTCTCAACAACACGCCCTGCGCCCTGCAGTGGGCCCTGGCCAATGAGCAGCCCCACGGTGGGCGCCTGCGCGGGCCCTGCCAGCTCTTCGACTTCACGGGGGCCCGAGGGGACCAGTGCCTGAAGCTCAAGTACATCTCTGAGGGTGAGGGAGGGAGGTTCGGGTTGGGGGGCACTAGAGGGAGGGGTCTGGACCTTCCCCTGGGTAGAAATCTGGGACCCACAAGTTTCTTTCAGAGACTCGGGGGGCAGGCAACAGCTTCCAGGGGACCCCTGGTTTCTGCGGCTGTCTCCAGGAGCCCCAGGCTCCGCCCACTTCCGCCCCCTGTAGCCCATTCGGCCTGGGCCCCTCCGTGGGAGGATAGGATGATGCAGGGGCGGGGCAAGGGGAGGGGAGGCTTTTATTGTCCCACCAGGCTGGGCCCAGTATTTGAGGAGGAGTCCTAGTCTTCTCTGCCCTCCTTCCTCTGTGGCACTTGCTTGGTGCACTTGCTCGCGGGGCCTGGGACGTCTGTGTGGTTTGTGGACAGATGGGTGGCTGCTTCTGTGGGAGGTGGGAGGCCTGTGTGCTGTGTGTGTGTAGGAGGTGTGTGGTGCTGGGGGAACGCTGCTCGCAGGGTCCCTGTCCAGGCTCTGAGGACTCCCATCCACTTGAGACCCCTTCCTGCTTTCGGTCCCTCCTCCTCCCTCCCCACACAGCACTCTGCGCATGCCACAGAGTAGGACTGCTACAAACGCTTGTGGAAGACCCCACTTTCTGAGGCCCTCTGCTCTGCCTCCTCCCCAGGTTGGGAGAATGTGGATGAGAGCAGTTACCAGCTGGTTCCCCATCTCCACATCTGGCATGGAAAATGCCCCTTCCGTTCCTTCTGCTTCCGGAGGAAAGCAGGTAGTGCAGGGGCCCTGGCCCAGCTCCTGCCCTGTCCCCTCCCCTCCCCTTGCCCCCACCCCTCTACAGCTCCCCATTTGGTCAGGCATGCCTGCCTGCAGACCTTCTCTAAAAGGCGAGGAGCCACACTGATCTTTGTGGAGAGAAAGATGGAGCGTCCTGCCCAGTGTCTTCAGATTTCCAAAGCCTTATTGTGGAATCCCTTTCACTTCTGCCCTCTTACGCCAGGCCTTTCCCTCTCATGCCTGCCATGTCCTCCCTTTGTAGCCAGTGAGAATGAGGACTGCTCAGCGCTTACCAATGAGATCATCGTCACCATGCACACCTTCCAGGACGTGAGTTGGAGCTGAGGGGAAGAGGGGAAGGGCAGGGCCTGGGGGAGTCCTGGGCAAAGTGGGCAAGGGGTCTGGTGCCCGGTAAGTTTGGCCCCAATCACATAATTCAGCAGGTGGTTGGCATTCTTCCAGGGGCTTAGACCACCTGGCCTCCAAGCTGCCCTTTACCCCTGACCCTCTCGTCTATCCATGGATGAATCCATTAGGAGGGTAAAAGAACCAAACCCTAGATTAACCCCTTCTCTTGGCCCTGAGGGACTTGGGCATCAGGAAGAAGTGGTCTCTTTCTAGGTTGACTATATGCATCTGAGAGATGATGTTGTGTATCTTCAGTGTGGACAGCGACCAGGGAGAGGATCTTGAGTAGGTGGGATGGGAGTTAAATATCTGACTTTCCTAAGGGGGAAAGTTTGAAGGAATCAGGGTTGAGCATCTTTGGGGAAGCATGGTGGCATCTTGGTGGAGAGTAGGCAGATGGCTCTCAGGTCGTCCCCTGCAAGGAGGATCCAAGGGCTGGAGGGAAGGAGACACACATGCCTGAGTTAAGGGTCCCTATTTTTGGAAGACTTTCCCCTGCCCCATGACCTCACCCAGACTTCTCCTGGTATGTTAGGATGCACTGTGTTTGGTCTTCACGTTTCAGCTGCCAAAGATCTCAGTAGGGAAACTTAAAGTTGAAAGTTCTGGGGCCAGGGAAGCAGAGGATAGGGGGTCCTGGTGTCTCATGGTAAAAATAGCTCTGGACATGAGGAGTGGAGGCAGCTTCCCTAGTTTCATTCCGGGTGTGTCTCATGATCCCTTAACGGGTTCCCTGACCCTCTCTTGGTTCAGGGCATGGAGACCAAGTACATGGAAATCCTCAGATTCCAGGCATCAGAGGAGGAATCCTGGGCAGCACCAGCCACTGTCTCTCAACCACCCCCATGCAACAGGTGAGGTGGGGTCGCCTGGGCTGCTGGCTGGGGGACATTTGGGATTCCTGCCCCAGCACCCTCAGAGGGCACATACACAATTTGGGGTGTGTGTGGAACAGACTGGGTTTCTCTGATCCTCCCCTCTGAGGACCCCCTCTGCCCCAGGCTGCCTCCAGAGCTCTTTGAGCAGCTGCAAATGTTGTTGGAGCCAAATAGCATCACGGGCAATGACTGGCGTCGACTGGCCTCCCACTTGGGGCTCTGCGGCATGAAAATCCGGTAAGAGGGGTGGGCTCTGTGGATGGGAGAGGAGGGGGCACTGGGGTGGGGACTCCTGGGACACCGTGAGGACTGCAGCACAGATAAGGGAGCAACCTAGAAGTCGGAGAATGGCTACTCCCACCCTGCTCCCCATGATAGAGCAGCTCTTTCTATTTATTACTGTATTCTCAGTACCTAGAATGATGCCTTGGCTCATAAGTGGGTGCCCGATAAATATTTAAAAATGAATCAATTAACACGTAAGTCATTGGATACATACTGAGTACTTGACATGTTGTGCCCTGAGGGGCTGAATACAGTCTATAAGGTAATGTGTATAAAGCATGTAGTTAATTCATTAAATGTTAGTAGTAAAGGGGGCAATGCAACCATGCAACCATGGTCTCTGTCAGCAGCAATCAGCAGGAGAACAATTCTGAGCTAAGCTCCGGAACCCAGACTATGAGTGCAGTGGTCAGGAAAGACTTCCCCCAGGAGATGGGACCAGAACTGGACCCAGCTGAAAGCAGAGTGGATTTAAAAATCACCTATCTATTAAATATTTATCAAGTACCCTCTCAGTCCTGGAAAACTACGCTAAGCATTGGAACACAAGATGAAGGAGCCCTGGTTCTAGCACCCAGGAACTCACACTGCAGTAAGGGATACAGAGATCTTAACAAAATAAAGGCAAGGGTTCCTTGGGCCTTATCGTATGTATCCAACATGGCATTGCACGTTGAGAGCAAAGACACAAAATAGCTAAAGCAGGAATAACAAAGATGTGTAGTGGCCATGACCGGAGGTCTGTACTAGGTGGGTAGGGAGGTTGCAGAACGGTCTCCTCTACCTAGCAGGTGGGAATTAGAAAGGGCTCTTGGGAGGAGGTGGTTAGGAAGGGGGGAACAGCCCTTCTGTTTGGAAGGAATAGCACAGCTGGTTGTGAGTGTGGTGTGTGCACGGTGGGAGGGGATAGGCACACAGAAGGAAGGTTCAGGATGCTGGCTAGGAGAAAAGGTCAGAAGATAAGGGCAACGCCAAGCTGTGGATGAGCCCAGAGTCTGGAGTATGGGCTTGGTTAGTACTGGAGAGAGACTTTGAAAGGTGTTAGAGCAGGGGAGGGTCATGGTGAAGCCATGGTTTAGAGCAACTGTTTCCTGAGTGGTGGGCAGGCCACGGTGGCCTGGGAGAGAGGGAGGGGGAGGGGTAAGGGTGTTTGGGGTGAGGGGGAAATGGAGAAGGCAATTACAGAACATCAGAGCTGAAAGCAACCTTAGAGGTCCTCTTGTCCAAGCCCTTGGTGAAGGAGGAGGAAACTGGGCCCTAGAGAGAAGGAGCCTTTGAGCCAGGACAAGCTCGGATCTCAAGGTCCGGGGCCCTCCCACCACCCCGGTGCCCTGGAAGGCAGGCCAGAGCTGGGAGAGGGGTGGATCTGGCTCCAGTGCATCATCCATCCCCCGTGCCCCCAGGTTCCTGTCCTGCCAGCGTAGCCCCGCCGCGGCCATCCTGGAGCTGTTTGAGGAGCAGAATGGCAGCCTGAAGGAGCTGCACTACCTCATGACCGTAATGGAGCGGCTGGACTGCGCCTCGGCCATCCAGAACTACCTGAGCGGGACACACGGCGGTGGGGGCTCCCAGGAGAACCAGGCCCTTGAGCTGGACGAGAAGCTCTGAGCGCCCCCAGGGTGGGGTGGGGATCTTCCGCAGCACTCTAGGCACCCCCCCACACACACACATCGAGGGAGCACGAGGCAGCTGCTTCTGGCCGTGCCCACCGACCTCATCAGAGCGCTCAGATGGTGCATGAGACCAGGGGGGCCACTGTCCGCTTCCCTGGTGGGACCCTAGCCACCTGCTTCGCCCTGTGAACAGGTCCCATCCTGGCCGGCAGGGGGCGCAGGAGCCCAGGAGATGGCCCTGGCGTGGCCAGCCTCCAGGAAGCTGTTGCTGAGACCAGTGGACTGTTAGGCCGCCCTGTCGGCACTCCTTGGGGATTGACCAGTTCACAAGGATTCGCTGAGCACTTAGTGATACTCAGCATCAGACTGGACATCACGGGGCATCCTGGGATGGAGGAGATGGAGCTTGGAGCTTGACAGCTTTCTTGTGGAAGTCAAGATGCGCTCATGGATGCAGGGCCAATTCCAAAACAGCAGTGCCCTGTGGTTAGGGGATGTGGGAGGGCTTTAGGAGCTGAGAGCGGAGGGGGCGGGGCATGGGCTGGAGCTCGAGAAGGCTTCATGGAGGATGTTGGAGAAAGGGTTGGGATGAGCAAAGAGTAGTTCGACTGTCTTTGGGTGGAGGTAGAGGGTGATGGTGGATGGACTTACAGCAGGAGCTGAGAGTCAGCATGGGTGTGAGGGGAGGGTTCAAGGTCAGTCATGTCTGGCTGTCCACCTGTCTCCTTTGTCTTCCTTTTGTCTATCTTCCCATCCTTGGCTTGTCGTCCTCTCTCTCTGCCATGATCTCCATCATAGAACATGAAAGCTGAAAAGAAACTATAAGATTAACATCTGTGCCCAATCTTTTTACCTCTTTATCTGGAAGTGTATGAGTTTTCAGTGTCTCTGACTCCATTTTGCTGTCACTATTTTCTGCAGTCGCTGCATCCCTGAATCTGCCTGTTAATCTCTGTCTTAGCATCTTTTTGCCTCTATTGAGTCACTGTGCTTGCCTTTGACTGTTTCCTTCACCCTCTGAAACCCTCAGTCATTCCCCTCAGGCAAGTGTCTCTGGGCCAATATCATGTATCAAAGGCAATGAAAGGACACTGGGCTACTGTAGGAATGGGGGTGGGTTTTACCCCGTGAATCGAGATCCAATTTAGTGTCGGGAAATAAATGATAGGGATTAAAGAACACGCCATTCAGTCACCAAATATTTGTTCAGCACCTACTATGTGTTAGACACTATCCAGAAAAGAGATCAGTCGGCTGGGTCCTGAAAAGAGAACAAAGGATTTGACTCCATTCTAGCAGTGCTTTTGTTTGCAAACAGGTATTGTTAATTTATTTTAAGGAAGGGCAAGCAAGCAATCTCTCTGGCAACACTAACAATTTGCTTTTGTATTTAATTAAAAGATATTAAAGCTTTTTCTATGATAAACAATATTGTATAATAATAAATACAAAAATTATCTTTCTTTGTTACTAACTGTATTTTGCTCCGATTGATAAATTTGGTTGTAGTATGAATGGTTTTGTTTGGTCAAATTATAACAGTGGGGGTAGCTTAGAGGGAAGCATTTGGTAGATTGTGCTTCCAGTAGGCAAAGTGTTTGGGTTCAGCATGGTAAATCTGCAAGGGTCACTTCCCTTTCTGTTCCAAGTGAGCCTTCAGGGTGGGGGCCTGTCCACCTCCTCCCTCTTCCTTGGTGTTCCACCCTTTTGGTTGGTACCTCGGGCTTCCCCACTTCCTTGGCACAGGAGCAACTATCTGTCCTGGAGTCTAGGTAGAGCTTCCTCCTTTTCTCCCTCGTCTCTTCCTTGCTCTCCATGCCACCCCAAGGCATCTCTATTGTGTGTTCCTCCCTACCCTGGAACAAGTAATTTTAGAGTTTTGGGTCTTCTGAAATTGTGCATCAAAGCCACGGGGGTTTCTGTGCTGGGACAGAATGGCTTCTGGCCCCAACTCTAATTCTTCAGAATGGGCTCGCACCTGCAGTGCCTGGAAAAAGATGCTTGGAAATCTAGGGGTTGGTGGCAGGCAGCTCCACCCCCAGAGGGTGGATTCTTCCTTCCTTAAATCAGATCTGTTTGACATGTTTTTGCCAGCACCCTAAGCTGAGAGCTGGCGTGTTCCGGGGGCATTAGGAGACTTAGTGCTCAGCCCGAGCCTGAGCGCTACTTAGCACAGCTCTCTCCTCTCTGGCTTCAGACTCTTCACCCTTGAATGAAGCGACCATGTTTGAGACTCTCTGAGGGCTTCCTTTTGATTCCAACGGCCTGTGCAGAGATGGCCCACTGGTGACCCAGAGGCATCCACTTGGGGAATTTTTCTTTGTGTATTGCCTTTAAATAGAGCAACTGGTCACTGCTTCTGGCCTCACCTCCAGCCTTTCTCCTGGTAGACCACCTGCCTGGTCTCTAAAACACCAAACTTGTGACTTCTGCTCTTACGCATGTTGTAGGGCCCATGCCTAAACTTCCTTCTCTTGGGTTTACAGCTGACAGGGAATGCCCTGCAAGGATTGGCCAGGTCTGTAGGGTTAGAGGCCCCAGTGCTCAGAGGTAACCTGTGTCCTTGACACCCCATCTGCCTGCTGAGTGTCACTCACACCAATGTACACATTTATGCAGTCCAACAGAAATCTAATGAAAGCCACATATTTAATTCTGTGTTTTCTAATAGTCACACATGAAAAAATGTAAAAAGACCCAGGTGAAATCAGTGTTAATATATTTTGTTTAACCTAATATGCCCAGAATATTATAATTTCCACATGTAATCAATATTAAAATATTAATGGCATATTTTACATTCTTTTTTTTTTCATAAAGTATTTGGAATCCGATAGGTAGTTTACAATTACAGCACATCTCGACACATATTGAACACGTGCTAAATTTTTGTTGGAAATATTTGATCTATATTTAGCCTTCATAAAATCTACTGCTGAAAAAGTACATTTACGTAACATGTTCAACAAGCTAAAAGTTTTCCAAAAATGGAAATGGATATACATGTTAAAATTTAAATCCACTGAAATCAAATAAGATAAAAGTTCAGTTCCTGAGTTGTACTAGCCACAGTTCGAGTGCTTAGTAGCTATGTGTAGCTAGTGGATACCATAATGAATAGCACAAGGTCTGGATTATGAAGCCCCTGGGCATAACTTTATAGTGTACTTAACCATTCATTCATTCGTCCATCAAACATTTACTAAATACCTGCCCTACACAAAGTGTTGTTTATCGATGAAAAAGAGCACCTTTGTGCCGTAGGAGCCCCTGGGATGGGGGCAGTCAGAGAGAAACGACACTTTCCTCCCAATCCTGTCTGCACCTGACTCAAAAGGGAGATGGGGGATGAGGCCTAGATAGACACTTTCTGCTGCAGGGATGGTAGAGAGGCCATGGATTCAGAGTTGAGTGTTCCTGGCTCACTCAGCACATCAGGTCACTCCACAGTTGCTAACAACAGCATTCACTCTGGCTGGGGAGAGGTGGAATTTTATCCTGAAAGATAAACAGTCATTGGAAGGCCAAGAAATAGGACTGAGGTAAAGTTTTCAGGAACGATACCCTAAACTGTGCTATAGGACCATGCCAAGGAGGAGACTGGCATTGCTCAGGCTGCTGCCACTGAGCACCAGGTAGCAGCCACTTCTGCCAGCACCTCCGCCACTTCTGAGTTGGGAGCCAGACCTTATCACCGCCTCGGAAGGCTGAGCTTCCGCTGCTGTTCATGTCAGTACACGTGAAAGCTCCACGTGCTATTTGCTTCTTCACACTACTCTTTTCCACATCAGATCTCAAGTGGGGACATCATACTGTCAGAGCTCAGATCGTTTGCTGAATCCTAGCTGCAAAGGAGTCTGGAAATTTGAATTCTGACTTTCCTATTGGAGAGGCAGGACTCGTTACAAGCAAATATTCCCAAATGTGGAAAAAAGCTACCTGAAAGTTGATGGGCAGCCATGAATACAACAGATATCCATATGGTGTGGTTAATGCTGTGGTTCCAGGCAGCAAACTCTCTTCATGAGAAGAGTCACGGTACCTGTGTGAGTCTGTTGACCTTAAGGGCCTTCTCAATAAAGCATGATTGCACACATCCCTCAGGATGGCTTTCATGCCCAAATTTGATTCTGTGGTCTAGCTTCAGACCTTGACACGTTTCATGAGTATGTAGCCAAAGCTCACCAACAGTGGTAAACTGATTTATTCCATACCTTCTATCGCCCCACGTGCCATCCTGTAACTGCAGAGGCTGAAAATTGAACATAAGTTTGGAGGATGGAGATCCAGGGATGTGGTACATTAGGTTCTGCCAATCAGCTGAACTCATTCAGGGTTTTGATATGCCATTGGATAATGTTGGGAGTTGAATAGGACATGGGGATGGTGGTTATTCTGAGGCACTGAGGGGGTCCAGGACCCACCTGTTGTGGCAGCTGCTGATAGATTTAGTAGATTCCTCAGTGGCCTGGCTCTCTGGTGTGGTGTGGGGCATCAATACTGAAAATCCTTTGGCTCTTCCAATGAGTCTGTGGACTTTCTAGACTCTGTAATATATCATTTTATGCTTAAACGAGCTAGAGGGAGACTCTATAATGTACAACTAAGACCCCTGTCTAATGTGCCGATGATCCTGTCCTTGGAAAGACTGTCCTTCATTCAGTGATCATACCCTTCCTTCTTTGCTGGTGTCAAAGGGTTAATTGTCTCATGAGAGAGTAGTAATGGAGAAGACTGTTTTATTAAAATGTCCTTACTTGGAAAAATAAAAAAGGTAGCAATCCTTTGCTGATTTTTTCCTTTCCCAATTTAAAAAACAAAAAAATTATTAGTCTTTGAAATACAAAAGCTTTGTAATACTCTTTTATGAGAACTGTCATCCTTATTTATCCTTTTTAGAGCCTTACACAGGTATGTTTATTCATCTACTTAGTACATATTTGACTAGTTATTATGTGCTTTGAATCATGGTGGTCCCTCATTTATTTTCCTATTTGTAGTTAATCTTTCTCATACTGGCCTTATTCTAGCCTATGCTAAGTTCTTGTTGGTAGAGATGTATGGCTCCTGGCCAACAAAAAGCTAACATCAATACTAGCCGGTTAGTGTCATAGTATCATAAAGACATTAGCCAGAGGACTGGAATATGCTTTAAATTAGCTATCAGCCAGGTAGGAATAAATTTGTTTTCCTAACAAACCAGGAAAGATGCAATCATAAAATTGCAAATAATATTTAGGAAATGCTGAAGTGGATAAATATGGGATTGTGGAAAAGTTCCTTAGTGGGGTAGAAAGTAGGGATGGGGATAGGGAAGGGCTTAACACCTGATCCAGGGAAGGGCCAGCCATTCTGTCCCTGGGAATCCCACAAAACATAAGGAGAGTGTGTGACAGAGAAGGGGACCCGGTGGTGGCACTGGTTATTTTGGAAATCTATCAGGAGAATGTCTACATCTTGTTTGTGCCCATAATGTACCTACCCATTGGGGGGGGGTTCCCCATAGCTGGGCTTTTTGAGCTCTGGCTGAAGAAGCCATCCATGGGTAGGTGAAAGAAGTGGACCACTTTCAGCCACATGACCTGAGCTCTCAGGAAGCTTCAATTTCTGGAAGATCTTCTTTTGTGTCTGTGCTGTCCTTTCTGCCTATGACTATCCCCTCCTTTCTGGGTCAAGCTGCTCATATATGAGTCAGATATATTGAGACTGCAAACTGGTGCAGCCGCTCTGGAAAACAGTGTAGAGATTCCCCAAAAAATTAAAAATAGAATTATCCTATGACCCAGCAATAACACTACTAGAAATTTATCCGAAGGATACAGGAGTGCTGATTCATAGGGGCACATGTACCCCAATGTTTATAGTAGCACTTTCAACAATAGCCAAATTATGGAAAGAGCCTAAATGTCCATCAACTGATGAATGGATAAAGAGGATGTGGTTTATATACTACTGGGGAATGAGAAAGAATGAAATCCTGCCATTTGCAGCAGTGTGGATGGAACTGGAGGGTATTATGCTAAGTGAAATAAATCAGTCAGAGAAAGACAGATATCATATGTTTTCACTCATGTGTGGAACTTGAAAAACTTAACTGAAGACCATGGGGAAAGGGAAGGGGAAAAAATAGTTACAAACAGAGAGGGATGGAGGCAAACCACAAAGGACTCTTACATACAGAGAACAAACTGAGGGTGGATGGGAGGGGGGGAGAGGGGAAAATGGGTGATGGGCATTGAGGAGAGCATTTGTTGGGATGAGGACTGGGTGTTGTATGTGGGAATCTACCCCCAAAACAAAGAGTGCACTGTATGTTAACCAATTTGAAAATAAATTATATTAAAAAAATAAAAACTTGGGACACCTGGGTGGCTCAGTTGGTTAAGCGTCTGACTTCAGCTCAGGTCATGATCTCATGGTCTGTGAGTTCAAGCCCCGCATCAGGCTCTGTACTGCCAGCTCAGAGCCCGGACCCTGCTTTGGATTCTGTGTCTCCCTCCCTCTCTTGGCCCCACTCCCACTCCCACTCTGTCTCTCTCTCTCAAAAATAAAATAAAAAAAAATCAAAACTTCAATCATAGTAAAAAAAAAAAAGGTATATTCCCCCTTGATAACAGATCAGGTGACCCCCTCTCCCACTTCAGCCTTTGTTTCTTTCCTTTAATGAACTCTTTTCAACTTATTTGATGTCATCAAAGCAGAACATGGTTCCATTCTTGTAGGGTCCAGTCTTTGGAAACCTGGTAATATGGGAAAAGAAAGGATTCTGGAACCCCATGGATTTGAGCTTGAAAACCAGTTCCATCACTTCCCATGAAGACCTGGACAAGTAACTCAATGCGTCTGAAGTTCCATTTCCTTGTCTGGATAAGGGGAACAATACCACCCTCCTTGAAAGACTTCTGTAGAGATTAATGAGACTATGGATGCAAGGCACCCAAACCACTGTTTGCATGTGGTTTGGTTCAATATTTGGGCCTTCCTTTTTATAACACCATGCAGTGGCCCTTAGGCTGAATAATTATTGATTTTGGCTGTAGACAATCCTATCCCCCTCTCCAACAGCCCTCTAGTTTCCTTTCAGGAATCATCTTTCCCCACTGGGAGTAGTCTCAGAGAGAGATAATACCAAAGAGGCAAATCCTTTCTCACCTGCCCTTGGGGTAGCCCGAGGGCTGGGACTTGATCCATGCCACTATCACTGTGGACACTGAATCCTGAGAGAGAAGATTGAGGATGTGCTATGGACTGAGGATTTGTGTCCCCCTGAAATTCATATGTTGAAATCCGAACCCCCAATGTGATGGTATTAGGAAGTGTGGTTTTTGTGTGGAACTAGGTCTTGATGGCGGAGCCCTCATGAATGGGTTTAGTGCCCTTAAAAGACTGAAGAGATCATGCTTCCCCTCTCTCTGCTATCCATCATGCAAGGATACCACAGATGGCCATGTGAAACCAGGAAGAGAACTCTCAGCAGAAACCAAATTGCCAGCACCTTGATCTTGGGCTTTCAGCCTTTGGAACTGTGAGAGTCAAACACTTATTGTTTAAGCCCCCTAATTTGTGGTATTCTGTTATATTCTGTTAGGGTATTCTGGTATTCTGTCAGCAGCCTGAACTAACAAAGGATATGTGGGATGGTTAATGGCTTTTCGGAGCCATGGAAGTGTGGCTACCTGGTTCTTCCTTTTTCCGAACCAGGTCTGGGGTTCTGTTGCCCAGGTTACTAATGGGCTCTTCCAAAAAGTTCCCTCCTGGCTTACATTTTCCAGAATTGGTTTTTCTTGCTTGGAATCAAGAACTTGGATTACTATCCCTTAACCTTATACTTAAGCCATGAAATAGTATAGGCTATGTATCAGTTATCCATTGCCGTGTAAGAAATTACCCCCAAACTTAGTGGCTTAAAACAATAATTATTTATTATATCTCACAGTTTCTATCAATCAGGGATTCAGGAGCAGCTTTTAGTTCAGGGTCTCTCTTGAGGCTGCATCATCTGAAGATTTGACCGGTGGGTGGAGGATCTACTTCCACAGTGACCCATTCATGTGGCTGACAAGTCGGGGCTGGTTATTGGCCAGGGGTCTCAGTTCCTTTCCACATGGGGCTCTCTACAGGCCCTGATGAAACTTGTCATAATATGATGGCTGTGTCATTGATTCTTAGATGTTCTGATGAGGTTTTTGGGGTTAAAAACAACTCTGAGCTCTCAGGACTTGGAACTCTTCTCTGCCAGGCGAGTCAACAACATCCTTCCTCCAAAGTTGTCTCTAAGTACAGGAGGCTTATTTTAATCTTGCTACTCCTGACTGTTTTGTTCTCTAAAGTAAAATAATCTTAGCAAAACTTGGAGCAATGCTGGTTAATCCTTTCTCATAAGGCTCTGTAAATTTACAGAACTCTTTGGCAATCATTTTCAGTGGATCCTTACAACAACACCGTACGGCAAACAGAGCTGGATGTAGTGGTCCTATTTCACTAATGAGAAGACTGAGGCTTCCTGACAAACAGAAGTCAGCCACAGTGGTTAGGGTACAGTTTCAAGAATCAGACAGGCCTGAGTTGCAAACCCAAACCTGTCATTTACTAGCTGTGTGACCTTGAGTGGGTTCTGTAACATCTGTCTGCCTCTGTTTCTGCGTCCGTAAAATGGGCTGACAATAGCACCACAATAATAGTGTCAGTCTTCAGCGTTGTCAGGGTTAAATGAGATAGTGTAGAGAAAACACTTAGCATAGTGCCTGGCACTTAAGAAGCACTTAGACAAGGCCAGATTATGTATTTTAGTAATTTGCACAATGGGCTGGTTCATTCTCATTGGCGAACACACACATTGCTGCTTGGAAACAAGAAGAACCGACCAACCTCTCCTCTCCTCCCACCTGCCTCCCCACAGCCTTTCCATCTCTAGTGTTTGCTCTTCCCTCCCCTTCCTCCTCAGCTATCTTATACTATCCCAATATTTGAAGAATGCGGGTTGTAAAAATTTATAGGGTTCCCATATACCTATATAGCATTCAATTTACTGCAGGCCTTCAGGAAATTGTGTTCAATAAGTACTTGTTAACTCAATCAAAAATCAAGTCATCCATGTGGATAAATGACTAACCACCCAGCTGGCTGAAGCTGCCACACACACACACACACACACACACACACACACACGGGAGCAATCCTGTCAAACTCCTTCAGGCTCACCTTTGGAGACCTGTTCATCCCAAGTCCAGACCATGAGAAGGGACACCTGTGGCCTTCCCAAAGAGCAGTTTTGGAGGTAAGATGTGCAGGTGCCCTCAGGCTAAAATAATCCTAGACACGGCAGCCCCTCTCAGCTCAATTGGCCGTGCCATGTTCATTACCTGGATTCTCTTCTGCAGAGAACCAAGGGCTGGGAGGTTCAGTGATCCTCTTCCTAAGTGAAGGCCCTGGATAGACTCACATTCAAGCCTGTTTGTTCTAAAACCTGCACTGTGTTGCCACTTGAAAAGGTCTGTCCCAATCCCCACCCTAGTTAGAACTATATCTCTGGGTTAAGTCTTGCGTGTCCATTAGATCCCTGTTAATAAACATGTGAAAGACACATTTTATCTGAAAGGGTTTCAGCTCTACCTTAATGGCTAAAATTAGTTTGTCAGATCAGATAGCTTTTACCTAAGGGTGAGCATTTATCCATATGAGCATCTTTGGGTGTAAGTGTGAGGGAGAGTACAGCAGGCTGACAGCTGTCCACCAGAACATATTTCCTTATTTTTCACTCTAAAAGAGTTGTACTGGGCACCCATTTGTTTCCCAGGCTCCCTGGAGTTAGCTGAGGCTGGGTGATGACGTTCCCTCCAGCAGAATGTGGGTGGAGTGATGTAGGGGACTGCCAGGCCCAGGGCCACCCAAGGGCAATGAGCATGCCACCTCCACGCTCCCATCCTCCTTTTTCCTGGCTGCAAACAGACACAGCAACAGATGCTCCCATGAGGATGAGGACCACATCTTGGGGGATGGAGGGAGCCCGACTCTCTGCCCAAAGCCGAGCTGCCTCCTGACCAAGAAGCCTCTCTCCGATGTTTTATGAGAAAGAAAGAAACTTGGAACTTCTTTAAGTCACTGGGTTACTGTCAGGTCTCTTTGTTACAGCAGCCAACTTAGCTGTTAGAATTAAATGAGTCTGCCCACAGGAACTGCTCGACACAGAGCCTGGCACACAGTAAATGCTCAGTAAATGTTCTTACTAGGACTGTATTTGTGTCTCAGAACCCTGCATTCTTCTCTGACTCTCTCAGTGGAGAACTCAGGAGTGATTTTTCAGAAGGGCTCTGCCGGGCATAGGCTGCCCTGTTCTGGTGCCCTGGTGACTAAGCGTGGCCGGGAGCAGGCATTTGCCCTCCTACTTCATGAAACGCTGAGAGTGTTCAGGCCAGGGGAGTCTGGAGGACTTGGTTGGGTTTGCCGATATCCGGAGGCGGCTTCTTGGGACCATGCCCTGGAGACCTTCTCACCTGGTGGAGGGGCCCCTGTGAGGCAAATGGGAGGACAATGAGCAGAACACAGTGGACAACACAAGCTTGTGTGAGAAGCCTCTAGAGGTCCTCAGCAATCACTCGGTTGGACTCTAGGTTGGGTAAGAAGCACTGTAATAGCCAGTGGGGGCAAACACTGGTGAAATATGGGTGACACCTGTAGTTGTGAGCCCCTCTATAGACAAGTAAGGCTGAAAAACTTGGGTTTCCTTAACACAAAGTTACCCCGAAGTGAAAGTCTACTAAGGGGCAGCTATGGTATTTTACCCATCTTACGTTTGGGAGGAAGGCTACTACTATGCTCTTAATGTTCTTGTGCTGTTCCTTACTGGCTTGGAACTATCTAAAGTCTCCTCACACCCATATTTTCAACAGTATATTTCTTTTTTTAAAAGTTTATTTATTTATTTTGAGAGAGAGTGGGAGAGCAAGAGTGAGCATGAGTGGGGGAGGGCCAGAGAGAGAGAATCCCAAGCACTGTCAGCACAGAGCCCCATGTGGGGCTCAACTTCACCAACTGTGAGATCATGACCCTGCGCTGAAATCAAGAGTCAGTCACTTAATTGAATGAGCCTCCTAACTGCCCCTCAAGAGGATATTTCTATATATATGTTGTGCATATATATGTGTATATGTATGCACATGCATATATTTTCAGTTTTTCACTTTGAACAAACTATAGACTCGTAAGAAGTTGCATAAAGAATCCAGAGAACTCCAGCAGATTCACTGTCCCCAGTCATGGCACCTTACTAACTATAGGGTATCATCAAAATCAGAAAATTCACATTGGCCTGATATAATCAACCACACCACGGGCCTACTTGGATTTCAACTGTTTGTGCAAATACTTTTTTTTTGTATGTCTTTGTACATAATTCAATGATATTTTATCACACGTATAGATTCCTATCCCACTACCGTATCATCTAAATATCTTTTGCCTCATAGCAGGCATGAGAAGGTTTAAAACCTACCATGCAGCGAGGAAGAGCTCAAGCCCTGTCATTAGACAGACCTGTTTGCAAATCCTGGCTTCTGCACTGGGTAGCTATGTGATCCCGGGCAAGAATAATGTCTTCATCTTTCTGAGCCAGTTTCCCCATCTGTAGAATGGGGCTGATAAAAAATAATACCTGCTCTCTGGATTGTCTCGAAGATTAGAAGAGCTCATTCCTAGCAGAGTACGTGTACTATGTTCTGCTATGATCAGTATCCTGGTGTCGGTGCCTTTTGACTTTACAACTCAGGATTGTTGACTCAGTTTCTGGAATAATTAATAAGGAAAAAAAGTAGGGGAACCTGCACGTGAGGTACTCAGCACATGGAGGCTACCCTTCTCAGTTGCCCTCCCTTGGACATTTGCCTGTGACAGCTCCACGTCAATGTCCCTGCTATCAGCCTTGCTGACTCATGTTCCACCCAGATTCCATGGAAGTGGAGCTCCTCAGAGGCACCATGTGACTCTTCCTCAACTTCCCTTATCTTTCCAAGGATCTTTGCAAAAACTCTCCCCTGCTTTGTATATCAGCCCTACCACCTTTTCCCTTATTTTTAAATTATAGTCAATGGAAGCAACTCATGTTGTGTGTATAATGAGACCATAATATATGGAAGTATGTATGTGCAAACCAGGATTTTATTTAAGAGGAACTTGGTTGGAGAGAAATAACTGTGCCCATATGGACATCTATTTCTCTGTCCCTGTCGGTCTGTCTTATCAGACTGTGAGTTCTTTGAGGGCAAAGATTATTTATTTGAGTTGTTGAGGCACATTTTGGGCACCCACTCATGCTAACCTCCCAAGTAATAATCTCACACAAATAATGACAGCATGTCTCCTGTGTCCTTGTCACAGTGCTTGAAACCCTAATTTATTTAACATCCTGCCCAGTAAGTATTAGGATGATCTCCATTTCGTGGATGCAGAAGGTGAGGTTCAGCATGATTAAATGACCAGCCAGAACCAGTTCTGTGTTCTCTCCAGAACCATGCACTTTCAACTTTGACATGTGGCCTCTCCACTCATGTCTGCTTGATTAATAACACAAAGTCCCTTATCATGCTCCCTGGATAGTGTAAAATAATATTATGTGCCTCTGTCTTGTTCATGTCACAGGATCCTTACTGAGGATCCAATGACCCACTGATGGGGACTGCCCACTGCCAACCATCGCATTGTAAACAGCATACATGCACGAAAGGAACTGCCACCCTCCACTCCTTGTGAGATAGACACTTTTGACTTTTACTTCTCTTTTATCCCATGTGCTGTCAGTCCCTAACTCCATCCTGCAATGCTGTCCTAGGCAAGTAGGAGGAAATACATTCATATTTATCTTATCGAGAGCTGTCTTAGTTGCAGCCACATGGGACATTTAATTTTAAACACAGTCTCAGTGAATGCTCACACTAACCTTATGATACTGGTATTATTCTCACACTTATTTCTCATATGGAAAAACCAAGGCTTAAAGAGAGTAAAGTGACCTGCCTAACATCACACAACTGGTAGATTTGGGTTTTGAACCCAGGTCTGACTCCAGGTCCAGTGCTGTTAAACAAAAGTCTCTATATTTTCAACATTTTAAGATTTAAAATATATGAAAAGGAAGTCAGTGACTGACTGCCTTGTCTTTTGGCTCCTTGGTTCTCTCCTCGGAGACAATATTATCACTTCTTCAGTGTTCTTCCAGAGTTATTCTAAGCATATCAACTAGATATGGGAGTATATGGCTTTTTCTCACTTTCCCCACAGTCTTCTGTACTCTGCTTCCTTCACTTAACAGTCGACCTTGAGATGTTTCCATAATTAGTTTATAGAAACATCTTCATCTTTTTCTATGGTTGCCTAATATTCCGTAGTATGGATAGACCCTAATTTCTTGAACTGATGAATGGATATTTGATTGTTTCCAATTTCTGTTGTGTGGTGAATAACCTTACGCTTGTGTCATTTTGCACATATGTGAACATATCTGTAAACATAAAAATCACTGAAGCCAAGTTTTGGGGTCAAAGGGGATGTGTGTTTAAAAATTTGAGAGTTATTAGAGCGCTTTGCTCTCTGTAATGGTTACATTGACCTATGTTTCCCCAGGGCTCCTTCCTCTGCATGCATGACATCATCTCAAAACAGGTGTGAAGCTTGGAAAGCAGGGTGTGCTGCTGGGGCACATTTGTTCTGCCCTGCATTCCACAGGCATAACTAACTTCGGGTCTTCTTGTGCTCCCCCCTTTCCTCTCTCAGAGGTCACTAGATGATGCCACTGGGGGAAGGGGAGATATTTCCTTCAAACAGAAGACACAAGTGTATCTGTTTACAAGTGACTAATGCCCAGAGCATCAATGAACCCTAAGATGCTTGGTAGACTCCATGGGAAGCTCACAGATGGCATTGGTGGTGGAGGTAGGCGGCAGGGTTCAGTTAAATATTAATAATGTTAAACATTTACTGTGCATTTTTTTCAGTGCTGGGAACTGTGCTAAGCACCTTACATGGATTACCTTGTTGAAGCCTCCAGACAACAGCATGCAAGACGTGTACTGTCATTCTACCCCTTTTAAAGATACAGACATGGAGCTAATGGGATTGAGTAAGTTTTGTAAGACCACAAAGTTAGCAAATGGCACCGCTGGGATTTGAGCCCTCCTTGTTTGATTTCACACTCAATCACAACACTGAACCACAGCTCTTAGGAGAGCCGAGAACCATCTTCCTGACTCCTTCCCTCTCCCATGCTTGGCTTCCACCCTTTCAAGAGATCCTCCACCTTTCCCCTGGCCCACTCTCCGGGGCTGTGTTTTTTCTGGAAAGACTCAGCTTATCCCAGCCCCTTCTTCCTCCACCAGCACATTTGATCCCTCCATTGCCCCAGTCCCCCAGCTTTTGGATCCCAGCTTCCCACCAGCTTTTAGATCTCAGCTTCCCACCGGTGTTTATATTAATAAATGGTAACAAGTACACATGTCTCCACTGGACCTTAACCTGGTGGACTTTCAGGTGCTGAGGTGAGCCAGTGGGGGAGATCTTTTTAGAGATGGGATGTGTGTGTGTGTGTGTGTGTGTGTGTATGGGCATGTGTATGTGTGTATGTGTGTGTGCATATGGACATGCGTGTATGCACGTATGTGCATATGGGTATGTGTGTCTATGAGTGTGTGTGCATATGGGTGTGTGTATGCGTGTGTGGGCACGTGTGTATGCGTGCATGTGTGCATATGGGCATGTGTGTATATGTGTGTATGTGTGCGTATGCATATAGGCTTGTGTGTATGCATGTTTGTGCATATGGGCATATGTGTATGTGTGTGTATATGTATGTGTGTGTGCATATGGGCAAGTGTGTATGCATGTTTGTACATATGGGCATGTGGGTGTGTGTGTGCACATTATGGGCATGTATGTGTGTGCGTGCATATGGGGGTGTGTGTGGATATGAGTATGTGTGTATATGTGTGTGCATGTGTGTGCCTTCTGTACTCGAACATCACGTTGTATGAGCAGCTGTCTCTGGGATAAGGTTGGCTGAGAGGCAGCTGATGGGGTCAGGAGTTAGCTCAGGAACTTCTGTCTCTGTGGCAGCGCGGGATAAGGGAGAGAGCGTTCTGGTGGCTGTCCACAGCCCTCCGCCCACTGGCCTGAGCATCCCAGCAGCCGGCAAAGGTGATCTGGGAAGGGTGGAGGGGAAGGCCCAGGTCAGCCTCGTGGCAGAAGAGT
Source organism: Cryptoprocta ferox (assembly GCA_028646485.1). Classification (NCBI taxonomy): domain Eukaryota; kingdom Metazoa; phylum Chordata; class Mammalia; order Carnivora; family Eupleridae; genus Cryptoprocta; species Cryptoprocta ferox. The sequence goes on from CM053577.1 coordinate 105,981,431, forward strand.
GGGAGGCATGGAAGGAGAAGGTGGTGCCGGGGTGCTTCTAGCATCCCCCTGCCCATCCTGTCCTCCCTTCCATGATAAAGCTTCGCGTGGTGGCTGAGAAAGGCCAGCCGTGGAACTTACTGTACGGTGTCCGGCAGATGTGGTGCTCACCGTAAAGTGGGGTGTGCAGGATGACGGAGGGTGGACTGAGCTGCGCTGAGCCAAGAGACGATGTCAGCACACCGCCCAGTGCCTGACACAGCAAAAGGGCTCAGTAAGCGTCATGATCGCTGCTGCTGTTGTATTAGTTGTTATCTTGTTATGGTTCAATGGCTCCAATTCCTTCCCCCGTTTGAAGGCACGTCCTTCTCCTGCTCTGGAACATTTATGTCTTCTTTCCTTTCCTTTGGTTAACGGGTGATCCAGGAATGCCCAGCTGACCCTCCCATCGGGTGAGGCCATCAGAAGTCTCGCTGGACACACACCGTGAGAGAGAAGGACTTGGGATGCTAGGCTCGCCATTGCTGGAGTCTCGGGAGCCCCGAGCCAGGGCCTGAGGAGGCAGGAAATCCCCAGCCCTCACCCAGGCCACAAACAGACGGGCATTTCAACTGATTTCAAGCCTGTGGATTTTGGCTGAGAATCAGTTATGTGCTGGGGAGATCCAGAGATGAAAGGAACACAGACATGCCCATTGGGGGTTCTCACCGGGGCCCAGGTAAGTGACCCCAGCACTGGGAGCCACCTCCACTCACTCTCTCCCTTCCTCCCTTCCCTTCCCTCTGGGTCTTGCACACCTCCGGGGGGTGTCTGGTCCTCAACAGATCTGAGTGCCATATGCACAGAGCGCAGTGCAAATGGTGCTGCCTTTCAGCTGGTGCAACGTGACTGATATGAATCACTTTATCTCAGAGTCCATTTCCTCAGCTTCATCAAAAGAAGATAAGACCTACTTGAAGGAGTTGCAGAGAGGAGTCAACAAGATAATGTGTTAGCAGGTGCTTGATAAGCACGAGCTCTTGCTTTCCCTTCCTTTATAACTCCTTGTGTAGGCAGTAAGTCACAGCACAGTGGGGAAGACTGTGGGCTTTGGTCCTAGATTGCTAGGGTTCGAGCTGTGTGCTGCTGTGCAGTTCAATCAACCTTTCTGGCTTCATAGTTGGTGGCACAAAATGAGGATGACAGTAGTACCACCTAATGGGGCTGGGCTGTTGGATGGATTTCATGAGGCACCCTGGGTACAGCTTTACAACGGCATCTGCATCTACCTATAAAGGGTCCAGAGTGAGCCAGTGTGACTCTGCTTTCTGGAAGACCCTCTTCCTTCCCACTCTCCCTCCCCTCTTCCTCCCTTTGACCCTCTGCCTCTGGGTTTTTCTGGACAAGGCAAAATTCTTCAATGTGCTTTCTCACTGCCCCCCACCAAGGGTGACAGTTGGGGATGCAGTGAGAGGGGGCCTGCCTAGCACATGTTTACTGTAGGTGTGCCAGGCAAGGCCCTTGCCGGAGGCTGCAGGAGCACAGGGGGAGGAAAACATAGACTCTGGCCTTGGGGTTCTCAAATACAGCCTTGATGGGCAGCATGAGGGGCCCTCAGAGGACAGAGGTACTGGGGAGTGTGCTCCCTGAGAGGGGATGCCTTCACCTACAGGAAACCAGAAGGATCTAAAAGTAGCCAGGGGTCCTGTGCTATGTAGAAACTTCTACAAGGGTGTTCACGCTCTCCTCCTCTGCCTGAGCTTCTGAGGCCTTTGAGGGACTTATTTCCAGAGGCTGAGGGCAGATGGTGGGGGTGAAAGATGTCATCATGAATAATGTAAGGTCAGTGGTTCTCAATCCTGGCTGCACGGTAAATGCTTCTGGAAAACTACAGATTTTGATTTAAATGGTTTTAAGTGGGGCCTAAGAATTTCCTACTTTAGCTTTTAACATAGAGAAAATTCAAATCTACAGGTAAGTTAAAGAAGGGTACAAAGAACATATAGTGCCTTTCACTTATATTTGCCACACATACCAATCTCTCTCTTTCCTTATATCCGTGTATATATATATATATGTATATATATATATATGTATATGTGTGTATGTGGGTGTGGATATATATATATATTCACTTTAAAATAATCTGTATTATTGGAGTATAAGTTGTAGACATCATAATACTTCCCCTTAAATACTTCCAGACTTGTGCAGTACTTCCGCAAAGATATTTTCCTACATAACTATATACCATATTTTACTTGAGAAATGTCGTAGTGAAATATTATGTAATATACATATCATCCATATTCAAATTTATCCTATTGTCTCCAGAATGTCCTTCTGGACCTCCCTCCACCCCTCATTCAAGGATTATTCATTGCAAGTCTCTTCCTTGTCTGAAGAGACAACGTTGACTGACGAAGAGACAGCATTGTCTGAATCTGGACATTGACATTTTTGAAGAATCTATGCCATTTCTGTTGTGGCACATTCTGTATTCCACAATCTCTCTGATTGTTTCCTCGGATTAAATTCAGGTTATACACTTTGGTAAGAACACTGCATGGGTGGGGTGCACTTCCCATTGGGAACCATTTCATGCCAGGTGGTCCTGCTGTGAGTCATGCTAAATCCATCATTTAAGTGGTGTCTGCCATAATTCTCCAGTGTACCTTTGAAATTAATAAGTAATCTGAGGGGATTATATTTTGATTGTATGAATATCTTACCAACCCCTTACCCAATGGTAAGATAGCACATTGATGATCCTTGGTCAAACAGATGATAATGCTGTAAATGATAATTTTCTATCTTTCCTTATACTTCATGGACAGACTGTTTTTTTAGAGTTTCTCCACCCTTTAAGTATCATCATAAATTCAAATATTTTTTTAAATTGTATATCTCATAATTCATTATAAATATTGAAGCTCAAATTGTCCCAAATTTGGCCAGGGGGAGCCCCTTCATGTTGGTTCCTGGGTTCCTTTGACATGTCTCCATTAGAGTTTAAGCACTTTCTGAATTTTTAGTATAACCTGAGGTTCTAAGCTCACCTTGTACTTTCTCTGCTGTAGCACTGAACTAGACATTTCTTCCAGGAGACCTGCCTACTTCCTTTTAAAAGAGAATGGTTTTGGGGCGCCTGGGTGACTCATTTGGTTAAGCAGCCAACTTCGGCTCAGGTCATGATCTCGAGGTTTGTGAGTTCGAGCCCCGTGTCGGGCTCTGTGCTGACAGCTCAGAGCCTGGAGCCTGCTTCGAATTCTGTGTCTCCCTCTCCCTCTGCCCCTTCCCTGCTCACCCTCTGTCTCTCAAAAATAAATTAAAAAACATTAAACATTAAAAAAATTTTTTAAATAAAATAAAACTGCCACTTAAAAAAATAAGAGAATGGTTTTTAAAAACCAAGATCTGGGGACTCATTGTGCTTATTGTTGTTGGGATATTGTTATTTCTAGGCCTTTTCAGTGGAATAAGTGTGGAAATGCTTGTCTTTATTTTTATTTTTTAAACTTTTGAAAAATGTTTATTTATTTTTGAGAGAGAGAGAGACAGAGCCTGAGCGGGAAAAGGGCAGAGAGAGAGGGAGACACAGAATCTGAAGCAGACTCTAGGCTCTGAGCTGTCAGCACAGAGTCTGACACGGGACTGGAACTTATGAACCTCGAGATCATGACCTGAGGGGAAGTCAGACACTTAACTGACAGAGCCACCCAGGCATCCCTTTAGTTTTATTTTTTTTAAATGTGTTTGGCCCCGGAGGCAAGTATGACCTTTTAGGCACCCAGATAACAAGAAATCACTCACTATCTCAACATTTCCCCACCTGGAGACCTTCAAGGGAACCATTCACCAAACCTTTCTGCCCTAAACAACGGACACGTCCTCCCTGGAAAAAGAAACAGCTACCAACAAATCACCTTACATAAACATGTCAATACTTCATACCCCTCCCCAGCCAACGCCATAAAAATGCACTATCCTACTCCAGGACGCGACTTCCCTGGCCCCTTTCTGTACAGACCAGGGAACCTCACCCGAGAACGCTCCCAATGAAGGCTTTTTTACTTCCATATCTGGCCTTGGTTTCTGCATCGCGTTCGCTACATTACCAAATGTTTATTTATTTATTTATTTTGAGCGGGGAGGAGCAGACAGAGAGCCAGAGAGAGAGAAAATCCCAAGCAAACTCCACACTGTCAACATAGAGCCCAATATGGGGCTCGATCCCACAAATGTTGAGACCATGACCTGAGCCAAAATCAAGAATTGGATGCTTAACTGACTGAGCCACCCAGATGCCTCTAAATGTCCTTTAAAAAAACAAATCTTGAGTTCACTTTGGTACTTCCAATTTGAATTGAACACCACAGTCTCTTCCTTCCTCTTCTTCCCACATTCCTTTCTCACACAGCGAGAACTTGCTTCTCAACAATGTCACTGTACTTACTAATTGTCTCTATCCTGCAACGCTCACAAAGTCGCTTTAGAATTACTGCACCAGAGGGGCACCTGGGTGGTTCAGTGGGTTAATTATCCGACTTTGGCTCAGGTCATGATCTCATGGTTCGTGAGTTTGAGCGCCTCATCGGGCTGACTGTTGTCAGCACAGAGCCCCCTCGGATCCTCTGTCCCCCTCTCTCTGCCCCTCCCCAGGTCACCCTCCCCCTCAAAAATAAATAAACATTTAAAAAAAGGATTACTGCACCAGAAATGCTACTGACAACAAGTCTACTAAGTCACATACGAGCCTTCTGTGTAGTTCATTTCTCTTTCTAGAATATATCCCATTAAGGGTGTATAGTCAGGGTACTATGGCCCAAGTTACTTGAATGTTTTTTTCCTATATGATTTTATATAGAGTTAGTTGTTGATTTAACTTCATTTTTGAAACATGTAAAATATTTAAATGATTGAAAAACAAAAAGTATAGTAAAAGGCATATACGTGGAGAAGTCTCATCCTTAACACTTCCACAGCATTTCCACCACGTCCTGCAGATTAACTGCTTTCATTAGCTTTTCATTTCCTCTTCCTGACATTGTTGTTGCTGTTTCAAAATAGCATTGATCCAGCTGCAGAGGAAAAGGGGATTTTAGCTAAAGAAACCAGGTGAATCTCCCTTATGGTCTGGATTAAAAGAAGATAGTACAAAATGGCAGGAAAGTACTAGTTGGAAATGGGAGTGGGGGTTGGGGTGGAGTGCTGTAGGCATACAAGACAGAAGTCAGGGAAGCAGGGAGTAGCTCAAGCTAGAGAGTCTCAAATAGTCAGATGATTCTAAAGACAATTGCCTGGGGGTTAATCATTGAGGATGTGAGTACTTCCTGAGTCAGGGGTGCTTCCCTTCAAAGTGATGGAAGCAGGTGATTTCCTGAGCCCTGCCCTCAGGAATAAAAGCAAAGGGGATTGGGAGTATGAGCCAAGGATTACGACTAAGAACGTTTCAGTCAGCCTCTTAGAGAGGGAGGTGACAGGATATAAAGGAGGGACAGCTGTCAGCAAGAGAAATAGCAGGCTGGGTCCCAAAAGAGCTGGCCTGGGATTCAGAAGCAGCTGTGGAGGTTAGGTTTGTGTAAAAGGATGCCCCTCCCCTGTTGGGTCTCCTGTATGACTTGGGGCAAGGGCTGAATCCAGCAGTGTGTCCTTGTTTGTAAGAACAAAGGTGGGGGGTCCAATACATTTGAATGAGCCATGAGTTCTGAACACTAAGAGGAATCCTATTTATCTCTATTGAGCATATGCAAGGATTAAGGGCAAACATTGCTTAGAGAAAATGATCTAATGTTCAGGGTTGAAGTCACCCTGAGGGCAGTGCTTTCCTAATGACTATTTTACCTCCTTCTCCAGTGAGAAAAGTGGTCTTCCACTTGGTAAGGGTAGGGTAAACATTGCAAAGAGGAGATTGAAGTCAAGGACAGGTGAGGAAGCAGGAAAGTCAGCCCAAGCAGCTGTAATGAACTTGGAGCCCTGAGCCTGATGAATTATATCCTGCAGTCCTGGAGGGATTTGACATGTGATTTCAAGCCACTGTCACTAATCTTTGATAAATTATAGAGGAGGGGATTTGTGCTCAGAGACAAGAGATGGGCACATGTGCTCTTGACATTCAAAAAAGGGGAAAAGGGTAGGTTCTGGAAGTTACAGTGAAGTGTGCTGGGCTGTTCTCACCAGTACAGTTATGGGAAGGTGTGCATCTTCAGGAAAGTTGGTTTTGAGTCCCAGCTCTGATCCTGGACGGGGATGGTACCAGGGCAGAAATTTGGAGGTTAGCTCCCCATTTTCAGGACCCGGGTGGTCTGCAAAGGGTCAAATCAGGGAGAAGAGAGGCAGTTTGGGGATGTTCTCATGGCCCCTTAGATAGTGATACCTGATTTTTCACTGTGCACCTCCAGCAGCGCTGTCTGTCTGTCTCAGATTGGTTTCCCCAGAAGCAGACCCGGAGACAAGGGAGTGGGTAAAGGTGTTAGAAAGTGTTCCCAGAAAATATCAGTAAGGGTGTGGGGAAGTGGGACAAGGGGAGAAGGCCTAGGGTTAACTAACTTGAATTTAAATTAAAACAAAACAAAACAAAACAAAACAAAGTAAAGGCCTGGGGTAACTTTGGGTCAGCCCCACAGGGGAACTCAGTAAATAATGCAGGTCTCACTTCCTTGTCTTGATCCTAAAGGGGACTGAAGTGTCTTTACTCCCCTATTGTCACCCTTTGATTATGGGATGCCCTAGGGGGATGTGAATTTCCAGGGATATGATAGCTGAAAATAGTTCTCTGACAAAAAGACTCAGGTGCTGGCTAACTCAGGTGGGTGCATACTAGGAGTTGGTCCAGGGCTCAGAGGGTATGTGGGTGGGGTGCTGACTGCTTTCACACACTGCCCAGACCCACAGCCCTAGCCCAGCTAGCTGAGCCTGGGGACAGCACCCTGTCTAACGTCAGTCAATCAGTTTCCCCCTCCCGAGAGCCTGGAGCAGGGCCCAAGATCTGCAGGGTGGAGTCTGGGCTTTGTGTGGCAGCCATGCTCCATCATTTGGGCTCCAGGGACATTTGTCATAGAGTCTGACAGCTCAGCATCCTTTGAATACCGTTCTAAAGCTCACTGGAGTTCTTGATGTATAGGAGCTGCTGGCCCAAGGCAGAACCCAGAGAGCTAAAAATTTGAGCATCCTTTGTAGCTGGGATCAGCCATGGGACTCAGGCTGCACCATTTGGGAGAACCTATATGGTACTTCTGTATGGGAGCAAAACTCTGCATGGGGTCTCCTTTCATTGGTACTGCTAGCAGCCCAGGCTTCTTATTTTGGAGATATTATGTCAAACTCCTGACATAGAGGTGGGAGCAGCATAGTTTCAGAAGGGTTAAGTTCCTGGTATCTAGTGCCAAGCAACTTCTTTTTTAGGGGGGAGGTATTAAGTGTGACAGACTAAGGAATGTCATGGGCATTGGATCCTTGGAGTCCAGAGAGGCGTTCGACCAAGTTTCCTGGCCATCCCCTGTGGACAGATGGTGGAAAAATGATAGACTAATCACTAGTTCAACCATAGCAAAGGGGAAAGGTGGCTAATATGTCAATACTGACTAGAAAGAGGTCTCTAGTGGTATACACCACAGGGATCTCTGTTAGTCCTGTCCATTCAACATCGTTATCAATACCTTGGATAACGACACTACAGGTAACACAAAGCTAAGAGAACTGGAAGAAGCATCAGGTTCCAGAATCAGTTTTCAAGATGATCTTGATATCCTAGAAAACTAGGATTGAAAATAAAACCTAATTGAATATGCATTAGTTCTGTACTGAATTAAGACCAAAAAAAAAAAAAAAAAAGCAACTGCATAATGATACTTGAAAATGGTGGGTGGAGAAAAAAACTTCAGAGGGAGAAGGAGGAAGTATTCCTCTTTACATATTTACACCCCACTTATTCCACAAAGGATCTTAGGGAACTTGTAAAACTACACGAAATGGAAAAGAGCTAAAACAGAGTTGAGAGAATTGCAGTAGGAGTTAAAGTAGCAAAATACTAAAAGCACAGTTAAGACCAATCCTCAGACATGCACATCACCCATCCTGTAGATGTGACAAGTCGTGCACGAGTTCCCGTGTGGAAACTTGATTTGTCTGAGGGTTTCTAGCACACATAAAAGACAAACAAACCATTTACCCAGTAGAAGCAATGCTTTTCTATATAGTCAGAGCTGAGAGAAAGATCTCTTCTGGATCCTTAGAAAAAGAATGTCTTGTGAGGCAGGGGATGGAGTCCTCAAAAGGCAGGATATCAAAGCAAATTCAGTGAAAGCAATTCTCCTTGGAGCCAGGAAAATGTCTCAGCACCAGACCTAGAACAGTGTCTACCTCTCTAACTCAGTGTTTTTGAACTCATCTTCATTATCGCTCCCCGAGGAGGTGGGGGAGGGGGTGGCAATCTCACTTCATCTCATTTCATTTCTCCCTCCCCTACATAAATTAAATGCTACATATAACATTTACTGGACAGATAGGATCATAAACCTTTGAAATATCTAAGATTTTTTGCTGCCCTCCCCAACCCCCAATTTCTCCCCCACTTGGGACCCTACTGTCCTTGAGAATGCACATTCTACTAGGATGAAGGATCACTTGTCCTTGACAGTCTTCCTCAACACTCAACAGTTGCTCAAGGTGCACGTTCTCTAGAGAGCGTTTCTGTATTAGGTGAACTGCCCCTCCTGGTGTAGTTTTTGTTGTTGTTGTTTCTTTGTTTTGTTTTGTTTTTTTAACCAATTTGACTCACTGCTGCACAACTGGGAAGTGGCTTTATTTTTCTTCATCTCTCGTTTTCAAGCTCTCTGTTGGAGGTCTCTTCCTCACCCTTTGATGCTGTCTCAGGCAAAGCCTCTATAGCTTTGGGTCACCATCAGGTATAATAACTAGCCTTATTTTGGCTACTTCAACTTTCCTTCAGGCATCTAAAGGTCTAGCTCAGGCTAAATCAAAACTTCAATCTCACACCCCACCCCAGGCTTCTCCCCACTCCATGCCTCACCTGAGCCTGAGCTAGGGACCTGCCCTGGGGAGGGGACATCGTCTGCTTTTTACCACCTTCTCTCCCATCTCACCGGTCCTCCTGGGCTTCCCTTTTGGGTGGAGGACTCGCCTGGAGGAGGGATACATTCTGCAAGGACTTGCTGCTGGGTTATCGCACCAAATGATGAGAGGGAAGCCACCCTCATGTCCTCTCTTTCCTCTGTCACTGCTGGCCTCTCCAACCAGCTTCCCACACTCCTTTATAGTTCCCTGGGCAAGAAGCAGGCATTAGCCTCCTTGTTCCAGAGCCTGGGGTCCAGGACAAGGATGCTCCCCAAGCTGCTGTCCAGTGGGAACACTATGTTGGCCTACTGGTTTCTGTGGTTCAGCCAGCATCCAACTGGACATTGGACTCACTTTCCCCTGTGAAGGCCTGCCACCCTCCAAGCACTTCCCCTAGATCCCTATGCTTTGCTTGAGGGCTGGAAGAAGCATCTCCCTCCCTTCCTTCATGGCAAAAGGAGGCCTGGGGAAATATCCCAGCCTTTCTCACTAGACTGACAACTCTCTGCTTCTAGAAATGCCCCTACTTTGAGGTGCCTGGGAGGCTCGGTCGGTTGAGCGTCCAACTCTTGATTTTGGCTCAGGTTGTGATCTCATGGCTCATAAATTCGAGCCCTACATCGGGCTCCATGCTGTGAATGTGGAGCCTGCTTGGGATTCTCTCTCTCTCCCTCTCTCTCTGTTCCTCCACACTTGCACTCGTGTTCTCTCTCAAAAATAAATAAATTAATTAAAAAAAAAAGAAACACTCTGACTTCAGTGGATGCTCTCTGAACTTCTCATGTTCTTTTGTAGCACTGGAAGTGGAGTGGTAGGTCTGAATCATACACCTTTGAATAAATCCTGCAGGTATGTTCTGATCTCTTCCTCTTTAGAGTGTGTGGGGAGGGGCACTTTTGCCTGCTGTCCTCCACTTTGGAGGCAGAGGCAGAAATTCTGAGCCTAGAAAAGTCCCATCCAATACCCCAATGAGTGTTCAAACTTCCTCGTTGTCTGGGCCACTTTCCAGGGACTGCTTGCCAAGCTTGTTTAACCTCTGGCTCAGGGCAACCCCTTCCAGTGGTCACAGGCTGTGGCCACAGCCCCTGTTGGTAAAGAGATTGCTCCAGACCGTGCCTTTCCACAGTTTCCCAGAAAGTGTCTCTCCTCACTTCCTTCTGCTGCTGGTATGGTTAATTTAATGGCAGCTCCCCCATTTTGCTGTGCACACCAAGCTTTTTAGGAACAAAACCAGGGAGAATTCAGAGGCTTTCTTCCTCCTTGAGGTTGGCCCAGCAGCTCACTTGACCTCCTCTGCTGGTTAGGATGATGAGTAAAAAGGAGAATGGGAATGAACTGAATCTGGGGGCTCATGAAAGAGAAGTGGGGAGAAAGGAGGTGGGGAAGTAGGTGGTGGGGTAAGGTTTGAGGTTTCTGAACCACACTGAGCAGCAGGGCCTCAGAGCCTCCAGCCCCCATTTCCTAAAAAAGGGAATCCGTAAGGTGACATGTCTGAATTCTGAGTGGGCTGTCTGGAGCATAATGACTTTTCTCTAATGGTGAGCCTGTGGCCAGGTAGGGAGAAAGGTTGGGTAAGGACAACTCCCACCATGTTTTGGTTCCATGAGAAGCCCATTAATTAGTCTAATAGGTTTTGCTCCATGGCTTCCGTGGAGCTTTGTTTCTCACCCTTACTGTGTGTCCGCTGAGGTCCAGTTGAAGCTCTGCTCCATGTTGTCATCTCTTGGGGACCACAGCTATGGGATAAGGCACTAGTTAAAACATTCCTTGTCCTCATGACAGCAGGGGGAAGAAAAGCCAGAAAACCACTACTCACTCTTAAAACTTATGCCTGAAAGTGACATGTGTGACTTCTGCTCACATTTCATGGGCCAAATTGAGTCATATGGCAACGGCTACATAGACTCCAGAATGGCGATGTATATTGCTCCCACAGGGAGGGACGCTGGATACTGGGGACAGTCTTTCATGGGAGGCTAAGACACAGCAGTTGCATGCTGTTTGAATTCTGACAAACAAGATGTGAGAGGAGATGTGAAGGAAGCTGCCATGTGGGGAATTGCATTTTTTCCCTAAAGATGAATCCATCTTGTTCGATGCATCATCTTCTGAAATTCCTTTGCTGTCCAGCAAGTATTGATAAGGGAAGCTGTCCAGGAACACATCTATGAGTCACATCACTTCACAACTCCCTGACACATACCTACTGGCTGGCTGAATGTTCTCCCAATTTCTGTCTCCCTGATGCCTCCCCCCAGTCCCCCCAACCCTTATTTTTCACCCACTTCATTCTTTCTCTGAGTTCCAAAATCCAGATGACAGTCACTTAAAGGAAACAACAGGGACTGTTCTGTGGTCACCGAAGATTTTCAAACTCCTCTCTCAAGAGGCTGGTCATTTCCACTCAGGGCACTTTCCTACAATTTGTCCAGTGGAGCCATGGGATCTGAGGAGGTCTTTCTGTCTGAGGAGTTGAATTTCCACCATAAATGTGATTCGCTGAGAGGTTAGCATGCTTTTTTCTTTTTGTCATTCAAAAGAATTTTAAAATATTTTATTAAATCATCTGGCTAGAAAAGAAATGACTAAACACCAAAGCTATGAAAGCATCTTAATAAAATAAATACCCAGGACACGTTTGGTACTTTTTTTCCATTGTTCCTTCCGTTTATGAGCTCAGCTGATGCTCACCCTTGATTTATGCCCAGGTTGGGCGCTAAAGTGTCTGGCCTGCTCCTGTGGGGGCCAGTGCCCTCTCTGTCTCTGAGGCCCCTCACCTCAACGATGAGACACCTTCCTGGAAGGACACTTTTAGTCTGCCTCCAGGGATGTTTCTGGAAAACAGCCATAGGCAGCCCATTCACCCTCCCGGTGGGGAGAGCTCATGAAAGAGGTCGCCTCATTTCATGTTTTTCTGCTTCCTTATCAACTGGGACAGTTTGTTTTCCCCCTCTGACTCAGGGATTCAGAATTTCAGGACTGGAAAGGGGCTTCCCTGCTGTTTCCTTCAAGTGAGAAAAATGCAAAGCTAGAGCACAGCTACCTATAGTGAGCCTTGTTATTTGAGCGTGAGGAATCTTTAGAATTGTCTTTTCCAATCAGACATTTTCCTAGCCAGTTTATTTACCTTATTTTGATTTTGAGGAGGCTCATTTCCTACCTTGCCTTGTTTTGTTTCTTTACTGGCCTTAGCTGGGTCTTTTGTGAGCCGGTTAATTTGCTCTCTGGTCTCTTGGCAACCAGGAACTTTTCCAGCTCGCCCCTGAATCAGACTTTGGAGTTGCAAAGTTTGTGACAGAACCCGCTGAAGGACAGCACCTCTCCCAAAGCCAACAATTTTAAACCAATGTTGGAGCAAGGAAATCATCCAGGTTTTCAGAACATGTACATTCATAAACATGTACATTTTGTTAGCAGCAGCTAACAAAACACACATCTGACTCTCCAGAATGGTTCGGCGGTCTCCTGGTCCAGTCCCAGCTGGCTGAGCTCTCCCTCTTTCTTTGTCGCCTGCTATAGCACAAGACACTTCCCCTTCCTCGCTCTTGGGCTGATGTGAAGCAGGTGGAGCCTACCTGGAGAGAAAACAGCCTAGCCCTGCCTGGAGGAGGAGGAGGAGGAGGAAGTCCTGAGTCTGCTCTTGTTATCCAAGATGGGGCAAGCAGCTCATCACATGGTCTCTGCCAGTTTCATTCCACATGCATTATTCCATACACATTTTTGTACCCACTATATGCTGGGCACTGCCTTAGGGAAATGCACAGAACATAGCCATGCCACTGCAGAGCTCACAGGCTAGCAAAGACATACATAAATCAATCAGTTACTATCCAGTGTGATATGTCCAACATCAATGATACACACTAAGGAGGGGGAGAGGAGAGAGAGAACTCAGCCTGGGGAGTGCAATGGGAGCCCATGTGGATGACTGCACTGGAGGCAGAATGGGGGATTGTGGGGAGAATCTGGGGAGGAAGCAGGGACTACCTCTCTTCACCATTAGGATGCTGAATCACATACTTCCGGCAGGGAGCCCCAAGTTCAGGTATTGGCTAGTGTGAGAGTTTAGTAATTCTTGGGGTTATCTATGGCTAAAATATTGCCCCCAAACTTATGGATATAAACTATATCCACTATAGCCACTCTTTTATTGTGCTTTTGGATTCTGTGGTACAGGAGTTAGAAAAGGACATAGGGGATGGCTCTTCTTTGCTCCTTCGTGTCTGGGGCCTCAGGGGAGGACTTGAATGGTGGGGGCCACTTTCAGTTGTGGCAAGTTGGGGGCCATTTCCAGTACAGTTTCTACATTTGTGTCTGGCAGCTGGGCTGGACTGGCCGACGCATGGGCTTGGCCAAGACTGGTGTCCAGATTGTCTCCATGTGGCCTCTCCAGCATGGAGATCTCAGGATCATGGGACTTCTTACATGGAGGTTCAAGGCTCTGGGAACAAGTCAGTATTCTCTGAAGGCAGGGAAGGAGCTGAATGGCCTTTTGGCCCTTGTTGGTGGTCATATAGCATTACTTCCATGTGGAAGCCAAGGCCAACCAGAATAAGGTAGGGGACACAGATCCACCTCTCACTGGATAGAGGGTCAAAATATTTGCAGTTGTGCTTAAGGCATACCTTGGAGCCAGGACTAGTGAGTTTTAGTCTGACTCTGACCCCTCCTTTGCTGTGTGACTTTGGGTTAGCCTCTTCACCTCTCTGGGATCCAGCCTCTTCGTCTACACAATGAAGGGCTCACCTGGTTAATCTAAAGTTACAAGGAGCAGTTATTACCCATTGATTGCCAAATGTTGACAATAGGAATGGATCACCAGTTGAATCATGTAACTCACTGGGTAGGTATGATTTTTAGAATTAAACACTGGAATGGATTTGAGAAACCATGGTATAGCTCCCTTGTTCTACAGACAAGAAAACTAAGGTCTAGAGAATGTAAAAGTTCAGGAGTAAGTTAATGATGGATATTAACTAAAGAATAGAATCTGGGTCCCTAAACCAATCACCCTGTGTGTTTTCCACTCACCTTACTGCATTTGGAATGATGTATGAGATTTCATTCAAACCTCTGCCTTCAGGAAGACATCTCTTACATAAACTTAAGGATATCTATAAGTAGCCATATGGAAGTTTTCCACTAGGTCCAACCTGAGAAGCTGTTAATTGGGCAGATTCTTGCTCACTGGCTGGCCCCTCTGGGGGCCTTGCCAGATTGGAGCAGAATGACAATGGACCTGGGAGTGGGGCTGAGAAGGGGTGAGTTTACTTCCAGTTTGGATCTTAATTTTTTTTCATACCAGCCATATTCAGAAATGGCTCCTGTGCATATATAAGAGGGTGATTGAGTTAAATAATAAATGACAAGAGAGGCCACAGGAGGTGGGAAAGCAAAGCAGGAGAGAAGGAGTCTGATTTCAGCTTAAATTGCAAAGGACCTTGAGCTGCTGAGGGAAAGACGGGAGGGCAGGAGGACCTGTGGTAACAGCGACAGAACAAGAACTGGTGAAAAGAGCCATGTGGCTTGTTACAGCCCCAGGAAAGGAGAAAGAGAGAGAGAGAGAGAGAATCTCAGTGTAGAAATATAAACAGGGACACCTGCATGGCTTAGTCGATTGAGCATCTGACTCTTGATTTCGGCTCAAGTCATAATGCCAAGGGTGTGGGATTGAACCCCCTGTTGGGCTCTGCAATGGGCATGGAGCCTACTTGAGATTCTCTCTCTCTCTCTCTCTCTCTCTCTCTCCCCCCCCCCAATTAAAAAAAAAGAAATATAAATAAGACATGAGATATTTAAAAAGTGGGGGATCCTTAAGTCACATTTAGTGTTGGGGGGGTAAAGCAAAAAAATAGAGTAGGCTACGGGACATTGTATTTTCATGATGGGTTTTTCTAGAGGGGGCTCTGTCGCAAACATGGCCTTCAATAGAGTCAACCAGCCAGGGCTGTTTTTGACGTTGTTTGGGCACTGACTAGGAACAAGGCTCATCTGTGCTCTTCACCAGTAAGGGTGTTGGGGGTTTGGAGAAACGAAACACGGAGGAGGAAAGCCACTGCACTCTTTGGGAGGAACCTGGCTCTCCCCCTCCCTCCCCCCACCACCCACTGCATTTTCAGCTCACCCCACCCCACCCATTTCCTCCCCAATCCTTTGCCTCCTGCTTTTGTGTGGCTAGGCCTGCCACCCTTGCCCTTCTGACCCATCCCATCCCCATCCTAATCCAATACAACTTGTCATGACCATCATCTGCCTGTCCCTTCTTGTCTCCACCCGCATTTTTACCCTCTTGCATTTCATTTACAGATCACTTTATTTGATGCTATGACAGCCTAAGCCTCTGTAGGATTAAATGCTCAAGACACTAGACATTAGGGGTGTGGGAATTTGATACCCCTAAAGCAGGGCATTTCAACCGTTTTCTTTTTGTGATTATGCAGAAAATGATATTTGTAGAGTGCACTGGGGTCGAGGACTCTGGCCCAGCCCAGAGGCTGAGGTGCATAGGCAAAGCTGAGATCCATTCTCAGCACATGGTTTTGGAGGCTCCACAAAGGACTGTAGGATTCTGTACACTCCCATCACAACACATTTTCCCTGTAGACTTTTATGTTGCCTGTTTGCCCTTTGGCTGACTCACCAAACGATAGCAGTTCCAAGGACATGAAGGCCTCATCCCCCTTCTGGTATCTAAGGCAGCAACAAAGTGGAATAGCTGGGTGGTGATGCAGTCACAGCTGGACTGGCTGGTTTGCCTTAGTCAGGAAAAAGCAGTGATGGTGTTTAAATGTATTCCCGGGGAAACTATCACAGAGCGCTTGTAACAGCGCTTGGGGCTGAAAGGGAGACAGAAGGGAGTATCATGCAGTTCCCGCTTTTGTGAGCTTTTATTCCAGTAGCAGGGATGAGACAAGCCTGGGAGGATGATAACAAAAGCCCAGAAGGATGAGAGCCCGGAGAGAAGTTCACAGCCCCTGAGGGTCAAAAGGAAGCAGAGGACAGTCTGTCCCAGCTGGAACAGAAGTCTCCAGAGCTCCACCAAAGTCATGTCATTTCACATGAGCCTGGGGAGGGACAGGATAACCCCAGGAGCAGAGTCGGGTGGAAGAGTACGTTTCAGGTCCAGTGAGGAACATGAACAAAAGGACAAGGGGGCAACACAACAGATGGGGAGGAGAAAACCACATAGTCCAGGAATAGCATAGAGAAGTAAGTTCTCCAACTTACTTTTAAGTGTAGAGAAGTAAGTTCTCCAGGTTGGGTAGAGCCCTAATTCCAGGGCGAGGAGAGGTGTGGGGTTAAGGGTCACAGAGACCACTTGTCTGAATTCTCTCCTTCTCTACCCATGGAAGCCCAGCGTGTTGGCTGCGAGAGAATGGAGCAGGTAAGAACCCACCTGGAGGATGCAGAGACTGGACATGCAAAACCAAAGGAGTCAAGACCAAACTCCTGCTGAAGCTAAGTTCAAAGAGATGTGGACAAGAGGTGGGTCCAGATGGAAGACAGAGGTCTGAAAAACTGGGATGCCAAGGAAGAATAAGAGGACACCACACAGAGGCGAGAGAAAGCACTTGATACACATCCTTGAGCTGTTGGCGTATAGTCATGGCCTCTTTTGGAGGGCATGCAGACCTCGGCTGCAAGTGGGGAGGGCCCTGAGGCTACTTGGACACTGTGGTGTCTGAGGAAAGGACTGAGGGCTCATGGCCATGAGCATTGGGTAGCTCTAGCTGGTGGAGAGGGACAGCTCTAGCTGGTGGAGAGGGACAGTCCACCATGGGCTCTGAGCCTGCCTGCACGTTCTTGCCGAGCACTCCAGATTGCAAAGCTTACCTGTCTCCTGATACTGAGCAGTCCTGTAGCCAGTCCTACAGGAAACTAAATAGGTCAGGGAGACCACCATGTGACGACTGTGTAACTGTTCCTTTTCCGGGAGGAGAGGGACGGAACTGGTTTGTTTGCTGCTTGTTGGTTTTGGGGACCTTGGCTTTGGGTTCGTTTCCTGTAATGCAAACCCCTATGTATGTAGGTGCTGTATGGATCCCTAGTGTTGTCCCTGCAGGACTTGAAGGCAAGGGGAATCCATGCGAATATGCTGTCTGCTGTACCCTGAGTAACACAGTCTTTTGCCTCTGACTCAGGAGGCCTCATACTTTTTGCCAGCATCCGGGCTAAGTTGTTGGCTTGTAAGTGGGATAAAATCCAAGACTCTTCACAGTTCTTGACAATAGGATGGGTTTGAAGGGTAGGGCCTGGAGTTGTAGCAAACAGGAGGCTAGCAAAGTTAGGATGGTATTGGGTGCAATTAAGAGAGTATGAACTCAGAGTGGCTTAAAAATGAATGTAATTTAATGATCTCACATCAAATATGAGATTGGAAAATTCCAGGGGCAGCTCAAAGCATCAGAGTCTGGATTAGGTTCCCTTTGATTCTCTCCAGTTTCTCCTCATAGTCCCAAGATGGCTGCCATAGCACCAAGCATCACAGCCTCACACAACAGGTCATCTTCCCCCATGGAAAGCATGTAAGTTAGAGAAAGAGTTTTGTTTTTGTGCAACTCCTTCTTTCTATCAGGTGGGAAGACTTAACTTCATGTTTCATTGGCCAGAACTAGCTCACAGGCCCACTGAAAACCAATCACTAGCAAATGAGAATGGGATTAATGTGAATGATTTGGACCACTGATTCCCACATTTGAGTGTACTTATTAAAACTTGGAGGGCATGGGGCGCCTGAGTGGCTCAGTTTGTTGAGGTGTCCAATTCTTGATTTTGGTTCAAGTCATGATCTCCCATTTCATTGAGAGTGAGCCCTGAGTTGGTCTCTGTGCTGACAGTGAGGAGCCTGCTTGGGATTCTCTCTCTCCCTCTCTCTCTGCCCCTCCTCCACTTGCACTCACTCACTCTTTCTCAAAATAAATAAATAACCTTTAAAAATTTAATAAAAACAACTTGGAGGGCTTATTGAAACACAGATTTCTGGGCCTCACAGTTCTGGTTTAGTAGGTCGGGGGTGGGGCCCAAGACTTTTCACTTCTAGCAAGTTCCCAGATAGGCTGCTGCTGGTACAGGGACCACAGTTCCAGAACCACTGGTTAGGAGTGGCGGTTCTCAACTCTGGCTATGTAGTAGAATAACCTATATAGTAAAATAACTTAGGAAGGTGTATACATATAAAAACTATAAATGTCTGGGTGATTCTAATGTGTAATATATACATATATATATGTATGGGTCCTATACCCAACCTATTGAATCAAAATTTCCAGCAGCAAAGCCTGTAAATTGGGATTAAAAAAAAAATCCTCAAGTGATTCAAAATGCAGTAGGGGTCACACATGCTGGCCCAAATCAAAATGGGATCTCCCTGGAGGTGGACATGTCACTGCCTTATACCTCAATAATGTCACTGTTCTCTGAACAGGTAACAGAGAGAATGGTGTGGAGTGGCCAGTCCACGGTGGTGGTCATGGGGAGTATGAAGGAGCCAAGGGGAGTGGGGTTGGGGGATGACAGGGAGGAGAACCTGTGAAGTCCTTTGCAGGTGGAAGTGGCCATTCTTGGATGACGGGACGTGGAAAGAGAGGGTGAAGGAGGAGATGATGTCGGATGGGGTTTCCAGAGAGCCCTGGGGGAGAACAGGGAACCTGGAGAAGCAGCCTCTGTGGGGTGTGACAGTTCCAATCAGACGTGTGGAGCTGGAGATGCCTATGGGATAGAACTTGTGGGGCAGACATACAGGCAGGTGGGTGGGATGGAGGCTGGAGACCCATGGCTGAGAAATGATGGCTGAAGATGGCCACAAGCACAGTGGGGGTCTCTCTCCTGGGGGTACTGCCCCACCCCCAGGGTCATCCCTGATCTGGGCTAATTCAGTAGAACCCTGCCCGGACCTCCTGCCTCCAGTCTCACGTCCAATAATCCATTTCCCACACAACCTTCTGAATGATCTTCCTAACACAGAACTGTGATCTTTGGACTCATAAAGCTCTTTTCCAGACTCCCGCTACCTGAGTGGAGAGGTTCCCAGCCTTGGCCACATATCAGATCACTTGCAGGCCACCCTGACACCACTTCCTTTGACTTTCTGATTTCTGCTTTGGGATGGCACCTGGCCATTGTTATTTTTAATACATTTTAAAAAAATAAATGTCTGTTTATTTTTGAGAGAGACAGAGACTGAGAGATTGAGAGAGGTGGACAGGGGATCTGTGCTGTACTGACAGCACAGAGCCCGATGTGGAGCTTGAACTTTATGAACTGTGAGATCATGATCTGAGCCGAAGTTGGATGCTTAACCAACTGAGCCACCCAGGCACCCCAATACTTTTTAAAAAATGTTCATTTGTTTTGAGAGAGAGAAAGCATGAGCAGGAAAGGGGAAGAAAGAGAGAGAATGGGACAGAGGATGCAAAGTGAGCTCTGACCTGACAGCAGGAAGCCCGATGTAGGGCTCGAACTCATGAACTGTGAGAGCATGACCTGAACTGAAGTCAGATGCTCAACTGACTGAGCCACCCAGGTGCCCCTGGGCATTGTTATTTTTAAAATGCTCTTCCGAAGATTCCAATGTAGGGCCAGCATTGAGACTACTGACTCTCAGGATGAAGTCCAAACTCCTGGGCGTGGCATCCCGGCTTCCCCTTACAAAGCTCCTGCTTATCTCGCCCGACTGATGTCCCTCTGCTTGTTCCTTGAGCTCAAGCCCTCCTGTCCCCGTCCATTCCCTGAACACACCATGCACTTTCATGCTTGTATGACTTCACACCTGCTCTTCCTCTGCTCAGAAAGCCCTTTCTACTTGTTGGCTGCATACAAATCTTTATTCCAAGCTCACTCAGCCGAAGCATTGTCTCCATCTGGAGGGCTTCCTTGGCCTTCCAAGTAGTGACTGCTTTTTCTCCAGTGCCCCGACCTGGTCCTGTTTGTCCATTACAGCACCCATCACTGAATGGCACAGTATTCATCTCTTTGATGGACTTTGCTCACCCACTTACTGTGGGACTTCGGGCACGTTGCTTCAGCCCTGCTGGTCACCCCTTTAGCTGTAAAAGACATAATGAGGCCCACTGTCTGAGTTTCTTATGAGGATTAAATGAAATGATTTGTGTCCAGTGTAGAGCATGTGTAGAGCACAGGACCTGGTACAGAGCAAGCCCTCTACCCTTGGACCGGTGCTGCCTAACAGAAGTATAACAAGCCACAAAAGTGAGCCACATATGCACATTAGAAAGGTAAAAAGAATTGAAATTAATCTCAGTAGTATATTTTATCTCAACTCAATATACCCAAATATTACTCGTGAACATTTCATCAATCTAAAAATTATTAATGAGTCAGATTTTCATATAAGTCTTCGAAACTGTTTGTTTTCATAGTATAAGTCTTTGAAGCTGTTATTTTACAGTATTAGCACATCTCATTTCAGACTAACAACTTTTCACATGCTCAATAGCTGTATGTGGCCTGCAGCTACCATCCTGGACCATGTGGTGTCCAATTCAAGAAATTCTGTGAATTTTGTGAGGATATGCACAGTATCTGATTTTCCTCTGTGTCACTCAATGTTTCGCACAGAGTCGTGTTTAATACATGTCTATGAGATGTTATTGAGCTAAGTCAGGTAGTTACAGAGTAAGATCATTGGGCAGCTTGCCAAGGAGAATAATTGATAAAAAATCACAAGCTATAATTACAGGCTAGGGAAACCAGCCAGTGACTGAAAGTGAGATATTGCCTTACGCTGACAGCCAGAGTGGAGCCAGATGGAGTGACTCATCTGTGCTGCAGGTCTGAGGTTAAAAGCCTAGAAGGGGAAAGGTCTAGGTGTTGGTCTTGATGCTGTGGTCATTGATGCTTGGGGGTCCTTTCAAATTAGTCTCATGCTATATTACAGGCAACCAGCCCTACCCAGTGACAGGATGGGTGGCCTTTTTTGGTGTGGGATCTTGAGGCCACTACAAGAAAATCACTTGACTCCAGAAACCTCCCTGACCAGGCTGAGTTCCAGGGAATGGTTATTAACACAGGTTTATGTTGAGTTCTGAGTTCCACCATCAATGAGCTGTGTGATCATGGACTACTTACTTCACCTGAGTTTCAGTTTCTGCCATCTGTGAAATGCAGAGGATAATAACATCTGTATCATAGAGTTGCCTGAGGAGATCATGTACTGTGACCATGTCTTGAGGAGACCATGAGCTTCTGACATGACTTCTGATTATCCTCACCTGCTGGTATTCACTCCCAGTGTATCCCCTCCCTTTGGGTGTGCATGGGTCTTAGTGACTTGATTCTAACCAACAGAGTATGGCCAAGTGTTGGAATGGCATCTCCGTGAGTAGATTGCAAAGGCTCTGACTTCCATCTTGCTAGAACTCTCTCTTGCTGGTACTCTCTGCTCTCTGAGGAAGCAACCTGCCATGTTATGAGATGCTCCATGGGGAGATGCAAATGGAAAGGAATCGAGGAGGTCTTGAACCATAGGCTGGAAAGAGCTCCGTGAGGAATGGACTCCAACAGCTCAAGGGGAAGTAAGTTTCAACAACCATATGAGTGAGTTTGGAAATGGAACCTTCCTGTCAAGATTTGAGATGAGACTGAAGGCTCCTGGGAGCCAGAGGACCCAACTAAATTGTGCATGGACCCACAGAAACTGCCAGGCAATAAATGTGTATTGTTTTAAGTTGTTAAGTCTTGGGGTAGTTTGTTACACACTGATAGATAACTAATGCATGCATGCAGCAGTCTGACACAGCATCTTGAACATAGAAGGTACTCATAGCTTTAAATATTACTCTTAGCAGCGGTAGCATGAAAGTTTGCTTTTGATAAGGGGGTTTTGTCCCCTACCACAGAAATTCTAAGCTAGGCAGCCTATCCACAGCTTTAATAAATAGCCAGGATGAAGTAAGACTTGTTTACCTGGAGTCAAAATTGTATTTTTAAAATTACATTTATCCCTTCGCCCTGGAGTCGGCATGTGCTCGCTCACCCCAGGCTTGGTTCCCACAGCACCCCATCACGCGCCACTTCCAACCGGTGCCCCACATCATGACATCACACCTGAGGACAAAAATCACACCCTTTCCTGGGATGGAGAACCACAGCCAACCTGGGGGCTGAATGCAGCTACGGGCCCAAGAATAAGGTACAGTCAACCCACAGGTCTAAGGAGTGTTTCATTTTGTTCCTTTTTTTTCATAACTTGGTTGTCCTCAGAGAGAAAAACTAGTAAGAAGAATCCATGCCATAATGGAGTTAAGCACCTGCGACTGTGATACCCCGTCAACAGTGAAATGTAATCAATCATCACATGCCTTGTCTGGGAAACAAATGTGTTAACTAAAGGGGGGTGGTTTGTGCATCGTCCAGAGGAAAGGGACTTCAAGGAGCAGCGATTTGTCAGTGCTTTTCCTGTGCTGTCCAGAGAAAGGGGGGTGCATCTGGCTGACAGAAACATCCGCTCTGCTTGACAGGCAGGCCCGAGAGAAGCCGGAGCATCAAGCAATCATAACTCACCGACACGAGCCATTAAGATCATTCCGCCACTCTTTGGCAGAGTCCTTGCTTACTACGCAGTCTTGGGATGAGAATCATTCATTTCCCACGTACGCTGGCCGCCCACCAATGGACATGAGGTTCTGGTTTTCTTGGAAGTTATAACTCTCTCTGGGACTAATGAGCTGATATTCTGGCCTGTTCATCAGTCTTTTGAGAGTTCATACAGCCTGGGTGAGTCCCTGACCTCTCAGGCATCGACTAAAGAGAGCTGCTTCCTCTCAAAGTGGAGAACAAGTCCCTGGGGCCTGGTGACCTCCTGTCCTCCTTCCCCCATCCTGATTTCTCTCCCCTGCCTTCTCCTCCCTTCTGTTCTTCCTCTTTCTCTTTTCTCCTTCTACCTCATCCACCTCCACCCTGTCTCTGTCTCTCTCTCCATGTCTGGTGTGAATCACAGCATCGCATGTTTGGTTAAGCTAAGGGATTCTGGATCCCATGGGGTATGAGTCCTGGTTCTGTCATTGAGTAGCTGTGGGCTCTTGGGCAAGTTACTTGAAATTCTTGATGACTCATTTGTAAAATGGGAATAGCAGCGCTTGCCTCTTAAGGCTGATATCAGCATAAAATAAATAAAAGTAGCACCTGGCACTGGTTAGTACTTACTCAGTGTTAGCTAAGTGACAAGTCCTGAGTACTTGCCGTGTGCCAGATCTATGCTGGGAGCTGGTCATAGATGATTGGGAGACACAGACCTGGCTCCAAGTCACTTGCTGGAAGAATGGGGAGGCAGGGATATGAACAGGGCATTTTAAAGTATGCCCCTACCAGCTGCTGGCTCACAGTGAGAGCTGGTGTCCTTAAGAGACATTTGAGCCTCATTGCTTTCTATTTTTTCACTGCCACAGGGGTCACTGCCCAGGGTCAAGAGGGTGCAACATGTGGGTCCAGGAGCCTTATGTAGGAGCTGTCTGGGGGAGGAGCAAAGCCTACAAGGAGAGGCCCAGAGGGCATGGGGGTCGAAGTTTGCATCTGTTGCAGCCTTCCAGACATGCCTCTCCTGGGGTGTTCAGAGCTGGTCCTCACATTCTGTACTCGTCATTTGATGAAAGGCTCAGTGATGAGGTCTTCCCTCTTGGCTTATGGTCACTGCAGCCCTAGTGGGCCTGCAAGCAGACAGGTAGGTGTGTTGGTGAGGATGTGAGAGCAACACGATCCTGATGCATCTGTGTGATGCCGGCTTGACAGTGGTATGACTGCCGAGGTTGGCAGTGCCCTGAGAGACCTGACATCATTACCAAGAGGGAATGAAGAGATACGATTGTCTCCTTAGAGGTACAGGAAGTGAGCCATAAATGCCACCATTATTCCTTCCCAGGGGCTTTGCATCCCATTCCCCTGAATGTCGCTCTCAGGGCTTTGCTACCGGAGTCTACTCTCTGAAGACCATGGTCATATTCTACTCTTCTGTTTTGCCAAATGCATGGACTCTGTGTCTTTGCTAATAAGGGTTGCACTTTTAAGTAATTTAAAAAATTAAAGTCATTTCTTTTTTGGAACAAGGGATCTGTTGGCACACATAAAAGTAAAAAGGTACTGAAGGATATGCAAAAAGTGTTTCCCCCCTTTCCTCTCCCCAACCACCTGGTTCCTTTTCTCCAAGGCAATTAGTGCTAGCAGTTTCTTGTGAGGCTGTCAGATCTCGAGATAAAAGAGACCAGGATTTACACAATTTCTATCAATTCAACACTTCTTTATTGAGCACCAACCAGGTGCCAAGTGCCTGAGAAGACCTACAGGGAATGGTCTCAGCTCTCTGAGATCCCACGGTACATCAGGGGACCAGCCAGATTGGCCAACAATTATGATTGGATTCTATTAAAGAAGAACTAGAGATACGCACCAGGGGCAGAGGTAGCCCCAAGGGGCAGGAAGAGGAGAATAAGCTAATAATGGAGACAGAGCACAGTCTGTAGCCCACATTTTGGGCTTTCCACAAGCCATCGGGATTGGGGTGTTCTAGAATTCACTTCTTCCTTGATGAATGAGTTTTTGATTCTTTCTCTTAACTTAGCCTTCAATAGAATGAAAGTCTATTTTGGGCCATCTGCCAACTTAAAAAAATAGCTTTATTGGGATATAGTTCACATAACACAAAATTTACCTTTTAAAGTATACAATCCAATATCTTTTAGTGGATTTGTAGAGTGATGCATGGACACCACCATCAATTTTAGAACAATTTTTATTACCCTAAAAGGAAACCTCATACTCTTTGTTGTTACCCATAGTCTCCTCAACCCCTTCACCCTCTGCAGCCACTGATCTCCTCCTGATTTCTATAGATTTGCTTATTCTGAACATTTAAATAGATCTACATGAAATCATATAATATGTGGCTTTTCATGTCATCTGGCTTCTTTGATTTAGTGTAATGTTCTCAAGGATCTTCCATACTGTAGCACACATGAGAACATCCTCTCTCTCTACGGCTGAATAATACTCCATTGCATGGATAGACCACATGTTGTTTATCTGTTCATCTATCGATGACATTTGGGTGGTTTCTATGTTTTGGCTATTGTGAATAATGCTGCTATAATTATTTGTGTACAAGTTTTTGTTTGAAAACTTGTTTTTAATTCCTTTATGTACCTGGGTGTGGAATTGCTGAGTCATATAGTCATCATATATTTAACTTATTAAGGAGTCACCAAATTGTTTTCCACGGCAGCCACATCATTTTATGTCTCCACCAGGAGTGTCTGAGGGTTCTAATTTCTCATCTTCCTGATTTTAGAATTGGACTTTTCTCCTAGATGCTCCTTCTGGAATCACACACTCTGCTGCCTGTGGACTTGTGAAGCTCCTAAAGTCACCCCAGGCCGCAGCCTCAACTTATCTGGTAGCTGATGACATGGACAGAATTTCTACATCTTTAAACTTTAAATGTGAGACCTACAGGCCATCACACCCATACTCACATCTGGAGAGTGGAAGAGAAGATCTTGGGAGTCAGAGAAAGGGAAGTGGGGTCTATACAGTAGCTGTATAAACTCCCTTTTGACCCCAGGGCAGTGATTGATTGCTTCTTTCTCTGGTTTCCCCACTGTAGGTAAGACAGAGCCTGCTCTAGGTGAATCCAGTGGCAAAGAGAGGGTAGCTAGGGAGCCAAGGACAGGGACAGGAAAGCAGAAGGTCAACGACCTTGTAATCGTCCAAGGTCAAGCCAAGAAGATTTGGAGGCCTGATGGTATCTGGAGAGGCTGAAGAATGTGCTGAAGAATGGTCAGCAGCAAGCCACGAGCCCTGGAGCTAAAAAAGAGGAAGACCAAACCATGGTCCACTCCAGGGGAAGGCACACAGGCCAGTGCTGATAGTGCAGCTCCAGCACAGGGCATCATAGTGTCTCTGGAACCCTGCTTGATCTAACACCCAGCTGTGGGCAGCTGGACTGGAGGATGCAGAGGTGATTGCAGATGTTGGGAAGGAAGACTCTTACTGCTCCTGGCAGAGGCAGGGATGGGGAGCTGGGGTGCTGAGGATGGAGAGGATGGTGGCCCCCAAAAGAGCCCACTCTGCATTCCTGCAACCCCTAGCCAATCAGCCCTCAGGTGTGCTGCATGGCTATCCAACAAGGCACTCGCCGGCAGAGAAGAGGCAAACTTAGTCATTCCCACTGGCCTGGGAAGCCATGAGATACAGGTTGGTGTCCATGTGCAGACCCATGTTGACTCACCTCTGCACATGATGATAGCTGACATTCACATGTGCCAGGCTCTGTTCTAAGCAATTTCCATCTGTTGATTCATTTAATCCTCAGTAACCTATGAAATGGGTACTCATAATGCTAGTTTGCAGATGAGAAAACTGAGGCACAGAGTGATTAAGCAACTGCTACAAAAAACCCAGCTGGTAAGCGCCAGAGCAAGGGTTAGAATGTAGACAGTCTGGTTTCAGAGTGTGTACTTTTAACCACTAGGGCTACATTGTTCATGTCCCTCTCTCTCTCTTTTTTAAGTTTATTTATTTGTTTATTTATTTATTCATTAATTTATTTATTCTTGAGAGAGAGAGAGAGAAGCAGAGAGAGAGACAGAGACAGAGGATCCAAAGTGGGCTCCATGCTGACAGCAGAGAGCCTGATGTGGGGCTTGAACTCACATACTATGAGATTATGACCTGAGCTGAAGGCAGATGCTTAACTGACTGAGCCACCCAGCTGCCCCTTGCTTGCATCTCTTAGCCACTGTTGTCTCTTTCCCCTCTCCCCTCCAAGGTCCCAAGGACCCAGAGCCCATTTTCTCCTAGGTTTGGCTGAGATTACTCCTCCTCCAGTGTCTTGGCCAACATCCCTCTCTGCTGCCATTCTATAGACCTTTGGTCTGCTGACATAACTCTTCTGTTTCCCTCCATTTCTCTTCATCTAAGGTCACCAGGTTTAGCAACAAGCAAAACAACACACACACACACACACACACACACACACACACCAAAAAAGCAAGCAAACCACGAGACCCTCAAACTCAGAATCCCTAGTTACAGTTGTGTTTTAGAAAACCAGTGAATAATTTTGTAGTATAAGTATGTCCCAGGACATACTTATGTTTGGGATACCCTTGTACTACACAATTTTTTGTTGTCTCTTTCAAATTAAAATATAACTGGCAGTTCCGTATTTTATATTGCAACCCCCTCCCTGTTTTTTCAGCTTTGTGTTGGGGTCACATGTAGATGAAGAGTTGCTGTTGTGAACACTCCCTCTTCCAGATAGTTCCCAAACTGTTCACTTCTTGTTTGTCTTATAACAATTCCTGGGGGAGCCTGCCATTAGAAGTCTCTATTAATACATGTGCTTATTTAATTCTATTTCTCTGCTTCTGGATTTGAAGCCACAGCCTCACCAATCCCAGAGCAGATGAATGTTTATGAGCCTGTGTTTTAAAACCACACCACGGAGTTTTTGAAATTCTAAAAATGTGCTGTCTACTCGTCTCCTCCCTCTCCTTCCCATCATGCCTCTCTATTTGCTCCCCTTTAAAAGAGAATTTTCGAATTAGCCTTTTCTGAATCTCCTTTAGGAAGAGACATGCCAGCTTTCCAACAAGTTCATGTTCTTCAGGTGTCCTGTGATCTCCCTTACAGATTCTATCAACACGTTTGGAATAAAAGGCATGCCTGTTGCTCTTTGGTTCTTAAGCTCCTCTGCAGTCCCCCCCACCCTTATAATAAGTCATACATTTTGGCCAACATTTCTGCAATTTCATCATTCAGAGCTCTTGGGTGGATGCCATCTGGTCAGCAGGATTTATTTACATCTGATTTTCAATTAGGTCTAGACCATCTCATTTGTTTACCATGATTTCATCTAATACCCATGTCTTGCCTGCTTCAGTAGACACTTTGAGGGGTAGAAAAGTCCCTCCTAAGCTTTCCCATCTGCTAGCAGATGGTTATCAAGGTTGGTTATAGGCTAAGCCCTATATTGGATGCTAGAAGAAGCAAAGATGTAAAAGATACAATCCCTGCCATCGAATAGCTCACAGTCTGGAAATGAAGATGATTAAATTAGAAATTCTTTCAGCTGCAAGTAACAGAAAAATTAGCTAAAAGTGGATTAAATAAATGTGTTTTATTTATTTATTTATTTATTAATAATAAGCATTCTAGAGGTAGGTGAATGCTGATGTTGGTTCAGCTGTTCAACAATGTCCTTAGGGACTAGGCCCCATAGGTCCATTTTTAGTAACTAGCTTCTCATCTTTGTGCTAATTGTCTCGTGGTCACAAAATAGCTGCTGCAGCCCCAAGCATCATGCCCATGCTTGAGGCAGGGACAAAAAGTAAAGGAAGACACCAACTGTTCTTGTCTCTTTCACTGGGAAAAATTCTTTTTAGAAACACCACCCAGCCCACCTCTGCCACCCCTCCCAACCAACCACACAAGACTTGAGTTCATCTATCATTGGTTACAACTGTGTCACGTGGCCACCCAAGCAGTAAAACAAACAGGCTGGTAACAGGAGTGTTTAAGCTTTCCTTACTCTGGTGGAGGCAGGCAGGGTTGGGAATGGGAATTGGTTTAGCTAGTCAACAGCATCTGCCTTAGAGGGGAAGCCATAAACATGCAAATGTCACTGACAGCCTAGGGCAGTATCAATGCCAAAAGAGTAGCACAGATTCAGACCCAGCAATCAGTTATTCCTGTGGCTTCTTTTTTCACAGGGCATTAAGGAAGACAATTGCTTATGAATTGGGGTAGCCATGGAATTTGAGCTGTGCTAGATGAGAATTAGATATCATTGTGTCAAGGATGTTGTAGGCCAGGGAAACAATCGAAAGGACTAGCAATGGGGACATGTGGCTGTCTGGAAGGGCAGTGAACATGGAGTGTGGGCTCAACCAGAGGAGAAATGTACCCAAAGGACTGATTTTGGCTAATTTTCCATAAGCTGCACTCTTGCCTTTGTCAGAAGCTGTGGCTTGTCTTACATGCATGGAGAAGAGTAAGCTCTCTGTGGGCAGCAAGTTCCCAGCAAAGTTCGCTTCAGATAAGCCATATTTCCTGACATCAGCCTCACGGGCTCTGAGCAAGCATGCTTCTGACATGCTCATGCTGAAAAGCCTCTTTGATCCCCATTCCAGCAGTAGCTGGAGGCCCAGCTGGTCCTCGTTTCTGGAGCCCACCCTTCTACTTCTTATCTTTGTACTCCTTTGCATCTCCGGATGACTCCATTGCTTCCATTCACATTGTCCTTTGTGCTCACATGTTGGCAATTACATTCCCTCACCAGACTTGTCCTTTTTTTTTTTTTTTTTGACAATTAACAATCCTGCTCACACTCCTTCAGCTCTTGACAGCTGGTAACCCTAGGCTTCATGCTTTAAATCTAATCTTGACCACCATCTTTGATCCAACCCTTCAATTGGACTTGGTCAAGCCATTCATCCAGCCCTTAGCTAGGGCTCAACAGCTCTGAATACCAGGCAAAGTGTTTGTTCTTTATCCAGTAGGCACAAGGTAGTCATTGAAAGCCTTAGTTGGGAGAATTCAAGTCAGGAAAAGATGTCTTAGGAAGCTTTCTATGACGGTGGCATTTAGAAGAGACTGGGGAGAGGAGATCCAGTGATCCATCAGGAGGCTGCTTAAGTAGCCTATAAAGATCTGGACTGAGAAGGGGCAGGGGATATCCTTGATATAAGAAAAATACCAAAAGATGTGTCAATAGGATTTGGGACATGATGATTTTGGTTTGGGAAGAGATGAAGAAGCGCAAGAGGAAGCCAGTGTTTCTAGTGGGAACTATGATCAGAAACAGCATATGAGGATCCATTCAGCCAGGTTTTGTTTATTTGGTTGGTTTTTAAGAAGATGCATTTGAGGGGTACCTGGGTGGCACAGTCACTTGACTCTTGATTTCAGCTCAGGTCATGATCTCTCAGTCAGTTCGTGGGATCAAGCCCTGCATTTAGCTCCTCCTGCTTGGCAATCTCTCTCCCTCTCTCTGCCCCTCTCTTGCTCATGCTCTCTGTTTAGCTCTCTCTCAAAATAAATAAATAAACATTGAAAAAAAGAAGATGCAGTTGGCTTTAGGCAAGCTTAGTGTGCCTTAGTGAGGCAGCAGGGCCTCTAAGGGCTGTGTCCAATAGGCAGCTGGAAAGGTGATGTGAGAGTTGAGAAAAGAACCCTTGTGGAAATGACAATTCGTAGCGGTTAGCTGGGAACAAAAAGAAAGTGGGGTTAGGAAAGAGCAGGGAGACACAAAGAACGTTGGGAGGTCAGGAAGGGGAAGGAAAGTTGGAGAAGTAGTTGCAGGCAAGCAGGACCTGTGAGGATCTGAGAAACTAGAACAGGAGAGAGTTTCAGACGGGAGAGAATGGGCAGCAATAGCAGGCCTCAAGCATCTTCCCATGCAAGGTAAAGAATTCAACACCTTTTGCTGGGTCCTTGTCATTTCTAATTCCAGTCCTGGCCTCATGATAATTAAGAAGCTTTTCCCACTCACCAGTCTTCTCCCTTGGGGTGCTTATTTTTACTTTTGGAGCCAAGTCAGATCCTGCAAGACACTTTTCCGATACATTTTCACCTTAGTTAATTCTGATTTTCATCTGCCTGTCACAACGAGTGAATTTCCTCATCCCCCTGATTTGAATAAATATTTCTCAGTTTTCAGATTTTTTTTAAAACAAAAGCAGAACATCCTATATGGCCAAGCGGCAGTGCTGTTAACATCTGGTTGCCTTGTAAGGTTTCTTGTTTGTTTGTTTTTGCTTCTTAAACATATTCCCTGGACTTCCTGAGAGATGCTAGTAAACACTCCTCAGGATTCCTGTGACCTTTTCCCTTCTTTCTATTCTTAGCTCATCCTTGTATTTTCCTAGTTCCTAGTCAGAGTCTGAGGTATGTTATTATGATTTCTTTCCTTTTCTCTCTGATTGTTGGAGTTAATTTCCTGTTCTAATGTTAACAGTGGCTAATATTTATAAAGTGCTTTACAATTTACAAAGCATGTCACATACATTGTCTTATTATCACACATATTTTCAATTCTGTGAGACAGTTTAGGTACAATTATCCTTATTTTCTTAATAAGGTCTCTGAAGACATAGTTGGTAGTAGAAGGGGCCTGAGTGATTAAGATCCTTGACTTCCTTCCTTTCTACCTTCCTTTCTTCCTTCCTTCCTTCCTTCCCTCTCCCTCTGTCCCTCCTTCCCTCCCCCCCCTTTCTTTCTTTCCCTTCCTTCCTTCCTTCCTTCCTTCCTTCCCTCCTTCCTTCCTTCCTTCCATCCTTCCTAAGTAATATTGCTTCTTTTTTTCCTTAAAAAAAAAAAGAAAAAAAGACAATACATGATCATTTGAAGAAATTTGGAAAATCCAGAAAAAGTAAAGGTGGAAATATACATTATTGGCCACCCCACTGTCCAGGAACTGCTGCTATCAGCACCTTATGGTATTTCTTTCCAGTCATATTTTTATGGATTGGTGAAGACCTTATATATTTAAAAACTAACTACATCTTGATGTTTGAGCCTGACTTTTGAGTGTAACATTATCTGTGTGATTTCCCCATGCCATTCAACTATTTCAAAATCGATTCTAACATGGGGATATTATAGTGATCTATGTAACGGTTCTGCTCTTGCAAGACCTGGAGTTGTGTTCATTTTTGGCTTGCATAGAAATACTTTTGATGAACATCTCTTCTACCACACACACATATCTGAACTTCTGTGTTCTAAGCATAAGAGTGGCAGTGTGAAAGAGCCTATCATTCAACTCCACTCCACAGATGTACCAGCTTCTATTCCAACAAGAAGCATGTTTTGTGCCTGTCTTACCACACCATTGCCAGCATTGAATATTATAGTTTGAACTAACTGCTAATTTTATGGATGAAAAACCAAGTTCTATTGCTTTGTTTCACATTTCTTTGACAGCTTACGAGACAGCACTTTCCCCCTTTCTTTCTTGTCCATTTGTATTTCTTCCAATCATCTTATTCTTGTGCTCTTTGTTAGAGAGTCTATGACACTTCCAATTTTGTTATTGTTATTTGAGGCTTTCTGTGAGTTAAATGTCCCCCTAATTCCTGATGTGCCCCAGACACCCCATGCATTCATACCACCATGGAAACCAGGCTGAGAAGGGGGTTTCAGCCCCCTGGTGGAGGAAGAACAATGAATTGCATCAATTCATACTGAAATGTATGTGATGTCTTGGCTCCCCCTTTCCCATCAGCTCCCTTAGGACCTCATACCTGGCACATATCATATAAAGATAAAGATAGGTACAGGTATGCTTTGCTTTAGATACTTGTGGAATGAGTCCATTTGTATGGTTCCAAAGGATGAAGTCAGATTAGGATGAGGATGGAAGGGAGAAACTCTGGTGAGGTAGTTTTCAAACCAATATAGCCTTTCTAATCGACTCAGTTGTTCAAGGATGGGATGAGCTACCCAATGTGGGTCTTGAACTCAAGACCATGAGATCATGACCTGAACATGACAAGAGTTGGCCGCTTAATGGACTGAGCCACCCAGGTGCCCCATTTCCCTCTTTTTTAATCTTATTTTTCCTTCCCTTCTCCTATGTCCATCTGTTTCTTAAATTTGTGGAATTCTTTTTTAAACAAAAACAGCTTTATTGAGATATAACTGACATATCATAAAATTCATTATTTAAACCATACAATTCAATGGTTTCCAAATACAGTCACCATAATCAATTTTATAACATTTCTGTCATTCCAAAAAGAAGCCACTTACCTCTTAGCAGTCATCCCTCCCTTCTCAAACCACCCCTTTCCCTAGCCCCAGCAACACAAATCTGTTTTCTGTTTCTATAGATTTGTCTATTCTGGGTGTTTCATATAAATGGGATTTTACAATATGTGCTGTGACTAACTTCTTTCACCTGGCCTAAGGTTCAAGGTTTTTCCATGCCATGTAGCATGTATCAGTACCCCATTCCTTATTATGGCTGAACAATATTCCACAGTATGGATACACCACATTTTATTTATCTGTTCATCAGTTGGTGGTGGAAATTTGGGTTGTTTATACTTTTTGGCTTTTAAGGATAATGCTGTTATGAACATTCATTACAAGTTTTTGTATAGGAGTATGTTTTCATTTCTCCTGGGCAGATAATCCTGTGTTTAACCTTTGGGAGAGCTACCAGACTATTATCCTAAGCTGCTGCGTCATTTAGTGTTTCCATCGGGATTTTGTGAGCATTCTATTTTCTCCACATCCTCTCCAACACTTCTTATTGTCTTTTTGATTATAGCTATCCTAGTGTGTATACAGTGGTATCTCATTGTGGTTTTGATTTATATTTCCCTGGTGACTAGTGATGTTGGGCATCCTTCCATGATCTTATTGGTCATTTATATATCCTTTTTTTTAAGTTTGTTTATTTATTTTGAGAGAGAGAGAGAGAGAGAGAGAGAGAGAGAGAGAGAGAATGCACAAGTGAGGTAGGGGCAAAGAGAGAGGGAGAGAGAGAGAATCCTAATCAGGATCTGCACTGTCAGCAAGCCTGACTTGGGGCTTGATTTCATGAACCATGAGATCATGACTTGAGTCAAGGTCAAGAGTCAAGACGCTTAACTCACTGAGCCACCCAGGCACCCCTATATCTTTTTTGGAAGAAATGTCGACTCAGATTCTTTGCCCCATTTTTAATTGGGTTTTTTGTCTTTTTATTATTAAATTATAAGTGTTATTCATGTATATCTTGGATAAAAATCTCATCAGATGTGTGATTTGCAAAAACTTACTCCCATTCTGTGGGCTATCTTTTAATTTTCTTGATGGTGTCCCTTGAAATACAGAAAGGTTTTATTTTTGGTGATGTCCAATTTACATATTTTTTCTTTTGTTTCCTTTGGTACCATACCTAAGAAACCATTGCCTAGTCCAATGTCATGAAGATTCATGATTGTGTTTTTGTCTAAGAGTTTAGTAATTTTAGCTCTTACGTTTGAGCTAATTTTTGCATATGGTGTGACGCAGGATTCCAGATTCATACTTGGCATGTGGATAAACAGTTATCCCAGCATTGTCTGGTAAAAAGATTATTATTTCCCCATTGGATTGTCTCAGAAGCCTTGTTGAAAATCGATTAACTGTATATATGAGAGTTTATTTCTGAACCCACAATTTGATTCCATGGGTCTAGATGTCAGACATGGGTGACATTTAAATTTGCTCTCACATTCTAGGATTTTTTAGTTTTCTGCAAAGACTCCTCTCATGTTAGAGAATTTGTTCTTCAATCTATCTACAGTGTTCAAGAGGCCACACTTTGATGGAGTTTGCAGTAGGCAGATTTATGCTTACCTGATAAAGCTTTGGAATGCCTTTGTCTGCAAGTATCAGAACTCCTGACTCAAGGTGACTTAAGAAATATGGAAGACTCATTGTTTCTTATAATAAGGAATCCAGAGGCTGATGGCGCTAGCATTGGTTCACCTAGTAACTCAGTGTTGATAGTTTTGTGGTCAGTATTTCTGAAGTTCTCCTGTTCTTTTTCTCATACAAGTTGGTGGCATCAGGCCCTCATATAATCATACCCAAGGCAGGAAGAGGGGGATTCTTTGTGCAGATTTCTCTGTTTTTCTGGAGAAAAATCTTCCAAGAGGTCAGCCTTCCACCTTATGTGATCAAGATTGGTTCACAGTTACCCCTAACCACAGAAAGGTTGAGCAAGTGAATATAAGCATTCCTAACTCTTAGAAATTAAGCAAAGATGGCAAGGGGAGGGGGGATGGCAGGAGTTGAAAGGGTGTGTGTGTGTGTGTGTGTGTGTGTGTGTGTGTGTTGGGGGGCAGGATAGGAGAGATTCCATGGGGTTGAGAACTGGAACCAACAGTTCTCCCCTAAGTCAGTGATATACATTTGGTATGGAAAGGCCTGGAAATATATGGGGAAGAGACTGTACAAAGTGAGAAGGCATGCAAGAACACTCAGAAAGAACACCAAATCTGGGAAGTCCATAGGCAGGGATTGAAGTGGTAGGATAAAGTCAAGACTGAAATTTGAGCAAAAACTGGCGAGACTCAACTAGAGCAGTTCCTTAGACTCCCACCTGGCACGAAGGCAGGCTTTCATGAGCTGGCAAACACAGGATATATGTGGTTGAGCCTGGCCGGGAGACCGGGGGCAAGGCCCCCATTTGTGCTCAGCACCGTGTCTGGCAACACAAAGATCTCTAGGGCTGTCTCCCACCTTCGGGAACTTATAATATCATCATCTGTCTAGGAAACACGACTCCAGCTGGGTGAACAAGGAGAGGTCATTCATGTCTTACACAGGCTGGTTCTCAGGGCAGCATGAGCTCATGTCCTGCCTCAGAGTAGTAGGCCATGGAAGCTCAGTCCCTCTAGTAGCAGCTCTTAGCCCCAGGGGCACTATTTTTCTACATAATGCCCATCACTAACATTTACTGAGCACTTACTGTTTGTATAATTTTAATAGTTTTTATCGTTTTAAAAATATTTATTTATTTATTCACTAATTCATTTAGATGGGGAGAGAGAGAGAGAGAGAGAGAGAGAGAGAGAGAGAGAGAGAGAGAAATTGGAGGGGCAGAGAGAGGCAGAGAGAGAATCTCACGCAGGCTCCATGCCACCAGCACAGATGCCAACGAGGGGCTTGATCTCACGAACCATGAGATCATGACGGGAGCCAAAAATCAAGACTCAGATGCCCAACTGACTGAGCCACCCAGGCACCCCTAGTTTTTTTTTCTGTATTAGTAAACTTTCAATAACTCAATGGAGCAGATACTTTTATTATTATTCCTGTTTATACCTGGGAAAACTGAGTCACTAAGAGGTTCAATCAACTTTCTCAAGGTCCTACACAGGGCCAGGTATTCAATCTCAGGCAGTCTGATGCCAAGGCTGAGGGCAGGACAACACTGCTTCCCAGGACTCAACACATTTCTGTGGAAGAGATTCTTGTGTATCTAAGTGGGGTGCACTGATGATGGTCCTGTGCTGTGTGGCCTCTGCCTCACTGCATCTCACTTTCTACATTTGTGAAATGAGATGGTCACCTGGTAGTCACTAGGTCCCTTCTGTCCTGGAGGTCCGTGAACAGTCCTGAGGAAGGCAGGGCAGCCAAGGCTGATGCTTGGAAGAAACTAAACTCCTCTGGGCTCTTAAATCTTAGCTACACAGAATTTTCACCATCACAGTGACAAATTGCATCCAATAAAACCTCCAAACAACTCAAATGCTGTTGATGAGAGCAAGGAGGATTCCCGGTGGGAGGACCAGATGCAGGGGAAGGATGTGATGGAGCTGGAACCAATATGTGTCTCTCATGATTCCTTTTCCTTAGGAAGAGGCAGGGATTGTGAACAGGCCAGTTCATTATGACTGCATTTACTGCATTGATTTCCATTGCTTTGACGAGGAAGGGTTCCAACAGGAGATGCAAGTTGCCTTGGTATTCTCAGACCAGAACAGTCAGTGTGTTGGTTTCTTCTCCTATAAAGAGGTGTCTTTGATTTTTGGAGTGGAAAAGAAGGGCTCAGGGCAATACAGGAGGAAGTTCCCACCCTGGGGTCTTGGCCTTGGGAATCTCTGCTGGTGAGGATCTTAGCTTCCCAATCTATGGTCAGAAAAGCAACGTAGTGCTATGAGTCAGACAGTGGCTCCACCACTAACCTTGAACAAGATGCATAAGCACTGTACACTAGGTTTCTTCATCTGTGAAATAGGGATAATAGCGGTACTTATAGAATTGCTGTGAAGAGTAAATGAGTTGCTCTATATAAAGCAAGGTTCGTGGTAAAGTACTATAGAATACTGGCTCTAAACATGTTTCCTTGCCAGCCAGGAAGCTTCCTGAGGGTAGGGGTCTTGACTACCTGGTGTAACACCATGCCTATAGTGCCAGCAACAGTGCTTGGTTTGTAATAGAGCCTCATATATATTTGTTGACTAAATATTGAATGAGAGTGATTTTTAAAAAAATGTTTATTTATTTTTGAGAGAGTAAGAGAGAAAGGGCAAGCAGGGGAGGGGCAGAGAAAGAGGGGGACAGAGGATCTGAAGTGGTGGCTCTGGGCTGACAGCAGAGAGCCAGATGCACGGCTTGAACCCAAGAACTGTGAGATCATGACCTGAGCCTAAGATGCTTAACCACTCAGGTGCCCTGAGAGTGCTTTGCAAACTAGTAAGTGTGATTCAGGAGGGTGGCAGAATTATTATCTATTACTAGTTGTCAACCCTGGTTTCTCTGGGAATTATTAGGTAGCTCAGAAACTGAAGGATACAGGACATTTTGGGTCTGGTTCATTGGTCTGATGTCTCCTGTTAACCCCTTTCAGGGTCTTGGGAACCAGGCACTGCCATTGGGCAGGGTCTTGAAGACATAGGTCAGTTGAGACGGAGGAGGCAGTGACTCTCAGTACTATAGATTCACGCTATAAATTTGGCCAGAAAACTCCTCTGTTAGCTCAAGCAGGCATCTCCCCATTTGTCAAGTGGGTGTCACGTGATATAAAGGGCTTTTGCATGCCGTGTCTCACACTTGCTCATGGAGGTAGAATGGCAAGGGTGAGGGAACTGAAGCTTGGGGAAACTGAGAGGCTATGTGAAGGTCCAAAGCTGAGACTCAAACCCAGGGCTCTAGACACCAATCCCTCCTGATTAGCACTGGTGTTGCTTGGGGATGAGAGGCTGGCTAGAGCTCTGCCCCCTACAGGATGTGCACATGTTTTCAGACAAGTGACTTTTCTCTCTATAAAATGGGAACGCAATAAAACCTACCTCTCAGGATTGTCGCAAGAATTATATGAAGTCGTGTGAGAAAAGAGCTGAAGTCAGAACCTGCCGTGAAGAAAGTGCTCAAGCTTTCATCATCCTGGAGCCTGTTGAGCCACATGTTATGTGTTAACTGTCTGCAGGACAGATGTCGCACACAGGGAGGGGAGGGGCACCCATGCCTTCCCTTAACAAATATTTACTAAGGGCCTACTATGTACTAGGCATGGTGCCAGGCACTCAGGAGACAGGGGCAAGCAAACAGGGCTGATCTATGTCCAGTGGGACTTAAAATCCAGCAAGACAGGCAGCCGTTAATGGAATAACCACAGAGACAAAAGAACGCCTACCCGCTCCTTGATAGATACATAAAGGGATCCCTCCTTATACATATAAAAGATAGTATTTAGGGTGCATATACGGGGCACATGGGTGGCTCAGTCAGTTAAGCGTCCAACTCTTGATTCGGCTCAGGTCATGGTCTCACGGTCTGTGGGTTCGAGCCCTGCATCGGGCTGTATGCTGACAACACAGAGCCTGCTTGGATTCTCTCTCCCTCTCTCTGTGCCTTTTCCCTGCTCACTCTCTCTCTCTCTCTCAAAATAAGTAAATAAACGTTAAAAAAAAGAATGGATATACAATTCTGAGAAAGTGATGTCTTAGTGAATATCTGAAGCATGCATCAGGGCACAGAGGGTTCAGAGCCTCATTTTGGCATTATCAGGCCTGAGATGTCTTGAAAGGTGTGCGTGGAGAGCCAAACAGGTGGCTGGCTCTGTGATTACAGAGTTCAGCAGAGAGGCACTAGTGAGGATGGAAACGTGGAGCTTGTCATCACATGGGCAGCATTTGACCCACATGAAATGAGTTCACCCGAGGAATAAGTTCCCATATTTGGAAAACGGCTGGAGGCAGGTTGTAAGGAACGTAAGGCAGAAAATGAAGAGGCAGTTGGAAAGCAGTGAGTTAAGGAAGGATGTGGAAGGGCATGTTCTGCCAGCTGGGACTCATCAGGAGGTGATACTGGGTGAGCCTAGCAGTGCAAAATGCACCCAAGATTTCTGTGTTGCCCCAGCAACAGCATCCACAGGCTTTCCAGCACCAGGGAGGATTGTCAGTGGCCAAGGAGTCAGCACCAGAGACTGGTGACAGTGTGAAACCTAGTGCTCTCGTGTGTATATGTGTGCGTGCATGTGTGTGTAGACGTGTTCCTGCACAGCTCATCTATTTAAAATAAACAAGTTTTTAAAAGCTCACTTTGAACCTTCTGATGTCTAAACGGTGTGTGCTATGTGTGAATGCTGTGAAAGCGCAAAGTGCCCTTAATTTGAAAATGTTAATAACTCCTGCAGGTGCTGTTTTGGTTAAATACATTTTTTCCTCCTCAGTGCAAAGTGTTTAAATTTTTGGAAGTCTCTCATGCCTGTTTCAAATGTTTGTTTTTAGGTCACTGCCAGAGTTATTTGGCTTAACGACAAAATGTATTTGCAAAGCAATTCCTGAGGGGCCATGGTTTTTATTGGCGTTAGGCAAGATTTCTCGGTGGCCTTTCTTTGATTCTGTGATCATTAGTGATCTAAGCACCTTATATGTGGGGAAGGAAAAGTTCTAGAAGAGCTAGAAGGAAAAGGCTCAGGTGGGAGGGTCTGGGATACAGAGATAAAGGGGCTTCAGGGTAGGAGAGAAAGAACAGAGAAAGACACAGATCAATCACATATACCTAGAAGAGAGTGCAATGATGGGTAGGTGCCACAGTGGGTAGGTAAGAAATGGATGCTTTCAGCTACAAATAACTAAGACTGGAATAAACCAGAAGCTTACTTTAACAAGAAGTCTGGAGGAAGGCCATCATAGCACATTATTCCTTCCGTTTCATCCAGGCTTGTGGTTTATTCCATCTTCCTGCTCTCACTCTGCTTGATTGTGATGCCTCGTGGCCTCAATATGGCTGCTACGTCACATGCCTGTAAGGTAGCATCTTGAGCAGGAAGAAAGGGAGAAGGATTTTTCCTTGGAGAGCTTTCCTTCCCCCTTTTTCCTACTCTCAAAAGATTACCCAGTCTTTGTGGTCCAGATCAGATGCCTCCCACTCAGTTATCCCATGAAAATAGCCCACCTTTCTCTCAATTTTAGTAGTATTTGGCCTGCTCTGCCTTGCCTCCATGCACCTATATATAGTGTTTTATGTTATAACTACTTGCGCTTGCGAGGAGATCTTGTTAGTCCGCTTTGAAGACTCCTGACAAACGGTCGTGAATATAATGGTATTTTCCTCTGGTGAA
The DNA here is from genome assembly GCA_028646485.1 of Cryptoprocta ferox. NCBI lineage: Eukaryota > Metazoa > Chordata > Mammalia > Carnivora > Eupleridae > Cryptoprocta > Cryptoprocta ferox. The sequence continues at coordinate 106,021,524 of CM053577.1, forward strand.
TAAAAATCTGACCATCTCACCAGAATTGAGCCATCATTCTGGAAGCCCATTCCTATGGTCTGGGTGCAGGGATCTGGAGGGTCACAGAGGAGAAAACATTACTGCTGGAACCTTGAGACTGTCTGGGTAAGAGCAGCCTCTCCTTTCATCCAAAAGGAAGTTGATAATGAGGTTCAGAAGGCTTAGGAGGCTTTCCCAAAGACACCAAGCTGAATTGGGATCTAGGCCACAGCATAGCCTGTATATTTTGATTTTAAAAAGTGCCAGAGATTTTCTTATGATTGGCCTGGTTTTCCCAAATAAAACCTGGTGGGAAAAATTACTAATGAAGCATTCTGGTTAGTTGGCAGGTGACTGCTATTGTATTATTGTTCCTAGGTATTTATGTGATTATGAGCTTCGTTTCATGGCATAATTTCCTCAAGACCTTCACTACCACTTTCTCCTCTTGCCAACTTGCTGAGTACATAGTATGTGCTCAGTAAAGAACTGTTGGATTAAATTGTACCCACACCCACATGCACATATCCTCTTCCATATTTTTTACTAATGGGCTGTGGTGACATGCTTTAATTAAAAAACTGGGATTAAAAATGGAGCCCTGATGAGTAAACATGGTAATATATAATGGAGGGGATAATTTATGAGCTTCCAGCCACCAATGTTCAATGGATACTCCTGTAATACCATTTAGTGCCATTGGATACTCACCATAGGGGAAGGCCAGCCCCCTGCAGGAAATATAAAAAAAAGGTAACAACACAATGACACTCAACCTTCTAGGATTCTTATTGGCTGAGGCCCAGAGAGGGATATTTCTCCTTAAAGAGACTCATTGGCCTAATGGCTTCTTCAGTAGGTACTTCTGGTCCAGAATTTACTTTTTCTGTAAAGTCTGGCTTTAAATGCACAATTGGCACCAAACTCTTCTTCTCATTGTAGTTGTTCTATTTTCTTCTTTCTTTATCCTTCGGTGTATAATCTTTATTTTATCAGAGAGAGAGAGAGATAGAGAGAGAGATAGAGAGCTGGGGACGGGGGTAGAGGGAGAGGGGAGAGACAGAGAATCTTAAGCAGGCTCCAAATTCAGTGTGGGGCCCAACATGGGGCTTGATCCCCTGACCCTTGAGATCATGACCTGAGCCAAAATCAAGAATTGGATGATGCTCAACTGACTGAGCCACCCAGGCACTTCTTTAGTGTATCATTATTATCCATATATTTTCCCCTCCACCCATTTGCCCATTCACCCACCCATCCATCATCCATCCATCCATCCATCCATCTATCCACCCACCACCTATCCATCCATCCAGCCAGCTTTGAGTACTGTTTTTGTACCAGGCATTGTTTAAAGATAAGATCCTACACAATCTGGCTCTTCCTTGGCTCATCTCCTACCACTTTCTCCTTCACTCTGCTGAGTATTATAACAGCCTTCTTGTTATTCCTTAACAAGCCAAGCTTGTTCCTGCTCCTCTCTGACTGAATACTCTTCTACCAGATTCTTGCAAGATTTATTCCTTTATTTCATTCAGGCTTTTGCTCAAATGTCCCCAATAGTACCCCTACCTCCCATTGTAGTTATTCCATTTTCCTCCTTTGTTTTTCTTTGGGCCGCTCACTTATCACTTGAAATTGTAGGATTTACTTGCTTATCTTCTATCGCCACCCCTAAAATGCAAGATCCTCAAGGACGACAATTTTCTCTATCTTTGGTTCTATATACCTAGCACCTTAAAGAGGGCCTGGCACACAGTAGGTATTCAAGAAGTATTTGTTGAATGACTAGATGACTATGGCCTTAATTTTGCCCTTGGCCAATTTACAGTATGTATGGGGAGATAGAAAAGATATGTAAGGACATTAAAATAAAAGGTGGCCTATGGTAAAGACCAGCTAAATCATTTCTGATGATCAGCAGACAGGATGACAGTGTTTGCTTGGAGGGAGGGCATCTTGGAAGGCTGGAGACATTTAGACAAGGGTGGTGTAGCCCATGATATGGCTGCCTCACCCATATCTTCTTCACTTTCCTCCCAGTTCACCTGCATCTGTGATAATGACCATGCACACTGGTACTTCCCACTTACCAACTCAGGTCCATAGTTCTCTGTTGTTGTTGTTTTTTTTTTTTTTTTTTTTTTCTGGTATCATGGGATCTTGCTCAGCTTGGGTGCAGACTGACCCAGAGGCGTGAGACATGAAATCCCCTGGGAGTGAGTGAATAAATACTACTTCTCTGTTCAGCATTGACAACGTGGAGCCATGTTTTCTGCAGTTCCCTCTCCTGGTGGGAGTGAGCAGTAATCCCCTCATTAGCACATCCCCCCCATTAGTTTTCCCCCTTTCCTGTCTCAATTCACATCCACCTAACTTGGTTGTCCTGGAATAAACCACCAGCACCAACAATCTTGCCTCAGAGTCTGCTTTCAGGAAACTAAAACCAAGACGGGGGTGGTGTAGAGGCATTCCAGATATAGTGGAAAAAGTCAGTAACCCAGATTTCTCAGTAGCTCTGACTTCCCAGCAACTGAGGGACCTCCCTACATCCCCTGTGGGCACCACTGCCCACTTGCTCAAGAAAAAAGGGAGCTCTTGATTCCTGGTGGCAAGGAGGCAGCAGAATGTAGGGAAAAGGCGAGGGTCCAGGCAGCAAGAGTTTGCCACCAATATGCTGCGTGCCCTTGAGCAAGTCCTTTTCCCTCTCTGGACTTCAGTCTTGTCCCTGGCCCAGTGATGTGGGTAGACTGTCTAACCTCTAAGCTTTCTTCTTGGTCTGGGGCTCCATGACAGCCTCCAGCTTTTCTTTTCTTTCTTTTTTCCTTCTCATACTGGGTTCTAATCATCTGCATTCTCCTGTCTGTTCCTCTCTCTCAAGTCCAGTTTGGGGTGGAGGGACTGGCTGGTAAAATACCCAGCTTTAGTTGTCCCTGGTAAGGGTAGGTGAGGCTTAATCCACACAGCATTCTTTGGGATCCTGGAGAAGACCGTTTTCTCTCTGCTTGAGGTGTCATTATTGTTAATAATGATGACATCAATCTACCTCATCAGGACCTGCAAGTGCTTAACTAAGAAAAATGCTTTTGTTGCTGTTAGTAAATAGAAAGTGTGCCTACTCAATCAGAATGCCACCCCCAGATGGGTGAGTCTGCTCCCTTCCCCGTGCCCTGACTGCTCGTTTGCAATCCTGCCCTTCTTCAAACGACAGCATTTATTTTTTATTGATGTTTCAGCATTTTGACAAATACGTTTTTCCATGAAGAGAAACATAATTAACTTAAGTCATTTATATTAATCACAAGGGGGGAAAATCATGCAAAACAGGGGTAATTTTGTATTGAACAAGGCATGTTATCTAATGAATATAGATGATGCTGATTTATGTGTTTATCCAAAAAGCATCAGTTGGGAAAAAATGCCAGCCCCAAGCCCCACCCTATTATCCCCCCCCCCAAAAAAAAAAGCTGAAAAACAAAATCTCTCAAGTTCTATTAAATGATGCTTCCTGGTTTGGTGGCATCCTGCCCACAGATTGAAAAATAAAATGACTTTTCAAATGTTTACAGAGCTTGAACAGCAAGAGAAATTCTCTCCCAGCGTGGGTGTCCTCTGCCTGAATCCCAGGGAAGCTGTAATTATTTATTCCTACAAACATTGGGCTGATGTGGCTGGGTCTATACAGGCAGGATGGTGTGGACCGCATCCTACTGAAGCTTTGGGACAGGTCCGAGGGCCACCCTTACAGGCTGGGGTCTGGGGGGACCTGGCCACCAAAGCTCAGATTCCCCAGCTTGGACCAACCCAGGCAGATCCAGTGGATGGGCAAGTTGCGGTTGGAATAATTCACCCTTGTGGAAAAGAGTGGTAACACCTTCCATTTCCAGCCTCGCCTCCCTACACTTGTGGATACAGCAGCTGACTGGGGCTCGAAGTACAAGGAAGAAAGGGGAGCGGGAGGAGATAAGGGTGCTCCACAAGAGTGTCACCACATCACACAGGGTTTGAGCCAGAAGCCCAGACCGTACATGGCGTGGACCCCACTTTCTTTCCCCATTGAGTAAACTGAAACCCAGAGAATAGCAACAGTTGGCATCTACCAAGCTCTGCCCGTGTGTCAGACATTGTTTTAAGTGTGTGTGTGTGTGTGTGTGTGTGTGTGTGTGTGTTTTAATCCTTGCAGTAATTTTATGGGATAGGTGCTGTTGTGGTCTCCATTTTACAGATAAGGAAACTAAGGTTCAGAGAGAGGATGCTTCTGCAGAAGCCCATAGTGAGTATTGGCTGAACGAGACCCCAGATTTTCTGATCCCCCACCTCCCATCCCAGAGACAGGGAGTAGCTCATCTTGTGTGTGTGTGTGTGTGTGTGTGTGTGTGTGTGTGTGTGAATTCCCTACAGGGAGCTTTTGAGTAAGACTTTGAAAACTTTTAGAGCTTGGTTCTGTCTCTTCTTTTTGTTTTATGTGGGCTGTTCCCTTTGCTGTCACTAGCCATAAACATCCCTCCACAATCTCTGAGGACTTCGAGCTTGCCTCAGGGACACAAAGGTTACAGATTAATGAGCTATGGGGTGATACTGGGGGTGCGGGTCTGCGCTGGGGTCACTGGGTGGAGGCAGCGAATGCGCAAAGGCAGAGGAGCCAGTGCCGAGGGCTCCTGGAGGAGCAGAGAAAGGCCAGCCCCGGAGCTCACTGGGACCCCGTCAGGCTGTTGGAGTGGCTGTGGTGCAGGTAGAGAAACAGACAGGGCGATCTGTTCCTGCCCAGGAAGCTGGATCCTTAGTTTCTTCTTCCTGTTGTCTGTCCTAGACCTACAGGGATATCCCCACTACCCTACACCCTCAAATAGTAGTCCCGAGGGGCAGTGAAACCAGACCGTCTGGATTCATATCCTTTCTCTACCACTTGCTGTGTGACCTTGGAAAAGTCCCCTAACCTCTCTGGCCTGTTTCCTATACCTCCATCAGAGGATGGTTAAGGATAAGTGCTCAGATTTAGGACAGTGCAGCATATTTAAGTGTCGGCTATTATTATAATTATGAAAATAACTCAAATCCCCAAAGCACCCACCCCCTTCTCTGTGACCACATAGAAGTCCTAAGTGGACATCAGGTTTGGGCATGGCTGGCCCAACGGGGAGAAGCAGGGAGTGCAGGAAGGGCATTTGGGGTGGGTGCAGGGAGGTGGGACCCACTGGAGCACGGGTTCCTGATTGTCTCTGCGCTCTGTGTGCTCTGAGCCACCAGGCCCACTGACCAGGCTGCAATTTGTCTCTTGCCTGGTCTGTGGCTCCGTGCGCGGGGCCGGGCCAGGCAGGAGCTAGGGCCCCATCCATCCTCGGCTGCTTGGACAGCGGCGCTGGAGAGCGCATCTGTCACTGTCTCCGGTGGCATGGATGACTGGCGTGTCATCTTTGACAAATGTCTATGCCAGCAAGCTTTGCGCAGCTGTGGCTAGTTACAGACACTGAAAACTCACAAACACAGACGGGCCGCTCCACACGCCAGCAAACACACATGAGGACCAGCACTACAGATGGGAGGGGCCAGGGAGAGGGGACGGTAGAGGGCGATGCTGCAGCTGGGAAGGGAGGGGGTCTGCCTCCTGCTCTTCACGAAATTTTGTGCAGACCATTTCCTCTCCCTGTGTCTGGGTGTCCCCATGCATGAGGTGGGGATAGAGGTCCCCACCCTGTCCTCTATGGTGTTACAGGAAATACCCATCATGTTGTCACCCTGTTAGCAAGGATAGCAGCTACGCCCCCATTAAGCACCTGCTTCGGGTCAGGCATTTCATACATGCATGCACGAGCTTCCCCAATTCCCCAAACTAGCCCATTTTACAGATGAGGAAACTGAAAAGCAATTTACCTGGGGTCACACAGCAGATGTCAGAGCTGCCTTGGGATCCAGGCAGTGCACGCTTTAGGCTGGGAGTTGGCAAGCTCGATCTGCAAAGGGTCCGAGAGTTGATGCTTTATGCTTTGTGGGCCACGTGATCTCTGCTGTATCTGCTCACCTCCTCCGGTGTTGTCTGAAAGACGGACAATAAATAACTGTGTGTGGCTGCATGCCAATGCAACTTTATTTACAAAAACCAGTTGGCCGGCTGGATTTATCTTTGGGGCTCTCAGGCCATAGCTCGCTGACGACTGCTCTAGGCTTCCAAATCCAAGGAGATGACGATGACTGAGGGATGTCTGCATTTCAAAGGGGCATATTGGAGACAGTGGAGAACATGGGCTTGGGAGCCAGACTGCCTGTGTTCCAGCCCCATCTGAGCCACTAACTGGTTGTAGCAAGTGACTTAATAGCTCCACCCCTTGTTTCCTCCATCTACAAAATGGGAATAATGATATTGTCTACCCGATAGGCTTATTGTGAGAATTACATGGTTAACCATGCAGAGCCCTAGGAACAGTGCCTAGCACATCACAGACACTGGGTAGATGTCACCTATTATCACATGCCAGGGAACATTATCATCAACACCTGAGAGCTTGATGTTAATTTAAATGGTGAGTTGGACAAGATTTCCTGGTTTAGCTCTCGTGGTTCTGGCTTTCTGCCACCAGCCCAAATCCTCAATGGGGGAAGTGCCTGCTTTATCATGTGTTCACCTCCTGTGCCCCCAGGAGGCCAGACAAAGGGACCTTAGAGACTAGCCTGCTTCTTACCATTGCAGGGACACTGAGGTCCAGAGAGGGGAAGGAAGGGAAGGAACTTGCTCAAGGTCACACAGCACTTAGGGGTCAGATTCACTTTTCCTGTCTCCTCAGTCAGTGCTCCTTCCCAGGTCACTCAAACTGGCTCTCCTGGCTCAGTGAGGTGCAAGGCATCTTCCTGCAGGTGAGGTATCCAACAGGGGACAGCTCTCCACTGTCTGGGTCTGGCAAGCACAGTCGTAGAGGGCAGAGACTGAGGCCAACTTCTGTCCAGCCACAAGCATTGGAGAGCCCTCTGTCCATCCAGAAACCTGAGCCCCAGCTCATCCCAGCCCAAGGCCCTGTCTTCTCACCCATGATGAAGAAGCCTCCATCTCTGGCCTGTTGTGCTCCTTGGGTAAGACAGGAGGTAAGATTTCCTGGAAAAAGCTGGGAGTAGACACTATGTAGGATATGCAAACAAATCACCCTTGAGTCAGGGGGCAGTAGGTTCTCTAGTAGTCAGTACTTCTGGTTGTATACTGAGAAAGAGAAAGAAAAACAGTCCAGACAGCCAGTGTGGCAACTCTTAGCTAGCTAGGCCCCGTGACTCCTGTTGAGCAGAAATAATCTGACACCATATCAGCCTCAGACAAGGTCTCTCTGTGACCATAATGGAACATGATAAGCACAAGTCTATTAGGAAACTCCCCAAAGTGCAGGAACATCCTTTTCTACCAGCTGATGTAAGGGATTCTTCTTTTTTCATCAATGACAACTCCAGCCTTGCTTTATTCCTCTTGCCTCCTAGATAAAAATGATTAAGGTATCCAACCAGCAACATGCTCCTGCTCCCGGACCGCATGCCATCTAGGACAACACTTGCTTCCTCAGCCCTCTCTAAAATCAAACAAAGAGAGCCCAAACCCTGGGATGGCCTCTCACTGAGGCACCCCATAGTTCCCCACGGTGTGTGCTCTCCCATGTGGACACAAGTAATAAACCCACCTGTGTTTGATAATGAAGAGGTGGTCCTGATGATCTTTGGTTGTCGTGTTTATCGGCATATTTATGGGTATTGGAATATGGATGTGTGAGGTGGAGGAGAGGTGTCTGACAATGAGGTAGAAGGTGGAGTCAATCCTTGAATCCTAGAGAATCAGGTGCTTTAAGTGCGATAGGTAGCTCTCACGAGTGGATCCTGCCATGAAATGAACGTTATTTCATTTTATTCTCTTAATAACCATTTCCATTTATAGACAGACAGACTTGACAAACAAACACCCCCCCCCCCCCTACACACACACAAGGCTCAACAAGCTTAAGGAACTTGCCTGCAGTTCTGTAGCTGGTAAGTGGTGGGTCCAGGAGTCAGGAGTCTTCCGATACCAAGTCCCATGTTGAGGATTTTACGTAAGGCTAATCTGTGGTCTACACAGCAAGAAGGTCCTAGGCACCATCTGATTCTCACTATTGACATCATCGATGACCTTAAGATGGGTGGTCTTCTCTATAACATGGCAACCACATGGTCAGAGTCAGTCAAGGGGTTTTGGGGGCCACACAGTCTTTCCATCTTCAGAGAAGACATCCAGGGCTAGGTAGGCATCCAACTACTTGGTCTGAGGGATGCAGCTTTGCTGCTGGCCGGGCACTGAGAGTTGAGGAGCAGGAAGGAGTCCCACGGACATCTTCCCCTTAACTTTGACGTTGGCATCCAGCACTCCACATTCACTTTTTTAAGCCATCATGTCTACAGAGAGATTACACAGAAGGACAACCTAACCTCACCAAAGAATGTCTACTGTAGAACTTTCATGGAGCTCCTCTCCTAGCTATTTGAAGAGCCACCTTCCCCACTAAGTTCCCTGGGCCTGCACATTCCATGTGGAAGAGGGGACATCCGTAGGGTTACATAGCAGAAAATTAAAAGGCAGAGGGAAGGGTAGGAAGGGGAACTTTATAAGTACCCACTGTATGCTGGACATTATGTTGGGTGTTTTTCATAGTTGTGGGGGCCCATCAGAGTTGGCTTTTAGTGTAGCAGAAGAACTGTCACTTGGAGGAATTGGCAGTGTGAGAATTTTGGATGTGGAAAAGTGGGTTCATCTTTGAAGTGGGCCTCAAAGGTTTTGGGCCCCTGCTGGTCTCTAAATGTAGACCTGGCACCCAGCCATTGTTCTTGGAGAACATGGTGATGTCACCCAACAGACAGAGTGTGTTCTGTCTAGTCATGGAAATTTTACAGTCTGTGCCCTTGAAGAAGTAGAAAATGTGTTTCCCTAACTACATAGGCCTTTGGAGTCCCTGGGGTCACAGTGTGGTTTTGGGCTGAATAACTCGGATTGAGAAATGTAGTTATTAGCTATGGTGATGGCTTTATCTGGCCTTGGGAGTCAGCCTAGCCCTGTGGGTGTAGGTCTGGGGTTCCCTTGAAAAATGACGTCATCTTACCTTTCACTGGCTCTGAAGTTTCTACTGGGAACTTGGGGGACGGAAGGTGATTCTGAAGCAGGAGTGCTCAGTGGGCCTGCTGAATGGTGCCTGTCAAGGGTGGGTAGAACCCCTGAGCTGAGCGCTCAGCCTGTCACTTCCTGTGTTGTCTTTGCTATGCCGCAGGTGTTCAGCAGAGCTTTGCTGGACACCCATAACTTGGTCACAGCAAATGGGTGATCACCATCTTGTTCTCCACTGCCCCATGGAGCACTGGTATTCTGGAATTGTTTCTCCAGGGTACTTGTGCCTGCCCCAGGGTCTTAACACAGACGCTCCTGTGCCTGGAATGTTTTTCTTCACTCTTTCTTCAGATATCACTTCTTACTAATGCTTTCCCTGACTACCCTGTCTGACATTCTAAGTTTCTATCCCCTGTTACAATTTTTTTCTTTTTAGGTTTAACCCTAACATAATATATACTTTCCTTAGGCATCCTGTGTATTGTCTGGCTCTCCTACTGAGAAATGAGCACCCTGAGGGCAGCTAATTTTTGTCAGATGTGGTCATGGCTATAATCCTCACAGTTTAGAACCCAGTTAGATGCATAGTAGGCACTCAATATATATGTGTTGAAAGAATGAATGAGTTTCTATTTTACTCAGAGTTTATATTTCATCAAGCACTTTCCTCATTTATTGATATGATCACATTTCCCACTTAAAGTTGGCATAATGAATTACGTTAATTGATTTCCTGCCATACATCTGTATGTGACTAGGACAAATCCCACTTGATCATAATGACATTTTGCCAGATTCCATTTACTAGTGTTTTATTTTGGAGTTTTATGTTTATATTCAGAAGAATGATTGGTCCACAATTCCTTGTCCTAAGTGATCTGTACCAGGTTTTGGTACTAAGGCTATGCTGGCTTCCTAAAATAAATTGCAGCACTTTATCTTTTCCTATGATCTGGAAGAGTTTAATTAACGTTGGAATTATTTGTTCTTTAAAGGTTACATAGAGCTCAGCTGTGAAACCATCTGTTCCTGGTGCCTTTTGTGATGGTGGATCTTTAACTGTCTTTCCAGTCTCTCTGTGGTAGGTAATTGGTGTTCCCGTTTTCTACTTCTTGTTGGGTCAATTTAGGTAATTTATATCTTGCTAGGTACATATCCACTCCTAGGTGTCCAGTTTTGTTTCTGTAGAATTGACGTAGAAGTCTCTTGTTATGTTTGAATCACCAGTGCATAGGTGCCTGTCTCCTCTCTTATTCTTAATTCTGCTTGACTTTGTTCTCTTTTCCCTGGAATCAGTCTCTGGAAGAATTGGGTGACCTCAGCACTTTGGAGAACCAGAGAGGCCCATGCCCACTCTTGGAACCCATGGGTTGGTGGGTACAGGTGCCTGTGGGAGGCTGGCAGGAACCAGCCCTGGAAATGGCTGCAGGACCCCAGCAGGTGAGGGTAGCGGGATGGGGCTGGTGGGCAGGGTTTGACTCCTGATCCTCCCGCTTCCTGGTTGTGTGACCTCCGCAAGATACTCTGCTTCTCTGCCCTTGAGTTTCCCTCTCTGTGAGGAGCGAGGGAGGTAGCAGTGCCTAGCTCACATGGGTGGGGAGGAGAGCTGGGTGCACATACTCCAGCAAAGTGCTGAGCACAGTACCTGGCAGGGGCTGCATGTGCAGCCTGTGTTATGGAGAGAACATGGTAGAGGGAACAAGAGGCCACAAGGATTCTCAGAAATCACTGGGCGTCCTATGGAAGAATGGACTTTGAGCCCCCAGCCTGCAGATATTTGTGAGGAGTTATGGTTCAGGGGACTAAGGGGAGTGTAGCTTCCTTCTGTGGTCCCAGGCTAGTTAGATATGGGGCTGTTGTGGTGACACATACACTCACCACATCCTGCCTACAGCCCTATAAAGTAGGTTCAGGTGGAATCCATGATAGTGCCAATATTCGGCCATATTTAACGTACAAAAAGGCACTTTCATATGGTTCACCCTGCTGTTATTATTGTCTTCATTTCCTAGATGACAGGTTCAGAGAGGGTGAGCAGCTGTCCTAAGGTCACACACTCTTCTGGTAGAGGGTACTTTGGTCAAACCAGAGCCATACAATTCTGAAGTCAATTGGATACTTCTCAGCATAGTCAGAAAAACGAAAACCCACAAAAGCCATTACCAAGATAGTCTCTGCAAACCTAGCTTGAACAAGGTGGCCAGCATTGATGGCTGCAAAGAAGTTAATTGTCTGAGCACCTGGGGGGCTGATCTGACTAGGAGGGGAGGTGCAGGTCTCTGACAGAGAAAGCTCCTGGGGTCTAAAAACCCAATCCCTAGTGCTCTGGCCTATGAAGGTAGCCACTGCCATCCTAACCTTCCATTTATGGAAATATTTCAGCCAGTATCCTACTAAAGAGCAGGTATTTATTTTCAGGACCTGGGGGCTCTTGAAAGGCAGGGATCCTCTCTCATTTATCTTATAACCACCTTCCAAGTAACAAGTTTGCTGATAAATGGTCAACTGTACACATTTAGGATTCTTACACAAGGGACTGCTCATCAAGATAGAATTTTGGGGAGGGAGGAATGGTGCTATTTATGTAGTTTTGCCCAACATGGGCAAGAGAAAATGAGTTCTAATACATATGTGGGGTCTATTCCTCTAGGGGTCTATGGCTGATAATAACTAAGATGGGCTTTAAACTTGAGACTTTATGAAGATGACAGAATGCTTTGTTGATGTGAAGGTCTGGGTTTTTGTAAGGATGCACACGGATGTATGGGACATGTGCACATACAACAGACTGTTATTGAGAATGCAGTGTCAGTCTTCAGGTCCCCACACTAAAGGACTAGGCTAATCCTTAACTAGAAAGGGGAGGATGCTGACTCTATGGTCTGGCCTGAAGCTCTGTGCTGGGATATCCCCCTCTTGCTGCAGAACCTTCCTTTCTGAGCCTCAGCCACTTCTCATGCACTGACTCAAACACTCACTAAGAGCCTGAAGAACTGGATCTCAGTCAGTTTCCAAGGGAGTGTTGCCTCTCCCCAACACACTGCAAGATTCTGTCTCTAGTTGGGGATGATACATCCTGGTCTCCAATCCGAGAGCACCGAGGGGGCCTTCCTTCTGTAGGGACCAGTGAGACTCTGCCTAGATTTTCTATCTCTGTTTACAGAAGTGGCAAGAGTCATTCACTTCAGTCTGTTTTCTAGGGTGAAGATGTTTCACGGAGTCCAAGCTAAGAACAGAGTGCCCACTCATGGATCCCAGGCTGTTTCTGTGAAACCCGCTGAGGTCAGCATCACGTCCTGCCAATCCCCCCTTGGTACTCTAGTTTCAGCACACACTTACAGATTCCTACTACAAACACCTGCTGCCCTCTGCTCTCTAGCTTTCTCTGGCTGCAGGAGAGTGGGAGGATAGGGTAGGGGACATTCTAGAAGGAAGTGTTGAGAAGTTAAAGTCTCTGGGAAGAACCCTCCCCATATGACGGATGAGAGTTAGTGGATTAATACCCCAGTTCCTTGCCCCTCAGGTGGGACGCCCTGTGATGTGTTCTACGCAGTCTCTGGAGGGTGGCTGGAGGAATGGAGCTCATTAACACATTCATTCCTTCTCTTACTTCCCCGCTCTCCTGCTGCTGCTACTTCCCAGGCTCACTTCCCAAATAAGCAACTTGTAACCAAATCCTGGTCTCAGGGTCTGCTTCTGGGGAACCCCACTAAGACATCCTTTAAACATCCGTCCATCTCAACCCAGCCACCCACATGCACCTGCTGATTGATTGGGTGATGCTCTGCAAATGCCAGCAGGCAGCTGCTTTTCTCTCAGCTAGTCTGTCCTCTTTGTAGCTCAGACCTTTGGGATTTGTGGATCTAGAGAATATTTGTCAAATGTGCTCATTCTGCTGCCTGAGCAAGGTTTAAGCAAACCCACATCACTTACTTATATAGCATGCTCCCTGGTGTCTTCAAGGGTGGGAGCATCTGCAGGAAGAATTTCGCTTCACTTGTATGTGGACACAGAGTGGGCCAGAGATGAATGTCAGCACTCTGCTGTGCCAGCATTCTGCTTGCTGTGGCCCCTCTGTGCAGTCTTGCCCCAAGGATCATGTGGAGATTCACCATCGCCCGTCCAGCCTTTCCCAAGGGGTAGATTTTTCCACATTCCAGAGGGCATGGGACTGCCCCATGCACTTCTGTCTGTTTTCAGTTAGAGGTGGTGGAGTCTGTGAGTCTTCAGGTGCAAGGCTTGGCTCTGCCTCAGGGAGCTCATCTCTGAACTGCCTCCTGTGCCCACTGGCATCTGGCTGTCTAGGGCATCTCGTACAACATGCTCCAACTGAAACCCACTCTCCTGCAGTCTCCTTCCTTCTAGTAGCAGTAGCTTGAGACAAGACCCTATGGGTCACTTTGACTCCTCTCTTCCTCTCACACTTCATATCCCATCCTTCAGTGAATACTGCCGCCTTCTTCCTCTAAACTCTGTCTGATCACTTCTCCCCACCTCCCCGGTGCCTCTCTGGTCCAAGCCATCATTTTTTCTTGCCTAGACTCTTGCAGTAACAACGCCTCCCACACTGATGTCCTGATCCCACCCCCACTACCCTTATGTCTATTCACGACACAGCAGCTGTTGAAAACTAAGAGAAGGTCCCACCTCTGCTCACAGCCCTCCTGCAGCTCCAACCCCGCTAGAGTAAAGCCGAGTCCTTACAATGGCGGCTAGGTGCCATGAGAAACCAGCCCCCAAAACTCTCCATGCCTCTCTGACTTCAGCTCCTACCGCTCAGTACCTGGCTCACTCCACTCCAGCTACACTGCCCTCCTTGTTTTTTTCTCCAACATCCAGCCACGCCCCTGTCTTGTGGATGTTACACTTGCTGTTCCCTCTGCCTGGAACATTCTGTCCTCAGAAAAGGCTCCCTTACCTCCTTTAGGACTTCACTCAAATGTTTCCTTGCTTAAGACTGTCTTCACCTCCAAAGAACTCTCTATCCCCGTCCTCTGCTTTATTTTTCTTTCCAGCACTTGTTGCCATCTGACACCCAGTTACTTTACTTGGTTACCTTGTTATAGCTAACCAGGATGTAAGCTCATGGAGAGTAGGGATGGAGCCTTGGCAAGTGGTAGGTGTTCAATAGGTGTTTGTTGGAAAATAAATATATGTACAATAGGCTATGATCTTGAGTAAGTCATTCTTCTTCTTTGGACCTCAAGTACCAGGGAACAAGCCACCATAGGTGATTTCCAAGGCTCTGTTCCTGCTCTTGCTCTTTGGTTTCAAGAAGAGCCTCACTTTAGGGACCCGGCCCTAGGACCAGAAATATCTCCAGATTTTTTCAGCCACATCAGGACTGAGCTTCCTGCTTTCTCAGCGGAGAGATCATTTAGGGAAACAGAGAAAATGGACAGGTATATTTACTCTGCTCATGTGTAAGGGTGGACAGTCGAGGTAGGGATCCTGGCATCCACCACTGGGGCACCTGAGGTCTGTGCCCAGCTGGCTTCTTTATCTAACATGCTGAAACCTTGAGGTTGAAGTTTTAAGTGCCTGTAACAGCTTTCTTTATGCCCCAGACTGCTGGTGTGTGTGTGTGTGCGTGTGTGTGTGTGTGTATGTGTGTGTGAAAGTACCCAACAGCTAATGAATAAGAACTCAGGAATATGAGCCAATGTAACAATGGCAACAAGAACGCAGAAGCCAACTTCGATTACCCAGCCCACTCCCCAACCCTTGGTCCCCAGCCATTCCATGCATTCTGACCACACATCCCACAGCCGAGGGTCTACACACCTTAACTGCCATCACAGGTGCATGAGTGCTCCCCTCTGGGAGAGGTGCTCTGACAGCAAGGCAACAGTGCTACCGTGAGCCTAGCCCAAGCCTGGGGTCCTATCCTCCTACGTGCACTGCATTCCCTCTGCCACTGTTGTAGCGCATTGCCTGGGAGTCTGAGTGGAGCCTGTACCCACCAGTAGAGAGACTGGGATGGTGCTAAAGTGTTTTTTTCAGGACAGGAAGGGTCTCCCCATTATGGCAAGACATGTTTGGGGACAGGGTGGGGCTGGCCGCCTCCGCCCTTGCTCTGGCTGAGTTGGCGAAGCTCTACCCTGTTGAGCTGGATGGAGAGACTAAGTGGAGAAGGGGTGGTTGGGGAATGCCCTCTGGGCTGAGAATTGGACGTTTTGTGGGTCTGGAAAGTGGGAGACTCCAGAGCACCTGCCCCGTAGAACTGAGGGAGAAGGTAAGGAATTTTGCAGAGTTTGTGAAATTTAAACTGGATTCCCTGTTTTAACTATTCTTTAAGAGATGCAGAAAAAATGGACACAAAAGGAAAATTACTTTTGGCTACTGGACTGTGCTCATTTATATGCGATGCTGTACAGAAAACATATCACATCGGACCCCAGCTTATGTTCAGGTTACGTACGCTCGTGTTTGGAAGAGGTGTTTGAACGTGAAAGATAAAGTGTAAAAAAAATTGTTTATTGACAGAGATATGAAAACCAGGAAGGAAAGAGATAAGGAGAGAGAGAAACAAAAGAGGGGAAAAGAAAGAAGAATAAAAGGAGCGGGAAGGTACCAGAAAAATGGATAAGTAAGGTAAGTATACACAGAAGTATTGGGGAAATAGAAACGAGAGAAAGTGGGTTTTTCTTCTCTCCATATCCCAAAGCTCTCTGGTACTGCTTCTTAAACCTTTTCAACTGTAATTAACCACTAAGAATATATTTCACATTGCTACTCACTATTTATACACATACTCAACTGGGAAAAACCTTTTATTTATTTATTTATTTGTTTGTTTGTTTGTTTGTCTTAAGGAACCAGTGTCGACCCTTGTGGTCTGCCACGAACCACCATCATTCCTGTCCTGGGTAGGCCCCTCTCAAGGTGACGTCAGTCTTGGCCAGGTGACTGGCTTCAGCCATAAGACATTAGAAAGGGTGTTGTGAGTGGAGACATGATAAGGTCTTACACATGGGGGGGTGGGGATTTTTCTCTGGGAAAATTTGCTCTTGGTGTATACCTCCTGGGAACCCAGAAGTCACACTATGGAAGCAAACTAGGCATCTGGATGGAGAGCCCACTCTCGGGAGCATGGAGGGGGCCACCCTAGGGGGGCTCCCAGCCATGTGGATGAGGCATCTTGGATGTGGTGCTCCAGGCCCAGCTGGACCATCCTAATTGTAGCCTATGGAGCAGAGGTGACCTGTCTTCACTAAGTCCTGTCCAAATTTCAGAATTATGAGTAAATAAATGTTGTCATTTTAAGCCCAATAAATTTTGGGTTGGGTTTGTTATGCAACGATAGATAACCAAACATCTTCACCACAGGCAAGGCACCATAATATTTTCTATCATATTTAATTATGTTTTAGTTTTCAAGATGCTAAATTGATTTCATGACCCACTAATGAGTCATGATCCAGTTTGAAAAGTGCTGCCTTAATGAATAGCAGATGCATTGGAGATCATGGGTGCTCCAACCTTTCCCTCTATTCGGTTGCTCTTAGAATCATGACATGTAAGAGATGAAAGGCAATCTGAAGATGTTACCCAGGCCAGGACTGTGTCCCAGAAAGGGCTGCCCTAAGCCACTGGGGTCTCCAGGTGGACAATTCTACTCAATAGATAATTTTTACTTGGGGGAAGAATTTAGCCCTTTTGTGTGCCTGGTTCTGATTCCTGTCAAGCATAATTTACAGCCAAGCATAGTCTACTGGTACCTAGTTCTGCCCGAAACTGAATTCAGCCCCACAGATGGAGGAAGACTATCGCTCACCCTCCTGCCAATATCCACCCTTAGGCCTCTTTGTTTTTCGAGTCTCTGGCCTAAGACGAAGGAAGCATGTTGGTATGTCATTCAAGCTTTCTGTAACAGTCTTACCAAATACATGATTCCTTCCTCTGATATGGTGACTCCTGCATCATATTCCACAGACCAAAAGGATCAGAACCACTAGGGGAAGCTTATCAAATGCATATTCCCAGGCCCTACTAGGAGACAGGGGCCTCAAAAAATCCCTAGAATGTGGTGCCTGGAAATCTACACTCGAACAAGCTCCCCAACTATATCTGCTGGACACTGGCCTTCAGCATCCCCTAGGCTAAGGGCTACGGTCGGGATTAGTGCATGTCAGCTTCTCCTGCCTCAAGTCATGGACATGAAACAGTTTTACACTCTGTCCATATGCACACATATATATATGTAAAGGAAACAGAACTTTCATCAAACTGCACACTTGATGAAAGCTGCACTCTAACTTTCCTATCCTGTTTTATCTTTTCAAATGCTGGTTGTAACTCATTAAACTGATTTTATGATTCACCAGTGGGTCACACTCTGCAGTTAATAATACAGCCGACCTAAGCAAACAGGCTATATGTCTCTTCAGTAGACATGGCTCCTTCTCCAGAGTTTTGCTATAATGATGACCATTCAGAGTGGCAAGACTGGTGTCCATCTTTCCCCAATGTGCCCTGGATTCTGTTGCTAAGAGGGCTTACATTCAGTTAGCACTTACCTGCCACCTTCTTCTTCATCAGTGCTGGGTCTCCAGCTTAGCCCAGGCTGGAGTTTGGAGTGAAGCTGGACTGGGGCCAGCCTGGGGCTCCCCCCAGGGCTCAGTTTGTAAGAGCCAATTGCTCCAGGAATTTCTAATCACAAGGAGAAGGAAATAGCACGAGCGGGACAGTGCGGGGGGGTAGGGGGTGATGGCTAACCTCTGCTTTTTCTCCATGATGACTGTTCCTGAGTCCTCAGGAAACAGGAGCTGGGGTTCAAAGCCCAAGAGTGGGGTCTGTGAAGGGCCAAAGGAGGCTCCCTACAAGGGCAGACCTTCTTCAGTGTCCAGCTTCTCAAAGTACCCGCCAGGTACCTCTGGGACCCCCAGAAATGAACTGGAGAAGGCTGCTGAGGCAGAATGCTGGGTGACTTCCTCTGTGGTATCCAGTAATTTCCGTCACCTCCTCCTGATTTTAGGTTTTCATCTTACATCAATTCTGGGGTTGAGAGGTTCCCTGGCCTTCTGTGTCAACAGGGCCTGCTCACCACTAACCTGCTTACTCCAGGACTGGGGATGGGTCCTCGTTCTCCTTTCACTCTCTCTGGGCCTCTGGCCTGCTTCTCAGTCTCCATACTTCAGCCCAATGAGATGGCATCTCCCTTGTCCGTCCTCAGACTTCAACCCTCTGGCCCCTCCATCATTTTTGACATTTTGAGACACCCACATTTAAAAATGTGCCATTTATGGTGTCCAAGAAAGCCAAACGGATCCCCAAATGATTGATTTGGTGATTGCAGCTGGGCCTGGATGCAGACAGACACCTAATGAGGTAATTTTTCTAAATGCACAGTGTAAACAAGATAACACCTCCCTCCCTCTCCACAAGTCTCTCTGGGTTTCCATGCCTCTCCCTCAATTTTCTGCAGAGATGCACACACCCGTTTGCATGATTACACTGTTATGGGTTGAGTTGTTGCCCCCCCCTCAAATGATATGTTGGAGTCCTGATCCTTAGTTTTTCTGAATGTGGCCTGATTTGGAGGCAGGGACTTTATAGAAGTCACTAAATTACAATGGGGTCATTAGGGCGGGCCCTCACCCAGTATGACAGGTGCTCTTCTGGAAAGGGGAAAACGTGGACAACAGATGAGACAGACATGCAGAGAGAGAAAATAATATGAAGAGACACAGAGAAGATGGACCAAGGAGACAGGCCTGGGACAGATTCCCCCTCCAAGCCCTCAGAAGGACCCACCTTGCCGCTATCTTGGTCTTGGACTCCTGGCCTCCAGAATTGTGAGACCACACATTTCAACCGTGGAAGCCACCTGGTCTGTGGTACGTTGTGACAGCAGTTCTAGCAAACTGATACACACAGATTTAACATTTGTGGCTTCTGTGTTCTCTCTGGTGGCAATTCTCCTTCCTTAAGGAAGGCAGGGCAAAGCAGGTGAAGGGTGAGGCAGCTTCCCTGCAGAAAGTGAGGAAGGCTTGCTCCTCAGGGCCCCCAGCTCTACCTGCCCTTCCAGAGCCAAGGGCCCTCTGGGGTGACTTCATGTGTTCATATGTTCCTGTAAACTGCAAATATTATGTATGTATGTATATTTTTGAGGGGAGAGAGAGAGAGAGAGGGAGAGAGACAGTGAGTGGGGGAGGGGCAGAGACAGAGGGGGACAGAGGATCTGAAGAGGGCTCTGTGCTGTTAGCCCTCTTGCAGGGCTTGAACTCACGAACCATGAGATCATGACCTAAGCCAAAGTCGAATACCCAACCGACTGAGCCACCCAGGCGCCCCTGCAAACTGCAGTCAGGTCCCACTGCTGATGTTTCTGCTGCAACTTTCCATCCAGCACACCTTCCATCACAGCAGGTGGCCTTTGAATGGCCACACGGAATCTCAAATCCAGACAAAGGAAATTGGAGTTGAGAATGTACACATGGGGGTTGAGTGAGATATATTATGGTTTGCAGTTACTTCCTTATAGAATTAAATTCTGGTAGGCATCCCAATGTAGTCATGGCCTCCAGGGACACTCCTACTGCCCTCTGTGTCTATTCACCTTGTGCTGTGACACAAATGTGGGGACCAAGTCATGTCACTATGTGGACAGAACCCAAAGCACCCAGCACCAGAAGGCAGTGGAGAAAATTCAGGCTTGAAATATGGAAGCAGATGCTAGCTGGTGGAAAGGCTTCCAATCATTAAATGTGGAAAAACATTAGTCCTTATAAGCAGAGTATCAGAAGGGTGTGATAAGCCACCAGTTTTTAAAAATGTATTTTTCTGGATTGCATGACTTTTGTGATATTTGTCATCTTTCTAGAATTTGTAATTTGTTATGATCTCTTTCCTAATTTATTTGAAATGTTTGCCTTTGGATCTAATTTTGTGTCCCTATTGTCAACTTTTCCTTAAAAGGGCTCCTAACTGGGGTGCCTGGGTGGCTCAGTCGGTTAAGCATCCAATTTCGGCTCAGGTCATGATCTCACAGTTCATGGGTTCAAGCCCCACATTGAGCTCTGTGCTGACAGCTCAGAGCCAGGAATCTACTTCAGATTCTATGTCTCCCTCTCTCTCTACCCCTCCCAGACTCACACTCTGTGTGTGTGCTTCTCTCTCTCAAAAATAAATAAAACATTAAAAAAAATTAAAAGGGCTCCTAAGATGGTACAAGCTTCAGGCCCCATCCGACTTTGATCTGGCCATGAGTGCTGGAAATAAGCAGGGAGGGGGCGCTGTAGTCAGTAGGCAGGGGATTGATGGAAAGTGAGGGACACATTTGGAGACACTGGAGGGGGAAACAAAGCTGAAGGAACAAGTTGGGGACAGTGAAGAGGGCTTCGTTCTGGGAGGCAGAAGACCCACTAGCCAGGCCCAACTCTGCCACTCAGTCTGCTCCATGCCCCCGGGGCAAGTAAGTTTCCCTCCTGGAATTTCTTAACCTGTATAAAAGCTGTGTGCCTGTGTGGGGCCACCTCTAATATACCTTGGGCTCTAATAGTCTTGGATTCTGTTATCCTAATCACCAAGGGGAGAAAATGGAGTCAAAATTGTTAGTGGTTGGTGAAGCCATTTTCTGAGGGATGAGAAAAGGCACCTGAGAAGCACCTGTCAGATGAGACTTGCCAAGAGCCTCAGCTGGGAATCCCGTGTGACAGGTAAGGCTGTGTGTGACAGGCGTGGTCTCTACGGTCATTCACTCGTGCATTAACTTATTCCTTCCTCCAACAACTGCACACCAGGCAGATCTCACATTCCAACCCTCCCCCGGGGACCAGGGAAACACAGTGAAGGAGACACAGCCTTGCCTTCTAGAAGCTGCAAGCCCAGGTGGGGAGACAGAGTACCCAACAGGCCAACAGCCCTATCACAGGGGACCCCATCGTGCTCTCAGACAGGCTCCCCATCTCCAGCGAGGTTGCTTAGTGATGCTGGAAAGTGTGGATGTGGATGTGTGTGATCCAGTGGTCTGACCCTGACCACACATTTGAATAATCCAAGCTGATTTTAAAATAAATATATTTATATGGACCCATCTCTGGAAAATCTTGATCAGTCTGGGAAGGCCAGTAGCATTTTTAAGAGTCCTCCCCCCACAGGAGGAGCGCCTGGGGGCTCAGTCCATTAAGCATCTAACTATTGATTTCGGCTCGGGTCATGACCTCACGGTTTGTGGGTTTGAGCTCTGCATCAGGCTGTTTACTGACAGCATGGAGCCTGCTTGGGATTCTCTGTCTCCCCTACTCTCTGTCCCTCCCTCGCTTGCTCTCTCTCTCTCTCTCTCTCTCAAAAATAAATAAATAAACTTAAAACAATAAATAAAACTCCCCCAGGTGATCATCGCATACAGCTGGAGTTGAGACACCCCCTCCCCCTTTCCATAACCTCCTTCTCAATGTTAATTGTGCACAGGAATCCCTTGGGGATCTTGGTTAAGGCAAATTCTGATTTAGTAGGTTGGGGCATGGGGAGGCCTGAGATGCTGGGTTTCAAGCAGCTCTCGGGCGATGCTGACTCTGTACTTGAAATAGCGAAGCTCTGAGATCTGGCCCTCACACCCTCTGATCGCATCTCCACCTATATTCCCTTCGTGCTCTCTGCTCCAGCCACACTAGTCTTCTTGCAGATCCTGAATCACTCCAGGCCTGCTCCCTCCTTGGGGTCTTTGCGCACACTCCATCCAGCACATGCATCCCCCAGATGTCCTCATGGCTTTGCTCCCGCACATCATTCAGGGGCGCGTGACAAAGCACCCTGACTGAGAGTCATCCTTCAAATCTTCTCAGTCTATTAAACAAGGGAAATAGATTTGAAATTGAGCACACATCAGTACAGCTTTGGGAAACCACTTTTATTAATCAACATTGATTTTATTTTTCAAAGTTATGTAATGATGCTTTACGTTCTCTGACTAAGCGAGGGTTGTGGGGCGAGTTGGAAGTAATGGCCGTGGTCTGTGGCTCTTCCAGCAGCACCTCAGGGCAGGGTTGATGCCTGGTTTCCTCAGAGTCTCAGATAGGCTCTCTCCAGAGGCTCCCTAAATGGATTCTCCTTCAGCTGGGACCCATTTGGTACCCGGGGAGTCTCCATCATCCTTGAGTGCCGGAGGGGGGCAGATACCTTTGGATCCCATGAGGGTCTTTCCAGGAGAAAGGTCAGCAAAACCCAGCAAAACACTTCCCCCTGCTCCGGTGGGTAGGGTCAGGGTCTGGTGGTGTGGAGCTGGAGCCCTGCAGTAACCCTTGGATGTGCAGTAATCGGCTGGGAGGGGTTTTTGGTGGACAAACTGGATGTGGCAATTTGAAGAGCTCCTCGTATGCATTTCACATGACAGTATGAGGAACCAGCACCAGTTCCTTTGTCCAGAACAGGGATGTTCAGTGACTGGCTATCCGTTGTATGCAAAGGGACCCAAGCTGGCTGCCCAGCACACAGTAGGAACACAATGTAAGTGCATTGCAGTTAAAATTCTTGAATGATGGCACTCTGGCGCCTCTCTGTGGACCCATAGATGATCTGAGGCGTGGCAAGATCATCTATGCATGATGCATGAGCATTCACACCCAGCTTGTCGGCCCAGCCAGACCCCAAGAAGCCTTAGGGGAGGTGAGGGCTGCAGGTGAAGGGCAAAGTAGTCTCCTCCCAAAATTTTTGATATGAGCCACTCTAATTCTGGAGGTCATTAATTCATTCAAGAGATATATTCATTAGCTAACTCCTGTGCCCAAAGTCTATGTGAACCTGTGCCTGCCTGAGCAATGGGGACACCAACAGTCTTATCTTAGAGGGGCAAGGAGGCCCTAGGGGGACCCTGTATGGTAGGGATGAGTGGAAAGGGCCCTGGTCCAGGCCCTGGGAGCCCTGGGGACTCCCTGAGCTGTCTCACCAGGGCAGAATTACTCCCTTCCCTGGGTTTGATTCCCTCACTTGAAAAACAAGGAGTTTGAATGAGGTGGCTTCCAAGGCCCTTCTAGCTCTGACATTTTTAGGATCCCGAGATTCCTGAACTGCTGACAGCAGCCCTGGCCTCAGAGCTTCCCTGACTTGACTATTCCAAGCAGGGGAGGGGTTGACTCCTGCGCCCCTCAGAGATGGGCGCCATATTGGTAGCTCTGCCCAGGGCCCAGGGGTGGAGCAGGAAATCCACTTTCTCCAAAAAAGGTTCCCATTATGCAGTCAGCATATGTCCACCTGCCATTGTCCGTGACCCTGCTCACATTGTCCAGGTTCTGTGGGTGACACAAAGACATGACATATGGCCCTCACCCTCAAGGGGTCTCTCAAGTTTAGGACATGGCCAGGCACACCTGGGAGAGCAACAGGAGATTCAAGTGGGTGTATGAGCAAGTGCAGGAGAGAGGCTGTGGCTTGTGAGGGAGATCTCTCTAGGAAAGCATCACAAATCCCCACATTTTAAAACTCAAATATTTGTGCAGCTTCCTGGCCTTTCCCTGAAACACATTTCTGTCCAGAACTATGATTCTGGAGCATAGCTGCCCAGGACACACATTTCTGCACTGGCACATTGAGGAAACAAGTGTATCCATGACAGGTGAACAGAGTAAGATAAAACTCAGTTCAAGTGTGAGTGCTGGAGGGTCTGCTGGGTTCTCTCGCTGGAGAAGTCACCCATTCCCAAACACCAACCCCACCACCAGGTGTTACAATCTGCCTCAGCAAATTACCATGTGGAGGAGCCACTGGGCAGAGACTTCAAACCCTAACGGTTACACCTGCTGTCCACCCACTCAAGGGCGGTTACCAGAAAAGGGAGGGGCTAATCATGAAGTGTTTCTCTGTTTGTTCATTGATCATCAGGAATGTGGGTCTTGACCAGAAGGATGTACTGACCATTCATCACACAGCAAGAACTTGATCTTTGGGAAAGTTCAGAATTGCCACCTCTTTGGTTCAAAGAGATGGATTTGCCAGAGAGAGGATGGGTGTGAAGTGGAGAAATTGGGAAAGTGGGGATCTGTGGGAGGGCAGCAG
The DNA here is from genome assembly GCA_028646485.1 of Cryptoprocta ferox. NCBI lineage: Eukaryota > Metazoa > Chordata > Mammalia > Carnivora > Eupleridae > Cryptoprocta > Cryptoprocta ferox. The sequence continues at coordinate 106,045,618 of CM053577.1, forward strand.
TGAGGCCCGCAGAAAGAGCAAGTTGCGGAGTTTGGCTACCACAAATAAGCCTTTCTGGGAAGTGAGGATCTGAGATGTTTCGAGGCGGAGGGCAGGAGATGGCTGATGGAGGGCCTTTATTCCCATGTGGGTTCTATTCAATGGGTCCTAAGGAGCTATCTAATGTTCCTGAGCCTTGGGGGACAAAATGAATACAGTCATGTTTGAGGACAATCCATTTGTCAGCCAAGGGGTGGGAATATGAGTTTGGGGGCAGAGACATAGGTTTCTGGTTCCTATTAATTGTGGGGAGAGGTCTAGGACTCTGAGGCTGACCTTAGCCCCTGGGAAGAGTTGTAACTCAGTGTGGATTTGGAAGAAGGAGGTGGCTGGAGACTGGAGGGGGTTAAACCTAGCAGGAGACAGGGCCTGGCCTCCAGGCAAACAGGGGACAGCAATCAGGCCCTGGGGCCATGCTGGCCTGACTCAGCATCATCCAATCATTGTCCTCATTAGAACACTCAGACCGTGGTACATCTATAAGTGTGTGTTTTTGCACTAATTATTGTATCCTCATCCAAGGGCTCAGTCCAAGGGCTCAGTCCCTCTCTATGGGGGTGGATGAACCACAGACCAAACTTTCTAAACTTAGGTGGCGTTGCAGAAAGGAAGATTCGGGGGTCATTTGTTGTGGTGAATCATGGCTATGTCTTCAGCAGGTGCCCTGTGCAGGAAGGCTGGAAATCAGAGATATATTTTTGAGACTGCTTTATAACCGCCTATGAGAACCTCCTTCTTTGTTTTACGCATCCCCGCAGCAGACCCTCTGAACCATGACTACTTCCCAAACAGTAGTCTTGGCTGCAAATCAAGACAGTCTTGCACCTGTAAGATGCAGGTGGCCAGAGGTGGCTCTGGATGAGTATCAGTCTTTCTCTGCCACACCTTGGTTCCCCAAGTCGGTAGCAGCCATCTGTCTTTGTGTCAGCTTTGGCCACAAAGGCAGAAGAAACCTATCCCAGTCACACAAGCCTTCACCCTTGCCCCCTGTTGCCTTTCTACTCACCCATTTGCCACAGAGTTGGGCACCCTCCTCTGGGAAGCCTTCCATCCCAGCCTGGGAGATCTCTTCCTCCTCAACCCCTTGAAAACTAGACTCACTTGGCAGTTAGTTTGTGCCTCTTATTTCTTCTCTTATCATTTCTTTTCCCCTTCGGATTTGAGCCGATTCTTAGCTTTCCCCCAATAAATCCATTCTTTGAAAAGAAGGACTATGTCTTATACCTAGGGTGACATATAATCTTTCATCTAAACCCAGACACTTCCAAGAGTGGTATAGATGTTGCCGATGCCTGCTCATATTTTCTTGACACTCACCATTCTTGTACATTCTGACATTTTCTTACTGCAAGCTGAAGGGCCCTTCTCTATTCACGGCAACAGGCTGGAAAGGCCAGAGCTATCCCACAACCCAGGAGCAGCTGCAGCCACGGATGAACTGGGGTTGGTGCAGAGATACCCAGTGTCTTCCCTTGGAAGAACTCTGAGGGGGGTTCTCCACAGTCTCCCAGAATTTCCCAGTGGGGTTGAGCCCCAGGTGCTCACTGTGGTAACCTGCTCCTTATTAGACCCCGGACTGGCTCCTTCCCTTCCTGTGTCATTTCCCACTTCCACCCCCCAAATCATTGTCTCAGGGATAATCCTGGGCCAGCAGAGATGTGTGGGAGCCTGCTTCCAGGCTCCGTGGTCTAAGGTGGTGCCAGCCCAGAGCCCTCACTCACATTTGGCCAAATTAATGTATGATGGACTTAAAGAATGTTTCGTTGTGCCCCTGTGGGGACATTCAAACAAGTTTCTCATGGCCCAGAGAGAAATTATACATTTTCTTTGTCTGTTCGTGCTCCCATTCTGCAGTGTAACTATTTCAGAGCTTCTCATGCTCCCTCAACCCCATCCCCCCATTCAGGTGGTGACCTCACTTCTTCACTGTGAACACAGAAATCATGGGAAATGAACTTCCACATGCTCGCTCACGTGCACCCGCACCTGAATCTGCACCCACACCTGCACCCACACCTGCACCTGCACCCACACCTGCACCCGGATCCGCATCTGCACCTGCGCTCAGAAACTCTGCCTGGCCCCCAGTCACTGCAGATGACCTGCTCACACTTGGAAGGCACACTGGAGTCCTTGAACCTCTGCCCCCTCTGTTTCCCTCTCCTTCCCCCAGTCTTTGCTCAGTTGCTGCCCCTCAGAGAGACCCTTCCCCAGTTGAAATTGCAGACCTTCTTAGTCCTTGTCCCTACCGTCTAATTTTTGTCCATAGCTCTTCTAACTGCCTGGTGTCCTGTACATTTTGCATCTTTATAGTCTGCTCCCCTCCCCATGTACACTCTGCATGGGCAGGAATCTTGGTTTATCGCATTAAAAAATGTTCATGGAAAGAAGAAAAGCAGGAAGGCTTTTGAAGTGAGAGAATAAATGTGATTTTTTATTTTATTTTTTAAAAAATACTTGTTTATTTATTTTGAGGGGCAGGGGAGAGCATCCAAGTAGGGGAGGGGCAGAGGGAGAGGGAGAGAGAGAATCCCAAGCAAGCTCCATGCTGTCAGCACAGAGCCCAACTTGGGGCTCGAACTCATGGACTGTGAGATCATGACCTGAGCCGAAATCAAGAGCCAGATATTTAAGCAACTAAATTACCCAGGAGCACTGAGAATAAAAAAAATATTTAGAATATAAGGCCAGAGATGGACGTTGGAGTTTAATCTAGCCCAACTTTCTCCTTTTACACATGAAGGAATGGAGGCCCACAGGCTCCCAGCAGTTAGGCATGGAGCTGGGATTGGAACGTCCCAGACTCAGAGCCCCAGTTTGGGGGTTCATCCCATGGCTAATCATCACGGACTGGGGTCCTAATCTCTAGTTCTGTGACCCTCGGGGTCAGTGTACTCTCTGCCACTGTTCTCTAACATGTTCTCTAATGCGGCATTAGCTCCCCACCCCCTGCCCCAGAACCAAAGCCCTCGAAATCATGAACTGGGGCTTCTTCCTTTGAAATTCCCAGTGCAAACCCCAGTGCTTCCTGTGGCGTTTAGCTGGAGGCCCTGGGAAAGCCTCCTGCCTTCCTCTAAGCCATTACTGGGCTTCCTCCATGTGTTAGGGGCTTCAGGCATGTTAACACATCAACCTTGAAAAGTTCCCTGGGAAAGTAGGCACTGTTTACCCATTTTATGGGCTCAGAGAGTTGAGCAAGCTTGCCCCGAGACTGATCATGAGCTAGCAAGTGGCAGTGCCAGAATTCATTCCTGCTCCATGATGGACAGAGAGCCATGGGGTGGGGGTAGGGTAGAGGAAAGATGGCAGATTAGAGAACATGCATAAGCCACCTGCTTATTCCCTGATGCCTGAACGTCCCTCAGGGATGCTAGAAACTGTCCTTTGAACAGGGTGAGTTTGAGGCCTCAATGGCTGAGATAGATTCTCTCCTGAGACAGAGTTTGGATCAAGCAAAGGAGTGGGAAGGAGAGTACCAAGTCCTGGAACAAGAAGGTGCCCAGAAGGTGCAGAGGCTGTGGGAACAGGAGGCCAGGGCTACCAGACAGACTGCCTCGTTCACAAGTTAGCTGATGGCACAGGACAAGGAGTCAACAAATATTGATTGATTGCTTGGTTGATTACCTCTGACATCTCCCACGTTAGCCCCAGAAACAGGGCCTAACGCGCCAACTGTCTGCTTGATGTGGGATTTTAGCAGTTAGGATTTTCACGTTGGAACCAAATATAGCCCCACATTGAGCTGGAGCGCTTTGCCTGCAAGTAAATGGCACAGACTTCGTAGCCATAAACAAGCTCAGATAAATAAAGGCTGGGTCGATTTCCTGGCTCTGAATCTCAGAATGCTCCCTCGGAGGTGTTGATTGATATGCTAAGATTCAAAAGTGAACATCGCACCTGCCTCTTCAAGACGAGACAATTGTGCCACAACTTTACAGGCAGCGGAGGGAGGGGCTGGCCTGACCTGGTGGCCGCCAGGCCCCAGTGGGGCCAGTGCTCCCTCTGCTCTGGGCACCCGAAGAGAGAGATCAATGCTATCGAGTCCAACCCCAGAGCCTCCCGGACCAGGAAGCTGAGCCTCAGGGGTCGGCGACTTGCCGGGGGGAAGGAGATCATTAGAGGCCACCGCAGAACGAGAAGTGCACCTGTGCCCGTGCACGTCTGTCCCTGGGCCTCGCTACGCGGCCATTTTGAGCAAAGTGAATGTGTTCGTGTCTAGATTTCCAAAAACTCAGCACCGGGGGCACGCTCTGGACATCCTTCCTAAAGGCGGGGCCACCTAGGCAAAGGCTTTCTCTAGAAATGCACCTAGAGAGAGGGTTTTTCTGAACTGGAAGAACTTAAAAGGAGAACATGAACCAAGTCTCATGACAGTGCAGCTCCTGGGACTTGTACAAGGAAGAAAGCTGTGAGCACAGCCATTCTTGAACAAGAGAACTACACTATCGCCGGAAAGAAAAGGAATATGTAACAGAAGAGAACAAACAATCCCTTGCAGCATGTTATGGGTGAGTTTCTCCTGAGCTGCTGCCCCAGTTTAAGACTTTATTACTTCTCTTCCAGGCTGGTACAGATGCCTTGTAAAACAGTTTTTTAAAAAAAAAATATTAAAAGTTTTTTTAAGTTTATTTAGTCACTTATTTATTTATTGAGAGAGAGAGAGAGAGAGAGAGAGAGAGAGAGAGAGAGAGAATGAACAGGGAAGGGGCAGAGAGACAGAGGGAGAGAGAGAATACCAAGCAGGCTCCGTGCTGTTATCCTGGAGCCTGATGCGGGGCTTAAACTCACAAACCATGAGATCATGACCTGAGTTGAAACCAAGAGTTGGATGCTTAATGGACTGAGACACCCAGGCGCCCCAGAAAACATTATCAAAAGGTTTTACAATATAATACAATGCAGAGAAAACATGTCAGGTGCCTACCACCACAATTTAAGCAATGTTTACGTCTTTTCCTTCTATCGGCTTGTGCGTTAGATACATTCCATGGGTATATACACAATATATGTATTACATTCTATGTGTGGGCATATAGATAGTCTTACAGTAGAAGCCCCTTCCCACCTCCCTGCTGGCTCATTTCCCCCCTTGCCTCCCAGGTTACTGCTATCCTGAAATGGCTCTTGTATCATTTCCAGCCATGTTGCAGAACAAGGTCTCAGACTGATGGACTTTTTGCAACTTTGTCTTTGATTTACTATTATGTTATCAAGTTGTAGCCATGTTGATACTTGTAGATCCAATTTCTTCTTTTATTGAATTAATTTATTTTTAATTTTTTTTTTACCATTTATTTATTTTTGAGAGACAGAGAGAGACAGAGCATGAGCAGGGGAGGGGCAGAGAGAGACACACACACACACACAGAATCCGAAGTAGGCGCCAGCTGTCAGCACAGAGCCTAACGTGGGCTCGAACTCACAAGTGGTGAGATTATGATCTGAGCCAAAGTTGGACACTTAACTGACTGAGCCACCCAGAGGCCCCTGAATTAATTTACTTAAAAATTTTATTAAGGTTATTTATTTTTGAGAGACAGAGTGGGGGAGGGACAGAGAGAGAGAGAGAGAGAGAGAGAGAGAGACCCAAGCAGACTCCTTGCTGTCAGAGTAGAGCCCAACTTGGGGCTCGATCTCAAGAACCCGTGAGATTATGACCTGAACCGGAATAAGGAATCTGACGCTTAACCGACTGAGGCACCCAGGCACCCCTAAGTGAATTAATTTTAATTTCATGCTTTCATTGGAGTCCACTGTGTTAGTTTGTCAGCAGTGCCATAACAAAGTGCCACTGACTGGGTGGCCTAAACAGCAGACATTTATTTCCTCCCAGTTCCGGAGACTAGAGGACCATGATGAATGTATCAGCAGGGCTGCTGTCTTCTGAGGCCTCTGTCCTTGGCTGGTAAATGGCTGCCTCTCCTCCCTGTGTCCTTATACAGTCTTCCCCTTTGTGGGTCTGTGTCCTCATTTCCTCTTCTTACAAGGGCACAAGTCATATTGGATTAGGGCCCCACCCTAACAGCCTCACTGTAACTTAATTACCTCTTTTTTTTTTAAGTTTATTTATTTATCTTGAGAGAGATAAAGACAGCACAAGTTGGGGAGGGGCAGAGAGAGAGGGAGAGAGAGAGAGAGAGAGAGAATCCCAAGCAGGCTCCACACTGCCAACACAGAGCCTGATGTGGGGCTCGAACCCACAAAGCTGTGAGATCATGACCTGAGCCGAAACCAAGAATCAGACACTCAACCAACTGACCACCCAAGTGCCCCCTTAATTACCACTTTAAAGACCCTTTCTCCAAATACAGTCACATTCAGAGGTGTTGGAGGGTTAAGGCTTCAACATATGAACTTTGGGGGAGCTCTGTTCAGCCCAAAGAGAGAGAGTGGCTTCTCTCCCTCTCTCTTTCTCTCTTTCTCCACTTTTATAAGCAATGCTATCTCTGTATATATCTCTTGGAACACATGGGCGAGTTTCTTGGGACCAGCACTGGTGAGGGGGGTACTGGACGCAATGGCATGCATTGTAACTCAATTAGGTATTGACAGATTGCTTTCCAAAGCAGTCCTATAATGGGTACTCTCACTATCAGCCTGCGATGGTTTTGTGAATGTTCAGTATGGCCAGACTTTAAAATTTTGCCAGTCGGATGGTTGTGAAATGGCGACACATTGTGGTCTTAATTTTAATTTCCCTGATTGTTCGTGAGGTTGACATTTTTAGGTATATTAGTGGCTATCCATGTTTTCCATTCTGTGAATTACCTGTCCATATCTTGGCCTATATTGTTATTCTGTTTTTATCTTTATTGATATGCGAGAAATTTATATATATTCTAAATACCACTCCTCAGTTAACCACAGTGATCTCTTCTCTGGTCTCCTTGCTTCCGGAGTCTCCACTTGACAATTCCTCTTCAAGGATCTTTACCTTCCTCCCAGAGACCACTTCACAACGAGTTGGAACATACTTTCCAGCCTACCTTCTTAACCTCTTTCCCTATAGATTCCTACCCCCCAAGATAAGCCCCAGCTCCAGGAGCACATATCCCCTTTATGCTTCTAGACCTTTGCGTAACGCTCTTACTGCTGGGACTGTCTAGCTTCCCCATTGCGGACTGCAGAATGCCTTTCTAAATCCAGCTCTGATGTCAGTTCTTGGGTAAGTCCCCATAGTCCCCAGGCAGTTTGTGCATATCATAACCATGATCTCTGCACCTACTGCTAGGGTTGGGTTGTTGAGCTCTATCTCCTTTGCCAGAATGTGAGCCCCACCAAAAGCAATTTTCCCCCCATTTTCATCTTCATGTTTTTGATACTGGTACATGGTAAGTGCTTGATGTTTGTTGATTTTTTATTTTTAAAATCCTTATGTGTTATTTAAAAGATTACAATTGTTAATGAGTAGTAGGCAGTGGTGATAGAATTGTTCAGTTTATTCTTCTTGCCTGAAATTCACTTATTATCCCTAAGGTCATAAACTTGGGTTCACAAAAATCTCCACAAGGTATGTGATGGCGAGGTGTAGCTTAGCTGCGTAAGCCTGAGTTTGGGGCATTAGGAGAAAACCCACTGTGAGTAAACACAGAGGTGGTTGCTTTAATAGTTATAGAAATGCTAAGACATAGCAACAAACGTGTAGTGTCTAGAATGAGACAATAGTCTGCTCTCTCTTTAGATCAGTGTCGGAGTGTTGGGTTCTGAGCATCAAAGAGGAAGGGACAGACCAAGTAGAGGACCTTCAGGAGGGAGGTTAGCCAGGAGAGTAAGGGGGTAAGAAGCCATGTCACTTGAGGTAGGACTGACAGAGCCCAGGCTGTTTATCCTGGAGGCTGGAGGAAACAAGGGTGTATAACTGTCTTCACACCCATGTACAAAGGGCTCTCTTTTGGAACAAGGAATAGAAATGGAAGGAATTTACAAAGAGATAGATTTTTGCCAAGTGGATTAAGAAATTTTAAGCATATGGAACGTGAGACGATGGTTTGGCTGCTTTTGAGTGTTGAGGATTCCTCCATCAGAGGACTATATGGTGGGTAGGTGACCAGTTGACAAGGGATGATGTCTAGGGGGGCTTGGAGATCAAATGGTGATTGTGTTTGGATTACACAACCCTTAAAGGCTTTCCCAAAGCTTTTCACAAGTCAGTGGCTTTGAGTGAGATAGATCCAAGTCAGGGACCAAAGTCTCAAAGCATCTTTGAGTCTTGTTAAATGAAAGTTACTCTTTGATAGGAAGGACCACCTCTACTGACAGTCTTCCATTGCCCCCCATCCCAAACCCTGTCACCATATTAACCAATTCCATATCTGTATAGATGTCTGAGCCAATATACTGTCTGTACTTCCCACCTCCAAAGGTCTTCTCTACTCTCTTGGGTAGCTATTCATGTGGACAGACCCTGGACCAACAGTTCCCAGACTGTAGAAAAACATGGATAGCTTGTTAAAAGCACAGCTTCTTGGACTGTAGGAGTAAAGCATACGGTCTAAGCTTAAGCCACTCAGCACACCCCATTCCCATGGCTCCTGTGATTGGTCTGGGGATTGGCATGTAAGCAAATCAGAGCCCATGAGATCCCATGAGACAGGGTAGATGGTGATGCTCTTTTCCATTGGCTGAGACATCATTAGGTCTGACTACTGCCATCGTGTTACCAGGAATAGACTAGAAGTAAAGTCAAAATGTGAGAAGATGAAGCTGAGAGATTGGGAGAATCTTGTTTAATGATACAATTTGAATTCTAATCGAAATATACCTGAAGCCCAGACTATCCCTGTTGTGTTGTTATCTGAGTGAATTAATTCTGTCTTTTGTTTAAGCCATTTGATTTAAGTTTTCTGCCACCTGAAAGTTTCCAAGTGGTACATACCTAAACACTATTCCTGGTCCACAGATTTGATTGGGTTGGGCTGCCAGAAGAGGTGTGCTTACTTTGTAAAACTTGTGCTCTTGCTAAAGGGCATGGCTGCCATCCGAGTTCCAGTTGGTCAGCACCTATCTATCATGGATTGAGGCTCCATTAGGTACCAAGCTTTCTGCCAGGTCCACAAGTGATAATCAGAAATAGAAGACTTGGGGGTACCTGGGTGACTCAGTTGGTTGTGTCTGACTTTGACTCAGGTCATGATCTTATGGTTCGTCATTTCAAGTCCATGTTGGGCTCTGCGTTATGCAGAGCCTGCTTCAGATCCTCTGTCTCCCTCTCTCTCTGTCCCTCCCCCACGTCTCTCTCAGAAAAAAAGAAATTAAGAGTGCCTGGGTGGCTCGATCAGTTAAGTGTCTTGGCTCAGGTCATGATCTCACTGTTTGTGAGTTCAAGCCCTGTGTTGAGCTCTGTACTGAAAGCTCAGAGCCTGGGGCCTGCTTCCGATTCTATGTCTCCCCCTCTTTCTGCTCCTGCCCTGCTCATGCTCTGTCTCTCTCTGTCTCAAAAATAAATAAACATTAAAAAAAAAGAAATAGAAGACTTAGTCCTTCCCCTCACTGAGTTTATATTCTACTAGGCACAAGGCAAAATATGAGGCAAGTGTCAGGTTAGTGATGTGGGGTAAGGACCTTTGGGGGGAGTCACTGTGTTTTGGGTTGGTCAAGTAAAAATCCATGAACAAGAGGGCTTTAACAGATGCATAAAGAGTATATGAGTAAAAGGAAGGAGGCTTTATTAAAAGCTGGGACACCATTTCTAAGAACCTTATATAAAACTATGAGCAGTATATGGACCACAGAAAGGAAATAGAGTTAAATAAAATTCCATATAATTATATCACATAGGGTGCTTTGGATGATATAATTGCACAGGCAGATATACCTGGACAGAAAGATTAAAAATCCTAAGGGCCTAAGAATTAGAGACCTTTTGGGTTACTAGTACACTAACCCTATGTGGCTAACAGTGGCATAAAATGTTTAATTGGATAAATTACATGCTTTGAAAGTTGCCAGGTTGTCTGTGTTCCTGTGGCTTTACAGGCTAATTGCTCTGTTAATTTGGAACAGGGCTTGCCTCCTCTACAACTGACAGTGGACTTAATCTTCATAGTCTCTCTCCTACTTTCTTGGGAAAGCTGGGACAGAGCAAACATTGGACCATCCTCTATGCTGTTCCTGTTTTTTGAATGAGATTCACAGGAGTCCCCTCTACCAGGCCTACTCTCCTGCTTTCATATGAGGAGACCACCACTTCCTACAAGTATTGAGAACACTGGGGTAATACCTAACGTCCCTCCCAGCCTTTCACCCTGGTGCTGGCTAGTTCCATAATCATTCCATATGTAACACCCTCGTGACAGCCTCTTATTTTACCTGTTCCTGCTCTACCTATACAGTTAGTTCATAATGGCTTTGGAGAAAAGGTCCACATTCTTGGGGGGGAGCCACACTCATGTCCATTATCCTCTCCTACCCCAAAGCCTCACCCCATGATTTGTTCATACGAGTCACTCAACATGAAGTTTGCTGAAGAAATGGATGTGTACCTTCCATTGTGCCACTAGATCTTGGAAATTCATCTTACTCCTGGCTGATGAGAATTACACCAGGAGTCTGGATTACAGCGAAACAGGTATTTACCCTTGCCCTGTGTCACCTTTCCATCTCCAGATGGGCACCCAGACATCCCACTCCCCTGGGATCTCCCTCTTCAAGCGCTGTCCCCCAGGTCCAGATTTCATTTGTCACCTAACCTTGGATATATTCTAGCAAGTTCTTGTTCCCTGGGTTATCGTCACACTCTTCAGAGTGGAGTTCCTGAGACTCTTACTCATATGTCAATGTCACTAGGCCAAAAGACGTCATTCCCCCCAGGGACGAGACCTGGGAGGGGCACAAGGGTGAAAGGGTTAGACATCTACATCCTGTCTCAGAAAATAAGTACAAATCCAGAAAAGGGTTCTGTGGACGCTTGTGGTGGTACCCCCCTGGCAAATGGCCATCCCTGTAGTGGCTTATTTCTGATGCCAGAATTTTCATCTTCTGGGGATTAAAACATTGTTTCATGTTAAACTAAGAACTCTTTCCACCCATCACATTAAACTATTATATATTATTATCTCAGCATGACTGTGTTCATATGGGCTTTCAGGTGTGCAGAAGACAAGAGGGAAAAGGGGTGTAGAGGAAGGAGAACTAATTAGGATACACTGATGGAGGGGAGCAATCCAAAGAGCCAGGGCCAGGTCAAGGGCACACAGGGCCCAGAGTTCACAGCAGGGAGGATGCGAAGCAGCATTCTGACTGTCAGCCATGAGTCTGGAGTGAGGGGAATAATTGAGTCATGGGATCTCGATCAACAGCCTCATTCACACCTTCCTTCACTCATTCAATACACATTTGCCAAGTGGGTAATAGAGTAGCTCATATATTAGCTAAGCTATGGCATTTTTCAGAAGGAAAGAAGTTACCATTAATATCTATGCTGGGAAAACAGGCAAACCTGGATGCACAGTCACCTTAGTAACATTTGCCAAGACTTCATGCAAGACAGACATCAATACCCTACTGTGCTCCAGACACCTGCAAATGAGAGGCAGGGCAATGACACAGCGGTAACGTGATTAGCAAACACCTAGAAAATACTTTTCTTCCGTGTGCCAGGCACTGTGTTAAATGCTTTCTGTGACTCATTTAATCCTTCTTGTACTAGCTGATGTTATTCCCATTACACGGTGGAAAAGGAGGCAGCAGGCCCAACATGGAGTCACTTGTGCTAAACCTGATGTCAGCAAACCAAGACTTAACACCTCATCTCATTGCACTTTCAACCCCCCAAGAATGTAACATTTAGCCAGTCAACATGGAATTATCTGGTCAGCACTTATAAAGCAATCCACTGATAGGCCCTTCCATTACCTTAGCAGGGTGACCTTACCTGAAACAACACAGTTGACTCTTGAGTGGGTCCACTTATACACAGATTTTTTTTTATAAATACAGTACTGTAAATATATTTTCTCTTCCTTATGAATTTATTTTTATTAACAATTTTTAAGTTTATTTATTCTGAGAGACAGAGACAGCATGAGTAGGGGAGAGGCAGAGAGAAAGGAGACAGAGAATCCCAAGTGAGCTCTGTGCTGTTAGTGCAGCAGAGGTTAGTGCAGGGCTCGAACCCACGGACTGTGAGATCATGACCTGAGTGGAAATCAAGAGTTGGACGCTTAAATTACTGAGCCACACAGGCGCACCTTCTTTATGAATTTCTTAACAGCGTTTGCTTTTCTTTATTATTAGAATACAGTATATAATACATACAACATACAAAATTGGTGTTAATAGACTGTTTATGTTATTGGTAAGGCTTTTTGGTCAATAATAGGCTATTAGTGGGTACATTTTGGGGGAGTCAAAAGTTATATGTGGATTTGCAACTTGACAGAGGGGGGTCAGTGCCTGTAAACCCTGTATTGTTCAAGGGTCAATTATACTTCTTTGCTAATAATTTCCTTTTTCTGCCTTTAAAAACCTCTCTTTTCTATAGCTCTGCTGGATGGGATGCCGCCTGCGTGATTCATGAATCATTTAATAAAGCCAATTTGCTCTTCCAGTGTACTTGGTTGAATTTTGTTATTTAATGACACAGATGTGAAAACTTGCCAGCACGAAATCGCTAGGCAGAGGTGGACAGGATTCCCAGGCAGTCTGGCTGGCTCCTGAGCCAGGCTCTTCTGAGCCAAGGCGACAGGAGATGCAGTGCCGAGAAGGTTCTGAGGAGGGGAGCAAACTTCCATCTGGGGAATCCAAGTTGGGTTTCCTGGCAAAGGAAGCATTTAGCTTGCTCTGTGAAGGAGATGAAAGGAGAAGAGAATTCTGGCAGGGGAAAAAAATGGCGGGATCAGAAGCATAGAAGCAAGAAAAACATGAGCGTGTTTGGAAACAGAAAGAATTAGGTTTGGGCCAGAGCATTTTGGAATTCACAATTGCTAACGATTACTGAGGGCTTACTAAGGGTTGTGCCTTTTTATCACCGCAGCACCTTGTGAGGGTGCCACTATTTTTTATTCCCATTTTACAGATGAAGAGACTGAGGCTGTGAGAGATGAAATAACTGGCTGCAGTCAACCACTGGCAAGAGGTGGTTCTGGGAAGCCCATCCTAGCCCAGTCTGACTGCAGAGGGCACACTCTCAATCTTTATATCATAACTCCTTCCAGTAAGGTGGGTGATGCAGGACACCTATGATTCTGACTAGGCTGAGGAGGGCTTAATTTATCATGGATGTGAGGTGAGGACAGAGGGGAGGAAGGGATGAGGGACCATACTGTTGGCACTCTGTTTGGGGTGAGAAGAATCTGGAAAGCTCATTTTTATGGGGTTGCGGTGTTTTTTAATTTGTTGGAGGGGGGAGTATTGGTCGTGGGTGTCCTGCTTCAAATCATCGACTCATCGACTCTAGCAATTTCTCGTGAAGCCTGCTGTATGGCTTTAATTTTCCCTTTGCATAAACAAATGAGATTCTCTAAGCAAGGGATTCAGAATATTAGTATATTAAGAAGCTAAATTAGTTGACCTGTCAAGAGGGTTGGGATGTGAGATGAATGTGTATCATCAAGGTCTTTAAAGTGGCAGGGAACCCTCTGTCACCTACTTGTACTGAAAATTCTGGTTCCCTCCAAGTCCTTTGAAGAAAAGGACTTTGCTAGAAAAGGGAAAGGGAAAATGTCCTTGATGTCCTTTGAATTGGATGGAAAGGACTTCCTTCTTGATGCTGCGATTCTTCAGCAGTGTCCCCCAGCCAGGCTGAGGTTGTAGGTCAGTTCTGGCAGTTCCCACCCATGAGAGTACATTCTTATTTCAGCAAATGCCGGCTCTCCTTGAGGTTGGCACCTGCTACTGAAAACCTGGATGGGTCTTCCCATTCCTGGAGAGCTAGATGGTGTTAGCCTGACATTTGCTGTCCCTTCCTTGGATTCAACACCTGTGGGACTCAATCATGCTTACCTGGCCCAGTGATTAGTGTTCTTGGAAGGGTTCCTGTCATCTCAGATCTAATAGCACATGATTATAAGTGATTGCGTCTTTCTATAGAAATCAACTCTTGGATTAAAAAATTCTACATGTTCTTGGGGTGCCTGGGTGGCTAAGGCAGTTGAGCGTCTGACTCTTGATTTTTGGCTCAGGTCATGATCTCATGGATCATGAGTTCGAGTCAGGCTCTGCACTCACAGCCTGGAGCCTGGTTGGGATTCTCTCCTTCTCCCCTTCTCTCTGCTCCTCCCTTGATCATTCATTCATTCTCTCTCTCTCTCTCTCTCTCTCTCTCTCTCAATAAACAGATAAACATTTAAAAATATTCTATATGTTCTCTAATACTTGTGAGATAGCTTTGAGCAAGAGCTAGAGAAATACAAAAGTCTAAGCACAATGGGTGGTTCCCATCATTTTAAGCGCTATCAGTCATGACTCTGGTCTTCTATCCTGCTTTAAAGAGAAACTTTATCCATTCATGTATTTATTCAACAATTAGTTCATAAATGCCTCTTGTGTTGGGAACAAAGCTCGTGCTGGGGTCTCTGTTGAAAGGTAGACCAATCCTGCCTTGTGGGGCTTGGGGCCAGAGGGGATGAGCATGAAGATGTAGACAGTCACCCAGACAAGAGAGTGAAGTTTCAGGCAAGTCTGTGAGAGGAAGCCTGGTGTTTAAGGCATCCAGACCTCCCAGCGTGTGTATGTGGTCTGGGTAAACATGCCGACCTAAGATTTTTGTCTATAAAACTTCAGGTTTTATACCATTGTGTTTGAAAGGCCAATTCTAGTGCTATTAAATCCTCAGTGGTTGCAGCAAATCTTGTCACTGGTTTGACTTATTTGCCCCAAATGAATGATAAATTCCAGCCTGATTCCTGGAGCATTTCAAGAGATGCTTGGTGATGAACCCAGGGAGACTGAGCTAGAGAACCCCTTTTCCCAACCTGCTGCTTAAGCAGCTGTGAATGGCAGCAACGAGCCCACTGGCAGCTGCCAAACCCCCTCCGCCCAGAAGCTATGGCTGCAGCGAACTTAGTTAAAGTGGGCTGGTTTGCCTGACTTTTCCCTATAAATTGAACTAATTAGGGAGAAATTAGGGTTTTCTTACCCTTAACATCAAAAGGATGCCACATGGGGACTCCTGGGTTGTTCCATTGGTTAGACATCCAACTTTGGCTTGGGTCATGATCTCTTGGTTCATGGGCTCAAGCCCTAGTTGGGCTCTGTGCTGACAGCTCAGAGCCTAGAGCCTGCTTCAGATTCTTTGTCTCCTTCTGTCTCTCTAACACTCCCCATCTAGTGCTCTGTCTCTTTCTGTCTCTCAAAAATAAATAAACATAAAAAAAAAAAAGGATGGCACATGAGGTAATGCATGGCATCTCTCTCCTTGCCCTGGAACATCAGCTTCCCGAGCCCACGCCACACTTCATCACCACCCCCACACCACGCTCCATCACCACCCACCTCCCACCCCCAGTTCTGAGCCAACCCAACAGAACCCAGTGCAGGGATTAGAGAGTCCTGCTCCCTCCAACTTTCATCATTTCCAAACTCCTCTGCCAAGACTCTCACTGATTTCCATGATAAGGCTCTAAATAGAGACTCAGCAAAAGAGAGGGAAGCAAGTCACAGATTCACCACGGCTTTGTCCTGGGACATTAAATATGAGAATCATGGCTTTCCCTCCCCCTCAGCAGCTACCGCTGCTCTCCTTAGACATGGCAGGGTAGAAGGAGCGGCTGTGGGTGTCACTGAATCTGCCCATCTACCAGGTTATGGCTGCCTGGTCTTGCACATCAGAGGCTGCTTCTAGGCACCACTCTTTCCCTTCTGGCATCCTGCAGATGAATGGTTCATGTACTCGGTCAGAACCTCGGCATGTCTGCCCTACACTGGGCGCTGCTCCTGGGGGCACGGTGTGGCCCCGTCTCTGTCCTCAGGGTGCTCACAGGGTAGCAGAGACCATGCCGGATGTGTTTGCTCTAGAGTCTCCTGTGGTTACTGAAGCTTGGAGTTCGGGATGGGAAACGTGGAGCAAGTGGCACCTTCCTACCCCACGGAAGAAAGATCTGGTAGCTCATCAGAGCTTCTGTAGGTGAAGACCGAAGATGAACTATGGCACTAGGTCAGTGCAGGACACAATGGGGTGACCTGGTCACATGACACCACTGCTAGCTGGGCACAGGCACCCCTCTGTTGGTGAGGGGCTCGCAGGTAGGCTCTCAGGGTCTGTGTGGTCAGGCCCCCAGCCAGGGGAGAGCTATCAGAAGGAGGCCCCACCCATAGGAAAGCAGCAACAGCTGTGGTTCTGGCTGGGGATCTGGCCGTGTGAACTCTGGAGGGTGCCCTTGGGTGGAATCTTGGTGTCTGGTGATCTGGGTGACACACGTTGCCACAGCACATGGGGACTTGGTGACCTCAGCTCCCCTCCCAGACTTCCCCTGGGTACTCAGACTCAGAGGAGCTTAGCAGTGTAGTCTGAAGCTACTGCCTATATTCCAGCCTGGCCAGATGGGGCTTGGGGTGTGGGGTGGGCCGGGACCTTGTATGTGTTTTGAGGGGCATCTATGTCTCCTGGGAGAGAGAGGCAGGGGAAACAGGGCCTCATCACAGGTTCTCTATTTTTGCAGGCTCTTCCTGGGGAGCACCAGTAAGTCCACGGCTCCATGGTTGCTGGGGACCCCCCCCCTGCCATACACACCAGCCTGGCTGCCTTTCTCCCTTACTCTTTCCCCCCTCACCACTGCCTGCAAACCATCACCCATCCACTTAGGTGGCGTGGCAGGAAGAATTCCATGATGGCCCTATGATCTCTCGTTCCGGGTGGGATCACACTACATTATACGGCAAAGGTATTTTGCAGATGTCATCAAGGTTTCTAGTCAGTTGACACTCAGAATGGAGAGCATCTGGGTGGGCCTAACCTAATCACAGGAGGCCTTTCAAACCACAGCGTTTTCTCTGGCTGGGTGCAGGAGGGGAAATTAGATCTGAAGCCTTTGAAAGCTCTGAGCACCACTGCTGGCTTTGGGCCTGGAGGGGACACATGGAAAGGACCTGAGAGGGGCCTCTAGCTGCTGAAACAACCCGGGACTGACAACCAGCAAGGAAACGAGCTCCTCAGTCCTACAACTGCAAAGAACTAAGTCCTGTCTATGTCCTTAACTGGCCATGGAAGTGGATTCTTCCCCAAAGCTTCAGATAAGAGCCCAGCCTGGCCAGCACTTTGATTTTGGCCTTGTGAGATCCTGAGCACCTATGTTCCCTGAGACTCCTGACTGACAAGTAAATGGATGTTGTTTGAAGCCATGGTTTCTGGTCATTTGTTACACGGCACAGAACATGAAGGCATTGCGAAGTGCAGACAAACAGGAAACCGGCTGGAGCTCCTCTCTGCACCCCATCCCCAACCTTTAGGGTCTCAGAGACCTTGCAGAGTCCTCGTGGAGGAGGATTTCTGAACTTGTCCTGTTCCAGCCCCTTCAGCTCTCCCTTTAGGATTCATTTGCCCCAAATGTCACCCAGCTCCAGTTCCTTCTGGGGCTCCAGTTTGGCAGGATGGGTTTCCTCTTCACCTTCTCTGTTTCTTCTCTCTCTCTCACTCTCTCTCTCTCTCTCTAATCTGGGACTGATTCTAGAACCTTTCTTAGCCAGAGTTCCTCCGGGGCTGTTGCTCCTTCTCCAGCAGCTCAGGCCTGGCCAGCATGTTTTTCCACACTCTCTCGTCTGGAGGGAGTGAGGGTCATTGCCAGCCTCTCTTTTGCTGCTGCTGCCGCGACCCATACGCAGCGTCTACCTGGACTTGATGTCCGCACCACGATGTCTCCAGCCCTGGGGTCCCACTGCTGGGGGCCTGATCCCTGTCCAGGGGCCTGCATCCCCTCCGGCTCTGGATCCACCAGCCCCTCCCTGGCCGGCACAATCTCTGCCCCCGGATTAGCACCTCTGCCCCTCGGCTGGCCTGTCTTCTTCCTGCTCACCCGTCTAGCGTGGTGAGCTTCTGGCACAGGGCAGCACAACCTCTGGGTTTCTCCCTTGCCTCCATGGTGAGATCAGAGGCCACCACCAAACCGGAAACCAGCATGGAGTGGTTCATCATCACTTATGCAGCGATCAGAGCTGCAATCTCCTTGTGCATGGGGCAGAGGATCCTGAATGGTTTGTGACTGAGGGTGTGACAGACAGAAGGCCAGGATGCTCACATGGGGTTTGTGTGGGCCCCACAGTCTCTCCCTTGCCAGACTTATCCTCCTATCCTAAACTATGACTTGGTGTCCACAGGTAGCCTCTCCCCCACTACAAGGTCTTCTAGTGTTAAGAAATTGGTCAAGGCCATCTGTGGCTCCAAGTTATCTCCACTCCAACATGAAGTGTACTCCAGGGATAATACCAACTTAAAGATGTATCACTCTGGATTAAGCTTCGGCATTATCAGTCTTTAAGAGCTCACTGTTAAACACACGCAGCTAATTTTCTATTATTATCTCCTCCTAAGGAAGGGGCTTATCAGCCTCTCCGTTCCTTTCTAGTTTAGGGATGGGAAATGAAGAAGAAAGCTTTAAGGACAGACTGGTGGAGACATGAGTCCCAGAACTCCAGGTCTGGAAGGGGTCCTGGAGGTCCTGTGGTTCAGCCTGCTATTTGTGGCCAGCCTCCTGGACGGGTCGTTGTTCTAGTCTCGCCTGGAATAATTCCAGTGACTGCAGATTCACTAACAATCAACTGAAGTAACCCATTTTTGGACCCTCAAATCGACATGTCCTCCTTACAGAAGTTGCTGTCTCTGTCCCGACAGCATCCACCCACTGAGCCGTGGGACCTCACAGATCCCTTTCCTTCCCTCAGCAGGCCTTTACTGAATGCCTGTTATGTGCTGGGCACAGTGTGGGGTTTTAGAGAATAATATGACTCAGGCATGGCACCAGCGGCAAGAAGGGAGCCCCAGTGCTTGAAGGGGCAGTCAGCCCCTCCCCACGCAACCCCTTCTCTGGCAGGACAGAGCCTCTCAGTCTTTTTAACTGAATATTTCTTTGGAGTCCCCTCAAAGAGGGATTCATTGCTGCTATTCATTTCCAGACTTGCCCCAGTCAGAGGCTCCAACTTTCCTCTCTGGACTCCCAGGGTCCCAAGGCTCAAAGTGAGCTTGTAAGAAGAAGGTCTGCCCAGCACAGAGCAGAGTGGGCTCATGCTGGATGCTCTGATCTTGTCTACCCAGCCAGACTGTAGGCATGTCACAGGCCACCACAAACCCCTTGTTACACCTCAGTTTTCTCATCTATGAAATGGGAATAATAATAGTACCCACCTCATAGGGATACTTTAAGCTGAAGTGAGTTAATATGTACCACAGTGCCTGGTACACAGTAAATGCTATCATCATTATCAGCAGCAGTAGTATCATCATTACCACCATCATCACCATCATCACTACCACCATTATCACCACCACCACCATCAGCACCACCACCATCATCACCATCACCACCACCACCACATCATCAACATCACCACCACACCATCAGCACCACCATCATCATCACCATCATCACCATCATCACCATCATCACCACCATCATCACCACCACCACCATCATTCTATTAGCCATGCCTTTGGAACAGATGGAAAATAAAACCCTTACAATTTCCCTCAGCATTCACATCTTTCTTCCCTGTCTTATACTGGATAGAAGTGGAGGGCTTGCTTCTAACCCTAAGGAAGTGATCTTTTTCGAGCTGGCTCCTATCTGGTCTGTTTAGATAATAGAAACAGCTACCCACCATTGAGTACCATGTGTCACACAGCATCGTCTTGCATCCTTACCACACCCTGGGAGGTAGGTATTTTTATCTCCATTTTACAGACAAGGTCGTTGGGTCCTTGAGAGCTAAAAGTGCCCCAAGGCTGTGTAGCTGGTATATACCAGAGCCTAGGATGTAAACCCAGATGTAGATGTTTCTGCTTTATTTACTGAATCTTGGATGCCAGAGTCTGTTCCTACCACCAGTATAAGTCTCTGTCCCCCAGCTGCAAGGCACCAACAGGCAGCAGGGTCAGTAAGCCTCCTAAACCCTTGTCCAGGTTGCTGCTAAAATTTTTGAAGTTCCAGGGCCTCCAGATGCAACAAGAAATGAAAGGCCTGAAAGGACTGTGTAGAGGAGGTCTTGGGGAATGGGAAGTGCTGAGTGACAGAACCCATAGAAGGGGGGATGAGCGGAAGTCAGGACTAGCAGGGACCCTGGAGCCGGACTGCCTGGGGTCAGGACAATCATCCACTAGCTGTGTGACCGCTGGGTCTCAGCATCTTTAGCTGCAAAATGGAACAAAATAATGATACCTGCATTACTGGCTGGTTGTGAGGATTAAATGAGATCAATTTTATAAAGTTTCCAATGCAGAGCTCAGTCTATGTTAGGCGTTATTATCATGTTGGTAGCTTCCCAAGCATGGTGGGGATGGCTTCTCCTTCGACAAAGGCAGAGCTGAGGAAGGACCTGGCAGCTCAAGGGAGAGAGGGGGCTGGGGGCAAACCCCTTCCCGCCTTCTCCTTCCCGGCCTTCGGTACCACTAGGACCCAGGCCCCAGTTCCCAACCCCTACTTCTCCAAGCCCTGGTGGGGCCAGGGTACCTCATTTCCTGAGCATGCGCACCTCAGAAATGCTACACATGTTGCCAAGAAACCATCTTCCTCATCTATTTTAAAACCTTGTCAAGCTCCCTGCTTAATGTTTTAAAAGGTTATGTTCTAAAGACAGACATGGTTAAGTAAATTATGGCACATCAACCTAATGGGATATTAAGCAGCCATTAAAGCGATAATTATGAGGATTGTATAGCAACATAAAAGATGCTTACAGATTAATATGAAATGAAAAACAGGATAAAAAAAGTAGATCACACAATGATTGTAACTAATCAAAACTACATACCTCTGAACAAGCATGGGAAAATAGTGGCATTGCTTTCCCTTTCTTTATTGCCATCTCTCTTCCTCATGCTTTCCTTCGTTTTTCCTTACTTGCCCTTCCTTTAACTTAACAGAAGTTACTGAGCTTCTACTCTGCGCAGACACCATGCTCATTACCCTACTTAGAGGGGTGAAGAGACAGTTTCTGCCCTCAAGAATCTAACCAGAGAGACACATCTGAAAACAATCATTACAGGTCAGGATGTAAATAATTCAGTGTGACAACTAATGTAATTAACTCTGATCAGGGGAACCAGCAAAGCTTCCCCTGATTCCCACTAGCTGAATCAGAAGGCTTTCAGTTGGAAGGGGAGAGGGTTCCAGGTGGAAGGAACAGCATGTGCAAAGGCATGGAGATGTGGGAGAAGGGGGACTCACACCTCTTTGGACTTGTGATTGACCTCTGGGTTCTGTGTCCAACAGGGACATGAAGGGACTGCACGTCCACCTGGCATAACCCTCATGGGTCAGGAGTGCCTCAGCTCCATAACGATATCTAGGATCCCGTTGTAGTTCTGGAGTCCAGGAATTTATCAAAATCACTGTGAATCCACCTGATAGTTTCAAAGGATCTGTGGATGTTAGTTGGGAGAAGTTCATGGAGCATCTAGCCCCAGATCATCACAATCACCCCAAGAAACTGGCTTACTCCAAGGACCAGGTCCCATTTCTCACAACAGAAGCTAGTTGGAAATGGAAGTTCATCTCCATTCAGAGCATTTGGGCATGACTGATCAGGTCCATAACCCTCATTTCAGAAGTATGGAAATTATAGCACAAAGAGTGAGTGATTTACTCAGTCACTGAGCAAATTACTCAGCTCTGTCTCCAAAGCCTGTGTTCTGGGCAGCACACCATGTTCCCTTTCCAGCAAGACCAGTCTAACCTTCTCCCTTCCATGAACCAGCACATTCCTATTTGCCCTATTCTGACTTCTCCCTGTTGGGAGCTGTTGGCCTTTCCTAAGACTGTGAGAGGTCATGGACAAGCCCTCCTCATTACCCACTCATGACCTTCATGGTTCTGCCCCCACGACTTCCATCTTCCTAGACAATATAGTTAGCATAGTGCCTGATCCCCTCTGTCTTCCAGGAGCAGCTGCAGAGGGAGGGGGTGGTGTCTCAAGGTCACATGACCCATCCCTCCTCCATGTCCTTCTCCTTCTTGTTCCCTTGAGAAACTAGATCTAGGTAAGGCATTCTGGCTAGAGTAAGGAAAAGTGGCAGACTGGGAGAAGAGTCCAGAGTTCTCATCCTCCTTCCAGCTCAAAAGTTACCAAGAGAAAATCCTTCCTGACTCTGCAGCACAGCCTTCTTATCTGGCAATGGTGGGGCACTAGGAATGTTTGAACCAGTGACCTCAGGGCCCTCCAGCCCTGACTGTCATGTGACTAAGTTTATGATAATCTGCAAGTGGAATGATAATCTGCAAGTGGAATGATAATGACTTAGCTACTGTAGGTAACCTTGCTTTCTTAAGTTTGACCTACATGCTTGCGGGGTACACAACAGGGCCCGGAGGTGGGGCATGATGGGGCCAGCGCTGGAATGGCACAGTGGAATCTCGGCTACCTGGCAAATGGACCAACCTGGACCACAAAGAGTCTTTGGGCCATTTGCCACTTGTTTTTACACCTATAAATGTGTTTCCTTGCTTTGGCATTTATGTGGTTTCAGAACGCTATTATCTTGTCAACATTGTTCCACAGCGTTGACATTATCTCTTAATTACACAATTACTTTGTTATGTACTGTGGACCTAGTAATAAAATATTTGATGTATTCAAGCACAGACTGGGTTTTTAAAAACATAATTTGAGTCAAACCATCTTATAAAAATCACTAATGAGTGTCACAGTCAGAAGAGACCTTTGTTGTGTTCTATTTATTCCCCCATTGAAAGGAGGGAGAGACTGAGGCCCAGAGAGAAGGGGGCTGCTGTTGCTTGCACAGATAGTAATTAGAATGAGTTTTGCAGACAGGAATGCCCACCTTAGATCACACAGCAAGTAGGCAGAGCTGGAGGCTAGAGCCCAGGCCTGCTGATCCCGGGGCCACCACATCTTCCATTTTTTATGAGGAGGTTACTCAACTTTCTTTCTGTCCTGTGTCACTCACAAGATCTGTCCAGGTCAGCCAGTCACCATGAGTTTGGAAGGCAGTCCCCAAGGAACTGGCTTACTCCAAGGACCAGGTCCCATTTCTCACAGATGGCTCAGTGATTGAAGGAAGGAAAGTGACAAAGTCCCACTGGGCTCAGTCTCTTCTCTGTGTCAAGGGATTGTGTCTCCAGAAAGCTACTAGTAAGAAGTAAATTGCCAGTTGGCAGAGGCGAGGTCTGAAACCATTTGTGCTGTTGGCAACTGTTAGTTTGTTAGCCAAGGAATTAAGCCTGAGGGAATAGCACTTGAGACAGGGAGGGTGGTTGGGGGGGGGGAGAAAGAGACAAAGAGTGGGGTGCCCTGGGGAGCATTGGTGAGGAGCTGGCAGCAGCATAAGAATCATCATCAAAGCGATAGGATTTACCCTTTGATGACATTCACATTTCAACTGATTGCTTCGCATTGCTTCTGACCCTGGTCGGACCCAGTCATGGCAGACACCTGCCTTCATTCCACTGCAGTGACCTCGGAGGGCCTTGTAGATCACTTTCCCTTTCTGAGCTTGGAGGCAGCCCCAGGATTCTTCCAGAACAAAATCTCCACTGTCTTCATCATATTTGCCTTCTATTGTCAGTTGAATTGTGTCCCCTGAAAGATATGCTGAAGTCCTAACCCTCAATACCTGCGCAAGTGACCTTATTTGGCAATAGGATCTTTGCAGATGCAGTCAAGTTCAGATGAGGCCAAAATGGAGTAGGGTGGGCCCTAAATCCAATAAGCAGAGGGAAATTTTTTTAAAAGAATTTTTTTAATGTTTGTTTATTTTTGAGAGAGAGACAGAGCACAAGTGGGGGGAGGGGCAGAGAGAGAGAGAATGAGAGGGAGACACAGAATCTGAAGCAGGCTCCAGGCACAGAGCTGTCAGCACAGAGCCCGATGTGGGGTTTGAACTCATACACTGGGAGATCATGACCTGAGCTTAAGTTGGATGCTTAACTGACTGAACCACCCAGGCACCCCAAGAAGAGGGAACTTTTGACATGAGAGAGGAGACTGCCATGTGATGAGGCAGAGGCAGAACTCCAGTGTCTACAAGCTAAGGAATACTGAGGACTGCAGCAGCCACCAGGAGAAAGCCCCAGCGTCTAGGACCCTGCCCTAAAGCCTCCAGAGAGAGCATAGCCCTGACGACACTTTGATTTCAGACTTCTGGCCTCCAGAACTATGAGGGAATTAATTTTTATTGTTTTAAGCCACCTACTTTGTGGCACTGTGACAGCAGCCCTAGGGAACTAATGTGCCATCTCTGGATGTCACTTCATCCTGGCCCAGAGTTCTATTTATTTGGCCTTCTCTCCCACTAAATGCCTCCATGTTTTCCACCTGCCTGCCATTTCTTTTCCCTTCTCCTTTCCTGACACTCATGTCATGCCATTTCCCTGTCCCCAGATGTCCCCCTCCTATTCCCACCTGGGGTCTTCTTGCCTGTCCAGGCCCAGTGCAGATGGCCCCTCCTCTATTACATCATCCACGACGCCTTCCCAAATGCATTTGTTTTTCATCTGGACCACTTTCGCATCACCGCTTGAATCCCTATTTTGTCCCTGAGGCAGAGGGGGATTCTGGGGAGGAGAAGGCGAGGGAATGCAGAGAGAGGCTTCTCTGGGTTGAGTTCCACCTTCCTTCAGCCCGGAGGTGACTCGGCGGTGCCTGCGTGGGACCCATCCGTCTTTCAAAGAGTGAGGCTGTTTCTCTAGACAAAGGCCCAAATATCACAATGGTATTCTAGGAGTAGAGGTTGTCTATCCTCTTTTTATCTTCAGTTCAAGGGGATTCTAGGTGAACTAGTATCAACCACAGGTTGGTCTCCCTCTGGGCCCAGTCGCTCTGGCTATGTGCAGCTAGATCTGGTCAGAAGGAGAGAACTGCTCCACAGTTGGGAAGCTCAGATGCAATGCTTGCCAACTTTAGGGTCCGTCCTGCAGAGATTTTCTCTGTGCATTGTCACACACACTGAGGGGGAGGAGATGTGACACATGCGTGCGCATGTACACACACACACACACACACACACACGCTATCTTGTTTGCTCATCCCTCATTAGATCAGACTGTACTGGGTTTGATCATCAAGTGTACCATGTACTGTGCCCTTCCTCAGTGTGTTCTTCCAGCCTGGAATGTTCTTCACCAGACACAATCTGATGCCTCCCTCAAGTCTCAGCTCAAGTAATGTCTTCTGGATCAAACTTTCCTGTGGCCCACTGAACTGAACCAATCACCCCTCTTCAGTGCCTCTGGGCACCGCGTACCCACACCTACAGTTGCACCTGTCACACTGTGATGCTGGGGCTTCACTGCCCAAGGGACCATGGCCCTTCCACAGAACTGGGACAAGGCCTGGGGTGGGGCTTAGATAATCTTGCGGAGCCCATGAATGAATACGTGCATGCCTGTGTGACGCCTTGCAGGGTGTTTTTATAAAGTGGATTAATTTTTATTTTTACAAAGCAGATTGTACTTATTTATGTAATAGGTACAAAATCCAAAAGTTCCAATGGGGTATGTAGTGAAAGTCTCCCACCCACCCCACCCCTCTAACTACCCAGTTCCTCTCTACAGAATTGCTAGCTAACTCCTGTTTTGTGTGTACCCTTTCAGAGAATCTCTGCTAATATAAACATACATGAATTCCTTTTTTTCCTTTTAGCACAGATCATAGCATCTTGCTTTTTTATATTTTACTTTTAATGTAGCTTGTAGATCCTTGAGTATCAGTCCCTTGAGGGCTGCCTTTTCTCATCGGCTGTGTGGCATTCCTCTACAGGAGAGCACTGTGATTATTCGATCATCTTCTAAGGTTGTTTCTGGCCCTTTGCTGGTGCAAACCATGCTTCCATGAATAAGCTTGTACATTCATTGATAATACTTAACCTTGAGAAATTACTTTCAAATGGTGGGATTTGGGGCTCCAATAGGGCAGACATAATGATTTTTCTGGCACTGTGGTGGTTCCTGCTAAGAGGCTTGTTCAACACTTACTTCAATCCCGCTCTCATGTGCTGAGTCTGAGAAGCTAAAACCACATTTCCCAAGCTTCCTTGCAAGTGGGTTTAGGGTGTGATTCAGGATCCACCAAACAGTTGCCCTTGGGTGAGATTACGATTTGGAACTGAGTTGCTGAGCAGAGAGGTGGGCAGTGTTTTGCCAGTGGGTATCATGGCAGAGGAACTGGGTTGTGCAGCTGACAGCTGCAGGGGTGGGTGTCTGATATGGAAGCTTCCCAACTGAGGGGAGGCAGCAGCTCCTCAGCCGGCCCCAGTCCTGTGCTGTAGTCTTGGGAGATGATCCTGGAAGCTCAGTTTAGTGCCTTTCCCCCAGGTTGTGGTCCTCAGATGAAGAGCAAATGCCAAGCCCCAGCTCAGCCCTGATGAATCAGCTGTATTTTAGAAGTCCCCCAGGTGATTCACATACACATTCAAGGTTAAAAAGTACTGGCTTGGACTATAGAGGATCTCAGCTAATGTAGTAATTATAATCACCCAGGGAGCACTGACTGCTCCAGAAGCCGGGGGCACACCTTTGAATGATTAAATTATAATCTCTAAGAGTAGGGCCTGGGCATCATCATTTAAAAAAACCCAGGTGATTCTAATGCACAACCAAAGTTGTGACCCACTGGCCTAGAGTAACAGTTCTGAATCTTGATTGTATATGAGAATTTTAAGGGCCTATATGGATAATAATAAAATCTCAGAAAACTGTCAGCTGCAACTAACAACATAATCTTAAAATTCAAACAGAGAGGGCATGTGTTAGTCACATAATGAGCAGAGAGCAGTTGGTAGGATTCTGGCTTTACATGTTTGTAGCAATTCCAGGCCTCACATCCTGACACAGTGAAATCCGGAGGCAGAAATGGGTCTATCTTTCATGGAGTCTTTGTCTTAAGAGCAAGGAAACTTTCTCAGAAGGGCTCCCAGGGAACTTCTCTCAGATCTCACATGCCAGACCTACACTCTATGCTCACCCATAAACCAATCACTGGCAAAAGGAATGGGACAGCCAACCCTGATTGGCTGAGAGACCAGTCGCTGGTTGAATACTGAAGCATCCACCACAATGAGAAAGATGGGAGGTGAGCCTGCAAAGGGAATTGAGGGCTTTTAACTTAACTTCATTTTACTCTTTGAGAGGGTTTGCTCTGTTCATTGATGTCTAATTTCCATTGCTAAGGATTATCCTTTTAAGAGTGGAACTTTTAAAATTTTAGGAATTTGAGTAACCATAAAGCCAGTAACAATTATTATGGCACCATTAATATATCAAAAGGCTTTTTGTTTTGGATAACAAGGAATAAATCATTTTATAAATTATTTGTTGAAAAGGTAATATATACACTTTGTAAAAAAAAAGGTACAAAGATATTTACAGTAAGATGTAACTCTTTTCCCATTGCTGTCTCCCCTACCTGTACCCTCCCCAAGACAGTTACTATTAAGGATTTCTTGTGTATCCTTCCAGAAATACTATAAGCATGTTCAAACATACACTCATCTGTATTTACCACATAAACATTAAGCAAACAATATGTGCTGTCCTTCATCTTGTCTTTTATACTTGTGTACAACTTTAAAATTGACATTCCTGGTTTTATATTTTACTTGAAGTGGCAAGCTATTAACTCTAAGTAGACTGTGAAAGATTAGATGTATGTATTATACCTCCTAGAGCAACCATTAAAAAATAATATAAAGACATGTAACTTAAAAAGTCAATAGGTTAAATTAAAATATATTACAAAAATTAAATAGTGCAAACAAAGGCAGAAGAAACAGGGAAAAAATAAAGAAGAACAAAAAACTAATAAAATGGAAAGCCTAAATTCAATCATGTTGGTTGAATTACATTAAATGCAAATTATGCTAAATTACATTAAATGTAAATGGTCTAAACTTACCAATTGTCAGATTGGACAACAGAACAACATCCCAATATGTGCTGTTCCAAAAGACACACTTTAATATGAAAACACAAATTAGTAAAAAGTAAATGATAGAAAAGATACACCATTTAAACATTAATCACAAAGTGACAGAAGTGATGTAAAATGGTGCAGCCACTATGGAAAACAGTACAGTCGTTCAGCAAAAAATTAAAAATAAAATTACTATATGATCAATCAATTCCACTTCTGGGTAGATATCCAAAAGAATTGAAATCAGGGTCATGAAAAGATATTTGTACATTCATGTTCATAGCAGCATTATTCATAATAGTCAAGAGGTGTAAGTAACCCATATGGCCATTGACAGATGAATGGGTAAATAAAATGTGGTCTATACATACAATGGAATATTATTTAGTCTTAAAAGGGAAGGATATTCTAATATATGCTACAACATGGATGAATTTTGAGGACATCATGCTGAGTGTAATGAGCCAATCACACAAAAATAAATACTGTATGATTCCCCTTATATAAAGCATCTAGAGTAGTCATGATCATAGAAAGTAGAAGAGTGGTTGTCAGGGGCTGAGGGGAGGAGGGAATGGGAGAGATGTTATTTAATGGGTATAAAGTTTCAGTTTTGCAAGATGAAAGGGTTCTGGAGATTGGTTGCAACAACAGTGTGAATATACTTAATATCACTTAATACTTAAAATGGTTGATAATAAATTTTATGTGTATTTTTACCACAATTAAAGAAAGGATAACTGAAGTGGCTGCATCAAAGTGGACTTCAGACTAAGGAAAGTCACCAGGGAGAAGAGGAACATTATGGAATGATAAAAAAAAAAAAAAAGGCAAATTCACCAGAAGCCATAACAATTCTAAATTCTAAATGCACCTAATGACAGAGCTTCAAAATACATTAAACAACAATTGGTAAAACTGGAGGGATACAGAAAACACGCAATTATAGTTGGAGACTTCAGTAGTCCTTTCTCAGTGACTGATACAAGTGGACATGAAGTCAGCAAGAGGGCAGAAGACCTAAGCAACTCTAGCCACCAACTTCATCGCATGGACATTTACAGAATCTTTCACAGCAGAATGCATGTTCTTTTCAAAAGTGACATTCTTAGTGTGCAGCAAGTCCTCCCAACTTTCCCTTCTCCTCTGGTTCTACCTTCATATAATTATTTCTCTCTTCCTACTTTTTTCTCTTTCTTTCCTTTACTCTCTTCTTCCTCCACTCCCATTCCTTTTTTCTTTCTCTCCCACTCTTTAATGGGTATATATTCTGTCTAGCACTAATTACACAAAACTAGATACTTCCTGTTCTTAATTTAAAAGCAAGCGATTTGACTGTTTTCCTTCTAAATAAAAAAAAAAAACCAATTGTAAATCAACTTGCTTTTTGCATGAGGTGGTCAGTTGATTTCTCCTCCTAGATTCTGGTCTTGGTTATCTGCTATAAGTTACATTGGGAGCTCGCAGCAAGATCACTGGGACTACAGTTATTAGAGGAAGAAAAACTTCATGGAAGAGGTAAAATTTGGAATTGGATAGAGTTTGGATTATGGTCCAAGGAAGCTTCCTTTTAGTTTATCTCTCTGTCTTCAAAGCATTGTAAATGGTCTGCCTGTCCACATAGAATCAAATGAGAAGGACACACAAATGTGAGCATTCATCCTCTCTCCATTGTGCCTCTCTCTCCCACCTCCTCCAGTTTGAGGATAATCTTTTCTTTCCTCATAAATGCCTTTTCCCCTTTGATTTTCAGAGCCAGGACCATGGCTCTGGTCCTCTGTGATAACTGTAGGTTTTCTCCTCCTGGGACTCTCCATTTTGCCCTAATTGCCTCACATTATCTGGCTGGGGTTGCAATTAATTTTGCCACTTATCTTGGGGCCTGCCAGCTCATTATTGGTTTGTCTCTGGATTCCCTGAAGCCTCTACTACACTGTCTTGGTAGCCTTGGACCAGAGCCCTGTGTGTGACCTGGCTGCATGCTGCCTGCTTCCCAAGGACCCATGGGAGCCTCTTCCTGTTTCTGTTTCTCACTAGATGAGTGCTAGTTTCCTTTTGGAGTGGAGGCAGCTGCCCATGGTACCTGAGAAAAATGGAAGAAAGCGTGGATTCTGCGTAGGTGCTCACATCATGTGTGCATTCGGATGCTTGCACTTATGGAGGTGCAAGAAGACCTCCATACGTGTGTGCCAGAAGACAGCGTGCTCATGAAATGGCCTGTGTGAGCAGCCTAGACCAACAGCATGTGCTTAGTGGTACAAATGAAAGGAACTGCAGACCCGCCTGGAGTCCGGGAGCCAGCCCACCACCTCCTGTGATTTCCCATATGTTCATTGGGTTCACATGGATTCTGAATTATGATTTGAAGGGATCCGGCTTCTCCTCCACTTGGGCCTGAAGTTTTGCCATTTGGCATTTTTAAATTTGTGTTAAACATTGTCCTGTAGAGACTTCCCCTTAAAAATGCAAAATCTTCTGGAAAGAGGCACCTGGAGCCAGAAAGATGGGAGATTATATAATTAATCCCCTTTACAGTTTTATAGATGAGGAAAGTGACATGCCAGCGATGTTGCCAAGGTCACTTGGCATATGGATGGCACAGCTGGGATTTAAACCCAGGCCTTCTGACCCCCGGTCTAGCATGTATCACATACCTGGATCACAGGGCACCACTTGTGGGCCCTTCACAATGTGCCATAAAGGATTCCTTACCTATCAAGGTCATTCTTAAGAACATGGTGGACAAGACCAATGGGAACAAGACATGGTGATAATAAATTTGGATGGTTCCATAAGTTGGGATATTGGTTTTTTCCTCTAGAACAGTGGTGTTTAATAGAAGTCTAACATGAGCCACACATTCGAGTCACATATGCAATTTAAAATTTTCTAGTGGCCACATTAAACAAAAGGAAAAAAAAAGGTAGAATTAATTTTAATAATATACTCAACTAAATGTGTATAAAAATACTGTATTGTAAATTGAAAGGATAGTAAAAAGTACTATCCTTTCAACCTGTACTCTGTATAAAAATTATCAGTAAGATCTATTTACATGTTTTTTTTAAACTAAGTCTTTGGAATCTAGTGAGTATTTTACACGTTCAGCTCATCTCAGTTTGGACTAGCCACCTCAGGTTTCAATAGCCACGTGTGACTAGTGGCCCCCTAATTGGAAAGCACTGCCCTAGACCCTCCCTATTCAAAGTCCAGAATTCTGCACCCCCTGTTCTGACCAAGGCACTATCTCCATACACCATTTTTCTTCAGACCCAATGTCCACAAGCCTATAGACATCTTAGGAGCTGGGAAGTTTCCAGGGGATTTCATGTTATATTTATTCCATAGAGTCCTCAGAGACCTATATGGGGGTGTGCTGGGGAGGACGTGGTGGGTGTCTGAGGCGTTTGCTTTCAACCACCTACCTTGCTGTAATGTGGGTATCATGATGAACATTTGCAGATTACTTTATCAAATGTTAAACTAAACTAACCCCCACAAAAGGGCAAATAGCTTAAAGATATCCCTACAAAGAAATTACAGATTCAAAATATATCTGTAATGCAAGTGCACATGGGCACTGGGAAACAGCAAGCTGATATTTTCTTTCTCCCAAGACAGCTATGTGATGGGATTAAAACATTGGTGATGGGGCCAGGCTTCAAATTTCAGAATTACCAAGAAGACTACCTGAAATGTGAATTTATGTCCGCTGTCATTAACAAAGAACTTCATCCTAAGTGTATTTTATGTCTTGGAATATTAGCATGTGATATTTCTAGTGTTTGGCATAGGTTTTATCATGTATGCAATTCATTTGTTCCATGGTATATGAACATAATTCAGAAATACGGACTTTTAAGAAATGTTTTATTTATTTTTGAAAGAACTAAAGGAGGGAGAGAGGGCTAGAGGGAGAGGGAGAGAGGATCCAAAGTGGGCTCTGCACTGACAGCAGTGAGCCTGATGTGGGGCTGAAACTCACAAACCGTGTGATCATGACCTGAGCTGAAGTCAGATGCTCAACTGACTGAGCCACTCAGGTGCCCCAAGAAATTCTTGTTTAAAAACAGAAATCTGGGGCGCCTGGGTGGCTCAGTTGGTTAAGCGTCTGACTTTGGCTCATTTCATGATCTTATGTCTCGTGAATTCGAGCCCTGAGTCTGGCTCTGTGCTGAGAGCCTGGAGCCTGGAGCCTGGAGCCTGCTTCAGATTCTGTGTCTCCCTCTCTATCTGCTCCTCCCCAGCTCACGCTCTGTCTGTCTCTCTCTCTCAAAAATAAACATTAAAAAATAAAAAAAAACCAAACCGTACAAGTCAGATCAGGTCATTCCTCTGCTCAAAACCCTGCAGTGATTTTCCATCAGACTCTGGAAAGCCTCAGGACCTTATGATGACCACGGGCCCTCACCCTGCATGCCTGCTCCATCAGTCCCTGATGCCACCCACCTTTCTTGACTCTCATTCCCATTTTCTCTGCTCCAGTCACACTGACCTCCTTGTTGTTTACCATTTTTGTTGAATCTACAACAACAAAAGACATTCAGCTTTACACATTTCTTTAAATGTCTTATAAGTGGAGTCATACTGTGCAAATTCTTCTGCTAGTCTCTTGGTCAACTTTATATTCCTAACGTTTGCCCATGACATCATTGATAGCTATAATCTATTCATTTTTACTACTGTGTAGTATCCCACTGTATAATTATGCCATAATCTTAAGAACGCCCTCCTGCTGTTGCTTCAGGGTTTGTTTTTTTCCTGTTCGAACAGGGCCATTGTGAACATTTTGTCAGGAGTCCTGGGGTACATAGACCTGCCCAGGCTTCATAGGTATGACATCATCTACATGTCTTTCCACATTCAGTGTCATTATAGGTGCTTCCCCCCAAGCTCCAAGTGTCCACCTCATTGTCCTTCTCTTATCTGCCAAATTTAAGACCAACTCACTGGGTATTTCCTTTGAGGAATATTCTCCCCAAGTCTTGACAACATTGCTGTGTTTGTGCTTCCACTGAAAAACTGCTCACTCTGCATGTTAATGATAGTGGTGCCTCTCTTAACTAACATTTGCCCATCTGGGATACACACTTACCAGTGCCTGAGGCCCCTGAACCCCGAGGGCTGGGAATCTGCCTACAGGTTCCCACTTCTGCTTTCCCCTGTTGAGTTATACACTAACCAGGAACTGGTGATGTTTGTTCCCAGACCTGCTTAAGGGAATGCTGCTTGTTACCCTAGTGATGTGATTTAATCATGGTGACATGGACCAATGAAATACAAGTGCGAAAGAGCAAGAGTTGTTTCTATACAACCAAAATGGAATACCCCAGAAAGACACAGAGGATGCTGATTCATGAAGCGGTTTGAGCAAGCTGACATCAACAAAATGCTGTTTTATGGTCATGGATGTATGTCTCTTCAAGACTGATATGGTAGAGACCAAGGTGGACCCATCTTTGTGCCTGTGTTCTAGCCCAAGGCGTAAGACAGAGTAGGAGTTAATGAGTGTATGTTGATCAAAAGATGACTGAATAGGGGTGCCAGGGTGGCTCAGTTGGTTAAGTGTCAGACTTTGGCTCAGGTCATAATCTCTCAGTCTATGGGTTTAAGCCCCACGTGGGGCTCTGCTGAGACCTCAGAGCCTGGAGCCTGCTTCAGATTCTGTGTCTCCCTCTCTCTCTGTCCCTCCCCTGCTCATGCACTGTGTCTTTCTCTCAAAAATAAATAAACATTAAAAAAAAGATGACTGAATAAATAAATGTTGAGGCTTTAAAAAGAGAAAAAAGGCCTCCTTATGGGTTACTCATGCAAACAAATTGCAGGAAAAGTAGGTGTGGGGAAAACAACTGTAAAAGGTTGGGAATGACCTGCAAACATCTTGAAGGATTCTGCACTTGGAGTGCTGTAGCAAGTGTCCTTACATCCTAACTTCAATTTAAAGGAAAAGAAACTGGCAAATCATAGTCATACATGATGGATGTGATTTATGCATGACAGATGATGTGAAACTTCAGCCAGCAGACCCACACTCAGAGAAAAGGGCCTGACTCCACATTAAAGAAGAGGAGAATTAGTACATTTGTATGTTTTAAGACAAAAAATTTAGTAAAAGATGTATGTCAGTTGGTCTCAGCAGGAAAAAATGGCATTCTAGAATGAGGTACTTTAAAGAGAGTTTAAGAAAAGGACCTTGTAGAACTGTGAATAGAAGGAAGGGGCACCATGAAAGAGAGAGGACACAGGTGAGGGGAGCCAGAGCTCTTTTTGACAGCAACTGGGCTTGGGGTTGAGAGAGGGAGCTGGGGAATAAATACTCTAGTCTCTCACTTTTCTCTCTCCTGATCTCCTACCAGTGTCAAACTCAACATGGGGGCAGAAAACAAAGGAGCCAGTTGATATAGTCTATGCAGTTGAAACTCCCAGGGTAGAGAACAGATGGAGAGTGGATGTGGGGGGCAAATGGAAGATGCCCAGCAAGGTATCCTTTGCTAATGATTCTCTACTTAGATATTTTTGATTTTCTGACAAACCGTGAGTCCCAGCCCAGCCAGACTGGACGGCTTCTATTTTGTGTATTCCCAGGTTTATCTCCTCCACTAGATGGTGAATATCTAGAGTCAGGGACTCTGTCAGGGACATCACTGGATCTCCAAGTATGCCTTTGGGGTTGGGATGTGGAAGATGCTCAATAATCCAATGAATGAACGTTGGTGACACTGTCAGAAAATTATTTGTCAAAAAATCAGTAATCTCTGTGCTTATTCATTTATTTAACAAATATTTATTGAATGACTATTATGTGCCAGAAGCTGCCCTAACCAAAGACACAATGGTCACCAGAGCTATAGTCTAGGATGGAAAGCAGTCACCAAATTATTTTATTCATTTGACAAACATTTATTGAACAAGTATGTGCTAGGCACTATCCCAGGTTTTGGGAGTTAAACAATAAACAAGAGGAGATTCTGCCTTCATCAACCTTACACTTGAGTGGGCATGTTCTGCACTATGATAGCCATCTTTAAAGCTGAAGGTAGGCAATGGGGCACCACTTTTTAAGAAGCAAATTATGTCTGTGGCTCCTGATAGGTGAGAGGCAAGCAGGATGTCACTCCAGGTCACGGAAAGACAATCTACTGGGCTGAATGGAAGCCAGAGCTTCGGGTGAATGTCCTTACAGGGCAGGAGTGTCCTTGTTAACTACATCTGATCCTCTGGCATTGGATGATTGGGTTGGGTCCCAAGTAAGAATAGCTGAGCTCTTCACACTTCTCCAATAACAGGGCTTTACATGGTAGGTCTTCAATTAATTTTGAATTAAGTTGACTCTTACTAGCAGATGTTGGCAGATGTTGACTCCCCAGAAGCTGGGCTTGGGCAATGAAGGACTAGCTGGCACCCCAGTAGAGCCCTGGCAGGGGAAGGGGGATAACATTGTCTTGTTTAGATGCTTGGGATTGCTTTAGAGCATGTGTCACTTGGCTCTGTATATTAGAGCCAGCCTCTTCTGGGAAGCTAAAGAGTGGATCAAACCTAGCTTCTTATCATATTAATACTCCCCTAAACTCCTATACTTGCAAGCTTTGGGAGTCTGTATTCCTCTTATGTCTAAATACCAAACTTCTGGGAAATGGTATTTCTCAGGAAATGAAAGGCTTGGTTCTGGTCACACATTCCTCCCATCTTGGTGTGAGGCCGAGAAGATTCAGATGGATGGAATGATCTCTCAGGGTCCCTTTCAGCTGGGTCGCTCCCTCTTTGAGAACTTTTTCACCCTCCCAGGATTTGGCTGCTGTGGTCAGGCTGCTCCCTCTGACTGGTCCATCTCTGGCCACCAAATGAGCTGCTGTGAATCAGCAGGATTCACCTTCAGTCTTGGTCTTTGGAGGCAGCTGCCTACCCAGTGTGATTTTGTAGGCTCCCAGGAAGGGACTTTTCTCCCTACGCATGTCCCAAAATACCTTCTCTAATCAGCCTTTTGATGTTTGGGATTGCTTTCCTGTGGACAAAGCCTTCCATTCCACAATGAAGGACTGAAAATAGAAATGAATGCACATGTGTTTGGCATTGCTCACAACAAACTGTTCTTGGCCTCCTTGCTGCTGCTCGTGCTGTCCCCTCTGCCAGGAATATCCTTCCCGTGCCCTTATTTCCCTTATACTGATTCTTTTAAGAGTCAGTTGAAACATTTCTTGCCTGAGGGCATGTTGTAATTGTTTGTCTTGATTACAAGGAACAGAATTACACGGGCTAGCTGAAATAGAGGCTAGTTGGTGGGTGGGGGTGGCAAAGATCAAAGTCAGCACATAAGGGGGTGAACTTGTGGATATACAAGAATAAGGGACCTGAGCTTCTGCTTCTACAGCTTGTCTCCCCCATCTAGACTATATGATGTAAGATCTTATAGTAAGACTTAAAAAGTAGGGACTATGTGTTATTCATTTTTGAAACCTCAGACCTAGCACAGAGACTAGTACATAGGATAAGCCCAACTGATGTTTGTTGAATAGGTGAATGAATAAACAACTGGATCCCAAGTATGAGTAAGGGATGTTGGTGTTATCTTTGGGGGACTTTTAGTCTAGCTGGAGAACTAGAAAACAAGTGAAAAATAAGTAAGAGGTAAACAGTGTAAAACAGTGGTTAGGACCGGACACAAATCTTGCAAGGTTAATCAAAGATGCCTTAGGGAAGAGGAGATTTAGTTAGCAAATCACCCTGAGAAAGACTTCAATTCACACTAACACGCAGCTGTCCCATGTTAGAACTTTCAGAGTGTAGACTTTTGAAGGGAAAACTGGAGAGAATGTCAAGCTGGTGTCCAGTTTCATATAGGGCCCCACAAAGGGTGCCCAGGAATGGCCAGGGAGCAGGCACGGGGGAGCTCAGACGGTTGGCCAAGGGCTGGCTTGCAACATTGCATTAGGCACTGTCAACTCCTTTGGGACCCATGAGTGTCACTGACTGGTGATCCTCATTGGTCTAATCTGATTGGTTGGTCCAACAAAGAAAGTGAGGCTCGTGCACTGTGTCTGTTGAGTCACTGCCATCTGCTGGCGGTGGATGACGGCAAGGCCCTGGGTGGCCCTCAGGGATCCACAGTGAACCACACAAGTTATCCCGATGCTTCTGATTTTATAGACTTAGATCAAAGGTCAAGAAAGAAGGGGTCTTCGCAGCTCTCTTTGTTTTGGACACTGGCCCCAGGGTGGATCCCATACCATTCCCTTTTCTGTGATGTGCTTCTTTGAACTTTCCCACAGCATGTGTTGCCCTTGGACAGGCTCTGTCTGTGAACGATTATGAGGAAACGTCCTGCATCAGGAACTTCATCTTATACTCAAAATGGAGTAAGTAAGTGAATACCCAACTGAACTCACTGAGGCCAGCCCGTCGATGAGAAAACAGGCTCCGAGAAATTAATCTTTCTGCATCTTCATGCAGCACTCTGAGTTTAACCTGTTTTCTCATATATACCCACACTTTTGTTTTTCATTTTGCTCATTGCGGAGGGCTTTCTATGCTCTGGGCACTGTTCCATGCATTGAAGTGTATGGCTGGGTGGCAGGTAACAGAATGCTCATCTAACTGTGGCTCCAGCAATACAGACACCCATTGTCTCATAAAACGAGAAAGAAGGCTGGGGTTGGGGTGTGCAGAGGCTGCTGGCTCACCAGCTCAGCGGTGTCACCAAGAACCTCTTGCTCTGCGGTGCTTGTGCGTCACATGGGGAGATGGCTGTCCCCGCCTTCCTGGCAGCACCCTGACGTCTGAAGACAGAAGGGAGGCAGGTGAGGAATCTTCACCTCTCTCTTTTTATCAGGGAAGAATATCCTTCCTAGAAGTTTTCAGCGGATTTCTTTTTATATCCCATTGGTCACCCCCGGTCACATGCCTGTTCCTGCACCAATCACAGGTGGCTGGGGATGGCTGCTTAAAGCTGGCTGTGGTGGGCCAGTTGTGATGCACCGTTCATAAGAAAGGCAGTGTAGCATCTCTATTCAGGGTATGGCCTCTGGAGCCAGATGGCCGGGTTCAAATCTCGACTCCACCAATTCTTAGTTAAGTAAATTTGGGCAAGGGGTTTGACTTCTCTCCTCCTCAGTTTTCCTATGTGTAAAATGGTGATAATGAGACCTTAATGGTTGATGTAAGGAAGTGCTTAGCCCAGTATTTGGCTCACAGTAAGTGTTAACGCTTCCCTGGGCTGAACATTTCCCTGCTTGAATACAACCAAGAAAAGGGGGAAGATGTTGGGTAGACAATTCTAGTATAAACAGGTAATGTTAAAATCCTGTGAGAGGTGCCTTGGTACAGGATAGTGGCAAGAAAGGTGCCTGATTCAGAGCTGGGGGGTATCAAGGAGGGCTTCTCAGAGGAGGTGGCACTAATGTATGATTTCAGCAAAGGTAGCAGTTACTCAGGCAAAGGTAGGGTTGGGTGGGTGGGAAAAGAAGGTCTGTCTTCCGGACCGGACAGAGGGAACAACAGGCATAGAGACTCCCCACTGTGATAGTCTGTGGTATATCCAGGACAAGTACAAACAGTTTATTGTGTCCAGAGAATGAAGTGGTGGCTAGGGTGGCTCTGGAGAGTGTATTACCAGGCTGGGGAGGGCCCTGAATGCCAAGCTAAGGGTCTTGAGTCTTTCTATAGGCTATGGCTTGTAGACTGGAAGTAGCCCTGGGTTTGTAGTTTGGGTCAATGAATCAGGCTGTGATGGGGGTAGAGGGATGGATGGATGGGAGGGGAGTGGACCAAGGGAAGGGGTAACAGTCTGGCTAGAGAGGAGGGAAAGGTGGTCAATCAGCAGGATGTGTTCATTAGAGGTGGGGGGAGACAGGACAGCCCAGTTGGACCCAGTATTGTAGGTTTGGTGACTGGGGAGTGAGAAGGACTGGAGAATGCAGGCAGGGGGATACAGAGAAAAGGGAGTGGTGTATTCAAGTTTAGCCACATTGAGTCTCCATCTGGAGGTGTCAGCAGACCCTCCCATGCACAAAGCCGGAAGGTCAGGAGACAGACCGGGGCTGAAGACGACAGATCCAGGAGTTATCAACACAGAGGAAGTTGAGAGATAGTTGAAATGGATGCAGTCATCCTGGGAAATCAGAAACACCAACAAGGGACAAACCACAGCTCCGGGTTTCGCAGAGATTGCCTGTGTTGTGTTTTGTTTAGGCGCTTTGTTGGGCTGGGTGACGGTTCAAGGCCTGTAGCCAGGCAGGGGTTGGACCTGACTGTCGCACTGTTTGACACTCAGCCTGCTGTGTGCATTGCGGCATGCTTGCCCCCTGGGTTCCTTAAATTTGCAAGCACTGATGGAAGGTGAGGAGAGAAGGGGCCAGAGATGGACCCTTGCAGAGCACTGGCATTTATGGACAGGTGCAAAATAGAGAGCTGCCTGAGCGAGATGGAAAGGGGCACAGGGGGTAGGAGGGGACATGCTCGAAGGATGTCGCAGGACCAAAGGGAGGTCGTGTTCATGTTGAAGGCATATTGCATGCTTTTCTTCTATCTTGGCGCAGTGCCAGGGACAGGTGTTTGGTATAGACTTACTTCTCTATATTAAATTAACAGCAAGAGTCAGGCATCCCGATGGAGAGGATGGGGAAGCAGGTTGTCTTCCTGACGGTACCCTGTGGGTGGGGTTAACATCCCAGCCTCTGGAATCACACAAAGCTGAGGCTGAGAATTGACTATCTGTGTCACGTTGGGCAGCTTACTTGGTGATTCTAGGCCTCAGTTACCCTAAGAATCAGAGACACTAATGCCTGCCTTAAGGATGTGGAGAGGGTTAAAGGAAATACTGTGTGCTCACATTCAGCATATATGGATCCATATATGCTCAAACATCATGTTTTTTTTTTTTAGTTTATTCTTGAGAGAGAGAAAGAGAGAGAGAGAGAGAGAGAGAGAGAGAGAGAGAGACGGAGCACGAGCAGGGGAGGGGCAGAGAGAGAGGGAGACACAGAATCCGAAGCAGGTTCCAGGCTCTGAGCTGTCAGCACAGAGCCCTACACGGGGTTTGAACTCATGAGCTGTGAGATCATGACCTGAGCCGAAGTGGGACACTCAACTGACTGAGCTACCCAGGTGCCCCTCAAGCATCACGTTTTGAATGAAGGTGGGAGAATGATTTTGCTAGTGAGAAAAAAAAAAGCCTGGAGCAGCATAGGCTTGCCAAGAACTAAGGGAGCAAATTAGGATGAGGATGTAAGAGAGAAACACAGCCATCCCCGGGGAGCCAGCAAAAGGACTCTCTCTAAAGAACAGACTGGTCCCAGGAGGCTTGTTATTATAGAGAGATCCAGACTAGATGAAGAAACCAAGTCTAGGTTCTAGAAGCACTCTGTGTCTTTGCAATTTCTGGTCTTTCTGGAGCTTGCTTCCTCCAGCATCCTCATGCTTTTAGGTGGTTGGCATGGTGGAAAGGATACGGGTACTGGAGTCAGAGAACTCAGGGTTCCCAAATCCCTGTTCTATCACTTTACCACCTGCATGATCTCGTAAACGATAGCTACCCTCTCTGGGCCTCAGTTTCTTCATCTGAAAAATGAGGCGAACCCCCTTCAACAGGTAATTATGTGGAGTAAATGAGATTAGTGTATATAAATCAGCTCACAATGTCTGGCTCTTAACAGGGGTACATTATTTTTGTCTTGTTTTTCTTGTGCCTTAGGTAAGGTAGTTTCTATTGCCCTCAAGAAGAGGGGCTTAAAAGTGTCTCTTGGCCAGTCAAGGGAGCTCACCCTGAGGAGGGAAAGAGTGATGAGGGAAGGAGGACCTGGAAGGATCTTGTTTTCTGGCTGAGGGGGCTCATCCTGAAAAAAGGAGTCCTAGGCTCTGGGGGAAGGGAAAGGCAACAAAACCCCACCAAAGGTGGTGGAGACCTCCAGCAAGCAGGGTCCCAGCGGGTCCTGTGAGACGTCAGCATCTTACCTTTCTATCTCTAACACGGTGACATAACTCAGCCACAACCCTTGGCCTTCCTTGGTCCTTACACCCCAAGGATCCTGGGGCAGTGAGGAGCCAAGATATGGGGCAGGGCTCCATAACTCCTCCTCTGCTGCCTCCCAGAGGGCACTTCAGGGATGGCCGCCCTGGCCGAGCCTTCCTTCCTAGTACAAATGGCCTTGACCCCTCTTGTCCTACCTAGATCAGAGGCCAATCGAGTCTGTGGGATCCGGAGGAAACTCTCTCAGGGGGCTTCTCAACTCCCCCCCCCCCAACATTTGTAGCTCACAAGTGTACAGCACTTGGATGTTCTCAAAAAGCTTTCACATCCCATAATTTTACAGAGAAGGGAAATGGAGCCACAGAGAAATGACCTGCCGAAGATTGCATGGCTAATCGCATGGTGGAACAGGACTAGAACCCAGGAAGCCCCAGTCCAGGGCCATTCTGTGCTATAAAATATTGAGCACCCATGTTTTATCCCTTTGGCTCATTTTCAGTGGGTGGTTTGCTGGGAGCTTGTTTGGGTATTGTGTATGAACTTTACCTATGTTTTGGTGCCAGGAGGAAATCTATATTCCTTCCCCCCACCATTCCTCCCTGAATTCTACTGTCTCCTTGAGTCCTTAAAAAAGTGTCGTGAAGGACAGAACCCCACCTCCCCCATCTCCCCGAGAACCTCCTCCAACCCCCCGTGGGTGCCTCTAATAACCAGTCTCTGGGAGATGAAGCTGTTTCCCGGCTTGCTTAATGGCATTGCCTGGAGCTCAAGAGATCTGCACCTTCAGGTGACTTATTGCAACACCCATCTACGTGGACATCCCTTTTCCTTCTGCGTGCATCTGCCACAGCAGCAGCTCAGCTCCAGAGGCAGGCAAAATCGTGTCTGTTGCTTTCCATTAATGGGCAGGAGGAAGTTACCAGCATTGATTGAAATTCTCAGGTAGCGCGAGTCCAGGCGGCATTTGAAGAGGGGAATTTAATTCAATAGTTTATATTCCACTTAGGTTCCTTCTCTGACTGCTAGTAAACAGCTGTAAACTGCCACAGCTGTCTCGCGGTGAAGAGGAAATAGTCTGGAGAGTAAAATGAAGAAGGTTGGGATAAATGTCAAGAGGATGGAGAGCACTGGCGGAATGGGAATATGTGGCCAGGTGTGTGCACAGGGACCCCACTCACGGTTTCCTTCCTGGGTCTCAGCTAAACGAGGGGCTCAGAGTACATGATCATTCAGGCCCCCTCCTACCCTGAGCTTCACACTGTCAGAGGGAGCCCAGTGGTGTGGAAGAGGGGACTGAGAGTCTGGAATAGGAGCATCAGGGCTGAAACCCAGTCTTGGTTCTCACTTCCGGCAGCACTGTGGGTGTCATATGGCCTCCCCTCATCTCTGAGGGTGAAATGGCAAGGCACAGAGGTCTTCTCCTTCCTGGGTGCAATGAGGTCAGTGAGAAGGTGTGAGATAGCATCTTGTGCCCTAGAAAACCCCATTAGACATTAGTAACTACTATCACCATTGTTACTGGGCCAGAGAAGCCCCCACAGCCCTCTCACTTGGTCCCTTGCCCAAGGGCTGTGGCTCTGATTGTCTGGGTGGGATCTTCCTTCTGTAGGGGGGTCAGGCCTGTGCTAAGCCAAGCAGAAAGTTGTCCTAAGATGTGAAAAGTGCTCAAACTATCCCCAACTACCTCCTACAGCAAAGCTTGTCTCCAGGAGGCACCTGTCAGAGGATGTTAGTATATTGCCCTAGAGGGATGATCAATAATACCTACCTTCTCAGCTCCCAATGCTGGGGCTTCCTTCCTGTAGCCATTGGTAGGTTAGCTCTCACCTTAGGAAACTGTCAGTAGACACTTGAGGGGGTGGGACCTAGGATGGGCAAGTGTGATCATCTTGGCAATCTTCAACTTACTTTCTTCTGTGCCCCAGGCACTGTGCTGGGCGTGGGGGTACAAGGCAGCTAGCCTCCTTTCTCTTCATTTTGTGGTCCATTCACTTAGCAGGCACCCAAAGAGCATCAGCTATGACAGGGGCTGGGGACATGGTGGGAGCTTGGGGGCTTTACGTCTGGTTGAGGGGACAGACACACACAAAGGATCTGACTCCTCACGCCGGGCTTTGTAGCTCCTGTGGGCACCTCAGGAAACTTGCTATGATCCGTCTCCTGCTCCCTCCTTTAAAAGGTATTTATATATGGGGCTCCTAGGTGACTCAGTCGGTTGAGCGTCTGACTTTGGCTCAGGTCACGATCTCACAGTTCGTGGTTTCGAGCTCCACGTCAGGCTCTGTGCTGATAGCTCAGAGCCTGGAGTCTCCTTCAGATTCTGTGTCTCCCTCTCTCTCTGCCCCTCCCCCATTCACACTCTGTCTCTCTCTCAGAAATAAATAAACTTTAAAAATGAAAATATTTATGTCTATATAATTGTAAATAAAACCATGTGATTTGTTTAATACAACTATCTAGTTCAACACCATATCATTTAGCTCCTACTCTTCCCTGACATGAGTAAATTATGATGTCTTTCCTCAAAAATGGCAGCCCATATGTTGACAAAAGTCTTGTTATTTTCTAAAAGTGCCAGTTTGGCTAAATATGCAAAAGAAGGAGAGGAGAGGAGCAGGCAGACAGCCTCACTATAGGCTCAGTCTCCCATCCTGAGAATGATCCGGCAGCCTGGATCCTGGTGTGCAGTCATGTGTGTGAGCAAGGTGTTTGTCCTGAAACAGTCTGTGCCACTAGGGGCATGGATGCCCTGACCATAAAGTTCCAAGCCTCTGCCACAATGAAAGGGCCAGGCCAGCTTCAGCAGGGGATGGGGGCCTACCCACCCCCCTATCCACCACTTCCGGTGACCCTGGCTGTGGTCCCTCTGTGTTCTGAGCATCCTGAGTCATTTGTGGGGCCATTGCTTACCCACCCGTGCTCCTGGACACTGATCTGATCCTTCTCTGCCCACACCCACTCTGCTCCCAGCTCCTGGAAGCCCACTCTAGGTCAGATCTGGGCCTCACACTGGCCTAAGAGGAGCCTCTTGGGGGAAGCAAAGGGAGACTGAAGAGAGACATTCCCAAGTGGGGAGAGCCCTGAGAGAAACTTTGAGCCCCTTCGTTACTCTGTGATCTGGGAAAGACAAAACCTTGAGGAGGAGA
This sequence comes from Cryptoprocta ferox, assembly GCA_028646485.1. NCBI lineage: Eukaryota > Metazoa > Chordata > Mammalia > Carnivora > Eupleridae > Cryptoprocta > Cryptoprocta ferox. Next base: position 106,089,775 of record CM053577.1, read on the forward strand.
AATCACCAAGAGAGATGATGCGAAGTTAGAATGTAGAAAATGTAAGCTCTGTGAACCAAAGGCTCTGACCACTTCTCACCACCCCACTGGACCACCCTGACCTGCCTACCACATTACCCACCTGGATTGTTGGAGCAGCCTTGTCCTGGCCCTTGCACCTCACACCTGGCCTCCAAGTATGCTGGTGACCTCGCTGCGTACCACTTTCCCTTCCTCGTCTTCGCCACAGGGTCTCCCTCCACACACTGGGTACCTTGCAGCCCTGCCCCAGGCCTTTTGCACTGCGATCCCCCTTCCTCCACTTCATTCAGCTCCTTGCTCCAATGTCACCTCCCCAGACTTTCTCTGACCACTCCACCAAAAGTCAGACCCCATCACCATTATATCCCCAGCACATGGTAGGTATTTAATACATATGTGTTAGATAAGGGAACGTGTGAATGATTGGCTGGCGACAGCAGCAGGGGAGTGGGGAAGCCAGACCGCAGGCCCCAGGGGCCCAGGGTTGGCGCAAGATGGAGGACTGGGGCCCTGGGCATTTGCCAGACCATTCTCTGGACACTGAGGGGGCACCTGGGGTCCCCAGGCTGGGGAGGGGCAGGGCAATGAGGGGCGAGGGCTGCCCAGGTCAGCGTGGTGGGCATGCCTGCTCTCCCCTGGGCCCCCTCGCTGAGTTCCTTCTCGATTTCCCCGTTTCCCCTGGTGCCTCTTGCATGTCCCCCTTGCCAGTTCATGTGCAGGACTAATGGATAATGACAGGCCTGTAATTAGACTGGCAGCTGCACCTCTGTTGTCCCAGACAGTCCGCTCTCGGAGTCAAAGTTCTGCCCTCCCCTCCTGCCCCAGCACCATGGCCTCGCACTCCACACCCTTGCTCGGGGCCTCTGTCTCCTGTAAAGTGACTCGCTTTCCAGGATCCTGAACTGTCAGAAAGGAGCCGGATGGCACGTCGTGCTCCGGACAAACTTGGAGAGGCATGGAGCACCTTTCAGCGGGTGGTTGCATGTTGTGGGAAAAGATTGAATGAGGAGCCTAGGCTGGGTCCTGGGGGTGTCCCTTCACCCCCTAGGTTTCAATTTTCTCCTCCACAAACCTCTCAGAGTTGGACAGGATCAGCTGTCTTTATACCGTGTTTAGAATAATCTGGAGGATGCAAATGGTGTTATTTGGATTCTACGAACAAAACCACGGCCATCACCTGGCCAGAGGTCTTCCCTGGGGGTCCGTGGGCACCTGTGGGGCTTCGAAACTGAGTAAAGGGCAGAGAGGGCATGGCACCTCCCCTACTTCGACCAGCGCAGTCCCCCTCTACTTCTTACTTGGTATTGAATAACGATTATAATTTCACTTGAAAAAAGGTTTTTCCCACTAACACTTGAGAAATACCAGCAGATGGTCCCCAAATTCTCTTCCAGTTTTGACACTTATGGTCTTAATTTCTTTAAGAGCAGGAAGGCTCATGGGACTCGTTTGTTCCTTCTACTGAGTGGTGTCCTTAGAAGGTGCTGTTTGATGAAGGCAGGTTGATGCAAGGCAGTGAGGTGCCCCCCTCAGGAAGGAGCCTGGCACATAGTAGGTGCTTACTCATTCCTGGCTGACCAAACTGGAGAACCAGAGTGGAGAGAAGCCTTGTCCTGAAACTGCATGTCGATGGAAAGAAGTGTGACAAGGACACTAGGAGCCTGGGACATGTCTACACACAGGCAAGTGGTTGGTTCAACTCCCTGACCCCCGAAGGCACCTCTTGTACCTCCTGAGAGAAGCTGACAGCAGCAATTAAGCAAGAAGTCCTTGAGTGTCCCCCTCCTCATGACACCCCTCCCCCAGCTAAGGGGTAGCCAGTGCTTTGTCTGAGTGACAGCTCATTGAAATGGGAGTGAGTCCTCAGTCTCATCCAGAGCCAGAGAAGCATTCATTGTCTCCTGATCCCACTATCAAACCATTTTCAACTCTCTGACCAGCCTACCCTGGTCTTGGCCTTGAAGGAGAAGGAGGTGGAGTGCATTGGGCAGCCCAGAGGCTGATGGGAAGCAAGTGGCCCAGAAAACTGAGAGGGAGGGACAGAGATGGAGGGGTCAGAGTAAACCCCACTGGAAAGACAATCAGGAGTCACATGCAGTAGAATGTGCTCTGAGAAATACGGTGCCTCGCCGAGGTGATGAGAATTTGCATGGAGCCCTCCTGTGAGTGGTGGGTCTGTTTGGCTGCAGGTTATAGAAACAATGAGTCCAACTGATTGAAATGAGGACACGTAGTTGTCTCATAAAGGACATGGCTGTGAAGTAGCAGGGACAAGATTTGAAGTTCACCAACAGGTTTATGACCGCGGGCATGAGGTGGTAAAGCCTGGAGAACTTTCCGCAGCTCACTCTTCCTAGCCAGCTCCTCCCTCTGGGCCTCCATGGGACAAATGCAGCCTCTCAGCCTCTGGGGATACAGGCTGGCCCAGGAGGGTGGGATGGAGTTGGTGACCCAGGACACCTGGCTGTAAGGTGGTATGGTGGTGAGTAGGGGGAGGCAGCCTTCACAGAGGTCTAGGTGGGTACAGGGTCTTAAACAGAATAAGTGGACAAGGGCTGGAGGACTCAGGCTTAAGGGCAGGGCCAGAGCCTTATGAATCTGACGACCAAGCAAGAAGAAAATGGGTTCATCTTCACAGATGCCCAGGCACTTCATAGCCCTCACTTGCTTTAGTCCTTCAATAACCCTGTGAATTAACAGACGAGGAAACAGAGAGAGAAGCATTAGGCCATTTGTCTGAGATTATTCAACTACAAAGTGGCAGAGTTAGGATTGGAACCCAGGTGTGCATGGCAACCATCCAGTGTTTTCTATTTGTCAGCTTGGTGGGGGGCTCAGGGGAGGCAGCTGCTTGGTGGAGTGGGTATGTCTGAGACTCACCCCAGGTGCACTGGGTGTCATGGCTGTGAAATTGGCTCCATTGTGTGGCCAGGCTGGAGCCTAGTGTTGCACACGTTGCCTGAGTCAGAACTGGCCAAGGGTCTACTTGGCCGGGCCAGCTGCTCCCTGAAGTTCTCCCCGATGCTGGGCAGGGCCAGCGCAGGTGGCGGGAGCTATCAGCACCATTATCTTTGTTTCAATAAGGGGGTTTGTGCATTTTGTTGGGCTCCTCAGCCTTGCAGACACCTGGGTCCAAGGTGGATTCCCTTCTTCTCACCCACCATGATCCGGTTTTTATTTCATTTACATCCCAACGGTGTCCTTCCTTTTCCCCAGGCTGCTTACACAAGCGACGCCCAGCCTTTTGGGAGTCTGTGGCATGCTGTCATTGTTTGCTTGATTTCTCAACACCTTTCTCTTGCCCAAAGGGTTGCCTGGCAAGGATTTTCAAAAATTTCATTACTGTGGTTTTCCCTGCTCTTTTATTCTTCTCTCTCCTAACATGAAAGAAAATATAATTACTTTGGATAACCCCCACCCCACCTCTCACCTTGGTGGACTGCTCCTTCTCAAGGAACACTTGTCTCACATCCCCAAAGTCTTAACCAGAACAGCCAGAGACCGAGCCCCTGGGCAGGGCAAGATATCAAGGGTGTGCTGGTTTGATGTGGCACCCTAGAGAACATTCAGTATAAACAGAAGTCACCTCGCTGCTCTAACATGAATTTCTAGAACTCAAACACACTCTCCAACACAGACTGATCCACGTGCGGAAAACCCGTACTTCTCAAGGGTAAACTACGTTTTTAGAAGGAAGCTGTTTCTGGTTTACTGCATACATTTTAAAGTTTTGCAGGGAAATGATGCTCTTTCAGCAGTTAGAATGTAAAAGAGCCAAAAAACCGAGCAAGTTGCTGTATGAGGACTCTTTGGTATGCTTCCCAGAGCACGCAGAACCCGTGAATCGTGAGTTTGGGGGCGAGGGAGGAGGAGAGTATAATAATTTATATGAAAGATATACAAAAAATTTAGGATTCTAATGATTTTATTGAAGTAAAGAATGTATTAGGTAGGGGTAGGCTAAGCTGCTGTGATAAAGAGACCGTCGGAATTCAGTGGGTTTACTTTTCTTGTCTATGACCATCCAGAGGCAGGCAGATGGCCCACGGTGGGCAGATGGCTAGGCTCTACAAGGTCATCAAACATCTAGAACATCGCTCTCATCCACAGGGTCACCCACTGATTTGTGGGCACTATGTTCAGCTGCTCAAACATCACGAACACCTAAATATTTCAAGGGCAGGTCTCCAAAGTTGTGGGCAGCATTTCTCTTTAAATCCCTCGACAGGAGCATGGCCCCAGAGCCTGCTGCAGGGGAGGCTGGGGTGGAGTGTGTCGTTGGGAAGCCAGAGCTGAAACACGAGGTATTTGATTGTTAAGAAGAGGAAAGGAGAACACATACTGGCAACTAATTAGCAGATTCTACTATCAAAAACCTGTTTTTCCAGATGATCCAATCAATCCATTACTTTAAGTTGATCTTTAAAAACATCAATGGTTAAGCATCTGACTTCGGCTCAAGTCATGATCTCATGATTTGTGGGTTCAAGTCCCGCATTGGGCTCTGTGCTGACAGCTCAGAGCCTGGAGCCTGCTTCGGATTCTGTGTCTTCCTCTCTCTGCCCCTCCCCGACTCCTGTTCTGTCTGTCTCTCTCTCTCAAAAATAAAATAAACATTTAAAAAATTAAAAAAAAAAACAGCAAGAACCAGGGCACCTGACTGGTTCAGTCGGTAGAGCACGCCACTCTTGATCACAGGGTCATGAGTTTGAGACCCACTTTGGCTGTGAAGCCTACTTTTTTTTTTAAATGTTTACTTATTTTTGAGAGAGAGAAAGAGACAGAGAGAGAGAGATGGAATATGAGTGGGGAAGGGGCGGAGAGAGAGGGAGACACAGAATCTGAACTAGGCTCCAGTCTCATAGCTGTCAGCACAGAGCCCGACATGGGGCTCAAACCCACAAACCGGGAGATCATGACCTGAGCCGAAGTTGGATGCTTAACCAACTGAGCCACCCAGGTGTCCTGGGTGTGCAGCCTACTTAAAAAAAGAAAAGTAAATAAGAATAAACTAAAAATGGGTGGATACTATCTAAAGAAATAAGTAAGTAAATAAATAAAAACAGCAACAACCTTCTCCTCTCTCCCCTAAAAGACCACTCCAAATGAACCACCTCGGTGAATTAAGGTGGCTTCAGGGGAGAAAAAAGGTAACTCATACCCCTTCAAGATAATCTACTAAAATAATGCAGCCCCCTTGTTTGCCAATGCCCCATGAGGCTGAGATCTTATTTTTTCCCTCCAAGGAAGCCACAGGAACAATAAATAGCAGTGCACTGAGCGATACACATTTTATTCTGTAAAGGCATAGAAATTCTACCTGGAGGCTTCACTGACAAGGCTTCCCAATCTTTCCCGAGATTTAATACAGGAAATAAATTCAATTTTAGCACTTAGTGCCTGCCTCATGGTGGGCCCCTGGTAAATGGCTGTTGAATAAATGTTTTAGAAAGTGCCCGTCTCCGTAATGTCTAGGGAGATCTCAGAGGAGGGAGTCAGCTTTCACCAGCACAGATGGGTTTTCTTATCTTGTTTGTGCAAAGAGAATGGGCAGGGTAGTTTTGCTTGCTCCGGTCAGGCCCTGCCAAGCAGCCCCTTGCCCAGGAGTCACCCCAATCCCCAGCTGGAATCGTTGCTGCATTCATGTGGGGTTGGGGGCAATCTCTCTGCCAGACTCCCCTTATTTCTCCATTAAGCTAGTGGTTGAAAGTTAGGAAAATCAATATCACAAACATCTGTGGTCTGTTAACATTCTGGCAAGTATATGAAATGCCTTGAGTTCCCTGGAGACTCTTCAGGTCCTGCTGGGCTGCAGCTCTCAGAAGTTGATGTTCAGGGCAAGGAGCTAGAGAGGCCAAAATTACGCATTAGGCAGGGAAGCCAGGCCAGTGAGGGGCCAGGAGATTGCCAAGAGCAAGGGGAGTGTCAACGTCAGAGGGGACAGGACAGAGCCAGACAGGTGCTCAGCATCCCAGAGAACAGGAACCAGGTGCTGTCTGCAGATACTACTGGGGCAGAAAGGGGAGGGGGGTGCTCCTGTGTCCAGGAGACAGGTGTGTGAGAGCAAGGGGATGATAACAACAACACCAATGGCATTTGGGAGGTATATAGCTAAGCATTATTCAAGTACTGTGGTACTTACAAGGTCAGGGCAATTATCATCATTTTGCAGATGAGGAAATGGGCTTTGAAAGGTTAAATAAATGTCTACTTTTACACAAATGTCTGATGGCCAAGCCAGGACCCCACCCCAGAACCACACCTCAGAGCAGGTGGAAGGAATGAGCAGAGAAGCGATACACAGGAGAGGGTGGCTGAGCTGATGGCTAGGATAGTGGGCTTTGGTGATGGAGCCATCCCTCACTTTCCTGAGCACCTCCACAGACAAGTGAAAGATCACCTGGTAGGAACGGCGAGTGTGGGAACTTGGAGAAAGTTGTTGTCAATAGTCAACATTGACCCAGCAGACCTCAAAACTTGAAGGGCCAATAACAAGGCAGAAGCTGTTGGAGGGGAAACAGGCAGAGAACGGTCAGGAGACTGGGATTGCATGTAGGATCTTTCTGTCCTCGACTGACTCCCTAGGATATCAGTGTTTTTCCACTGACTTGGGCTTCCGTCCTTCCTTATGCTCTCCCCTCCTCTCCCATGCCCTCCTCTCCTTTCTTCCCCCTCTCCTCAAGACCATGTCCATCCTCCAGTTTAAACATCTCTGAGCTACAGTCTTGTACAGCCAACCACTTGTGAAATATCTGCCATGGCTGTACTACAAATTAATGTCTACATGACACTTGTGTCTACATGAACCTCTCATCTCTTACTGCACCTGGCCTTCGGCCTGTGTGCCTCATTATGGCTGAGAGATGGTATCACCATCCCCTCAGGCATCCAACAAGGAGCCCTCCCCCAAATACCTCCCTTGAGCAGGACACTAAGCCCTGTAGATTCTACATCCTAAGTATCTCCAGAGTCCCCTTCCCATTGTTGTGCTTTGGCCCTGATTCTTTTCACCTTTCACCTGGACCCTTGAAATGGCCATAATTTGTTTTCCCTCATGTGGTCTCCCCATCCCAATCCAATCTCCGTAGAGAAGCCCAAGTGAACTCAGCAAAATGTATGTCTCTCCATGCCTCCTTCATCTGAAATTCTTTGCTACCCTCACTTACCAGCATCCCCAAGCTCCTGAGAGCAGCATAGCCAGCTCTGGATAGGAGCCCCTGCTACTCTCCAGTGGTCCCTACAGGGAGCATGCTCTCTCCACATGACTGCCCACCTTCTCTTCTCTTTCCTCCTGGCCTGGAGGACTGGTCCTCTCTGAGTTGAGCTTTGCCACCATGGCAGGAGATGCTCTCTGACTCATCCTGCCTAGTCATCAGTCTAGGATTTCATACACCACCTACTTGTCACCTGCATTTTCTTCCTTCCTTCCTTCCTTCCTTCTTTCCCTCCTTCCTTCCTTCCTTCCTTCTCTCCTTCCTTCCACTTCTATTATGAAAATTTCAAACATATACAGAGTATGGAGAATAGTATAATGAACTCCCATATACCCATCATCAGCTACAGTGATCAAATCATGGGCAACCTTGTTTGATCTAGACACTAGACACCTCTTCAACCTTACACATACACACACACTCATACACACACATACATACACACCCATATATGCTGTTAGTTTGAAGCCAATTCTACATATATGATTTCACTTATAAATATATTAGTATTTATGTCTAAAAGGTAAGGACTCTTTTTAAAAAAATAACCACAATATCATCAATATGCCTTTTAATTGCTTAACATCATCAAATATCCACAAATATTCAAATTTTTCAACTTCATTTCATGAATGATGTTTTTAACAGCCAATGTGCTCAAATCAGGATGCAGGTAAGGTCTCACATTGCAATTGGCTGATTTGTTCCTTCAGTCCCCTTTAATCTAGAGATTCTCTCTTATTCTTGCCCTTTGAAGAAAACCAAGTCTTTGTTCTATAGTTTCCAACTGTCTGGATCTTGTGGATGATATTTGCACAGTGTCTTTTAACATGACCTCTGTCCCCTATGCTTCCTGTAAACTCTCCCACTGGGTATTCTGACTGCTTCTCAAAGACCATAGTCACCTTTTACCTCTGCATCCCTAGAATCTGGGACAATGCCTTCCTTAAGGTAGGCACAGAATAAAAATGTTTTGGTAGGCAAGAGGGTTGGAAGAAAGGAGGAAAGGAGGGAAGGAAGGAAGAAAGGAAGGAGGGAAAGAAGAAAGGAGGGAGGGAGGTAAGAGGGAAGGCAAGAAGGGAGAAAGGAGGGGATAGGAAGGGAATGGAAAAGAAAGATCAGGTAGTGTGGGCCTGTATTTCTCAGTATAATCCAGAGACCAGAATCACCTCTGACAAACCTGTAAAAAAATGGTGTTTCCTGGGCCTTATCTCAACTTTATGAACATCAGAACTGAGTACTGGGACCTCAAATCTCCATTCTTCTCTCTGTCTGGGTCTGAGTTTCCCCACCTGTGCAGAGAGGGGCCCCTTCACTAAGGTCCCTGCCAGCTCCAACACTCTGAGCCCAAGCCAGGTTTCTGTGGTTCTGAAGCATGGGGTGATTCACTTCAGATGTCCTGCATTTGGAAAGCAAAAGCCAAGATAAAGACTTAGTGCCTGACACTGCCCCTGAAGTCAATTGTCTTTCCTTTTAGTGAATTCACCCCATCCAGGCTGTGGGTTTCTTCAGGGTACAGCTCCCAGTTTCCCAATCTCTTCAGGTGGGCCATGTGGCCATTGAGTGGTTGGTGAAGCCCACCATCTGGTGGGGCTTCTGGTCAATGCTTCTCTAGGCCACTCCTCCCCTACCTCCCCAGTCACCAAGTCCCCTTCCACACCTTTGCACATTTCTGAATCTGATGGAAAAGCCAGGCCTCCCCTCTCACATCACCCTCCCTCCTTTCCCTACCTCAGGGCTGTGGGCTTTGGTTTTCTTTAATCATTATTTGTTTGTTTATCTTTCCACTGGTTTTCAACCCCAGGGACAGTTCTCCTCACCAAGCCAATTTGAATTAATTTTGCAGGGACAATTCCACAAGACAATGTATCAATGGTTGTATTAAAATCAAGATGTATTGCATCTCTCCCATCATTCGCATCTCTTAATTTCTTAGTTCCCTCAAAGGCACAATCAAGTGTGTCTGGCATAATTTGTTCTTCATAAACCCAGACTGCTCATTGCATGCACTTACAATTTTAGAAAGATTTTTAGTAATGTTTTATTTCCATAATACTTTTCTTTATTGTATTGGTGATTGAATCTAGGTGATTAAGGTGACATCAAGGTAGACCTTGGGCCCAAACCCCCTCACAGAGGCCTTTTTCCAGGCTTCTTCCATCCCATGCAGATCTCTGCTCTCTAGCTGTGACCCAGTCACACCTACTGCCTGATGGGTAGAGCCACCAAAAGAAGCTGGGGACATAAGCTAAAGGGTACTTTGTCCAGGATGCAGTGGACAAGCCCAAAGGATAAGAAAGGGCTTGCAGAACAAGGGCCCCTGGATCATGGAGGGGCAAAAGCAAGCATGGCAGATGTTATAGGTTGAATTGTGTCCCCTCAGAATTTGCATTTTAAAGTCCTAACCTTCAGTACCTGTGAATATAACCTTATTTGGAAATAAGGTTGTTGCAATGTTAAGATGAGGTCATAAGGGTGGGCCCCAATCTGATATGACTGAGGTCCTTATTAAAAGGGGAAATTTGGGGTGCCTGGGTGGCTCAGTCAGTTGAGTATGCAACTCTCGATGTTGCTTCAGGTCATGATCCCAGGGGCGTGTGATCGAGTCCTGAGTCAGGCTCCACACGGAGCATGGGGCCTGCTTGGGATTCTCTCTCTCCTTCTCTTTCGAGCCCTCCCCCACTCATGTTCTTTCCTGGTCTCCCTCTCAAAATAAATAAATAAACCTTTAAAACAATAAATAAAAGGGGAAATTTGGACACAGAGACATGCACGCAAGAAAGAATGGCATGTAAAGATAAAAACAGAGACGGGGGTGATGTATTCACAAGCCAAGGAACACCACAGATTGCCAGTGAACCACCAGAAACTAGGAGAGAGGCACGGAGCACCCTCTCTTTCAGAGCCTTCCAGAAGGAATCAGCCCTACTGACACCTCCATACCAGACTTCTAGCTTCCAGAACCATGAGACAGTAGATTTCTGTTGTTGAAGCTACGCCATCTGCCATACTTTGTTATGGCCACCCCAGGAAGTTAATATAATGAGTACGATGTGGGTTCTGTAGTCAGACAGGCCTGAGTTTGAATTCTGGCTCCACACCTCATGAATTGTGGGACCTTGGGCAAGTTAATGTAATCTCTTCCAGCCTCTATTGTCCCATCGAAAATGGAGTCATCTTAATACCTTTCTTAGTGGATTGAGCAGATGCTGTCAGTGTCTGCCCACACCGCCTCAGCTTACCTGGAGATTCCTTATGTGTGGTTCCCCTACCTGCTCCCTGCCTTTGGAGCCCCTGACAATGTTCTCTTGGGGCTAGAAGTGTCTGGGCTACAGGAGGGCAGGAAATGCCAAGGAGTTGATGTCTCCCAAATATCAACAGAAGGTACAGAAGGTGGTGGCTAAATATCCCAGCTTCCCCTCCTCTGGGTGGGGGATGATCCTAAGCTGTTACACATGGTCTCCAGAGGCTCCCAGTGGGCATCAGCCCCTGTTGCCCAGAACAGGAACTCCTTCATTAATAGCCATAAATCGGCTTCTCTTCCTTTGCTGTCTCACTTCCCCATTCCATTGTAGTAATTCCTGGATTGCTTCCTAATGCAACTACATGCTCCCAAATTTTTGCTTCGAGGTTTGCTTTGGAAGGAAACCAAATAAAAAGATGCCATATAAGAGTGCTTAACATAGCGGGTGGCACAGTGAAAACACACAATCCATTTTAGTGGGTGCAAGGTGCCATCTGATGTGCAGCCCATCTGTGGCGTTGGTAAGTGGAAGGTGTGTGCACGTGCACCAAGTGTCTCCATGAATGAGGAGTCCGGTGGTCTGCTCCTGCGGGAATAGGGAATATGCAGGCACTGGAAAGTGTGCAGCAGGGGTGATGTGTTCAGATGTCATCGGAGAGTGCGGACTACGGGAGCGGACACAGTGGGTGCAAATGTAACTACAGCATGGCCACCCTCTGAGGCTTGCAACCCCATCACCCAGACATGAGTACTGAGAAGCCTAGGGAGAGGCCATCCTGCTGGGTCAGTGCCAGGCCCATCTCTATCCACCAGCCTGCACTGGGAATTGCTTGGGGTATTGTGGATTGGCCTGCTGCCTACTTTGAAGGCTGTCCTCTAAGAAAAGGACACATACTGAGAGAATTGGAAGGAGTCTCAGGTTTCATTTGAGCTGACCCATCATTGCACATGTGAGAAAATGACTATGCCATTCACTGCGGAACAGGATTGACATTTGGACTGGATAATTTTTTATCGTAGAGGCAGTCCTGTGCATCATGGGGTGTTTACCAGCATCCCTGGCCTCTACCCACTCGATGCCAGTAACACCCCCCCCACACACACACACAAGCTGTAACAACCAAAAATATCTCCAGGCATTGCCAAATATCCCTGGGGGCAAAATCACCGCAGGGTGAGAACCACTGCTATAGAATTGACACGTACATGTGTACACACACAGAATGAACATGTGTGAGCACCAATAGACAAAGGCACTTGCTTCTCAATCCTGGATGGAGTCTGCCCTGTATGGTAGTTGAAAGCGGGGCTCTGTAGTGATATATATCTGGTCTCAAATTCCATTTCTCATTCACAAGCTTTGTGGCCTCAGATATAAAATGAAAATCAAATTATACTGCACCCCTGCTTAAAACCCTCCACTAGCTTCCCATTGATCTTAAAATAAAATCCATTCTCCTTACCATAGTCAACCAGACCCAAATCTCATTTTACATCACTCCCCGCTCTTGTGCTCTGTGGCAGCCATGTTGAGCTCTTTTCTGTCCCCTGCATGGGCAGAGGTCCGCTCCCACCTTAAGGATTTGGCACTTGTTGTTCCCTCTGGCTAGAGTATCTTGTCCCCAGGTGGCTGTGTCTCACCCTTCTCACCACTCAGATCTCAGCTCAAATGTCACCTCCCCAGAAATGCCTTTCCCATGCACCTTAGCTACCGTAGCCACCCCTGCCTGTCCCACTCTCTGGTCTTGCCCAGTTCTCTTCTTCCTTACTCTTCAACACACACCCATTAGTTTACTTTTCTTTGTTGATTGCCCATTTCCTCCAAAACAGTGTAAGATCCACGAAAGCAGGATCGACAACAACATTGGACAAATAATACGCTTTGGTAGGTTTGTGGGAAAGATTAAATGAGTTAGTGATAATTAAATCCTAACAGTAGTAATAATAAAGCCCTTAGCAAGCAGGTGCCTATAGTAAATACTCAATAAATGGCATTTGTAACTTGTTATTTTTCTCATACAGTTTAAAAATTATTTGTCATTGTGGCTGCCCCAAATCAACTAATCTCCTCTTTGACTTTGACAGTTCCCTACTTTCCTGATGTAGGGTCCTGAAACACCACATTTCCCAGCTCAGGGGGCCAACTCATTCCAGCTTGCCTGAGACTTTCCTGCAAGTCCTGCATCTTGGGAAAGCCCCAGTCCTGGGCAGACTGGGAAGGTGGGTTATCTTGCCCCTAGCTTCCAATATCTGTTCCAGTTAGGTGCTATCGAGGCATTGATTGATTGGGAACTGAGGTAAATGAGAGACTGGGGTGGGGGACACCCATTTTGCTGGTGTGGTTCTGTGGTGGGTGACAGCCACTTGCTGACTGTCACAGAGACAGGCCAGTTTTGATGTTTGTCAATGCATTTGTCTCCAGTGGCTGAGCATAGGACTGTCTCTTGAGCAGTTCTGATGATTCTGTGAGTTTTCTATATCCTTACTAAACTGCTCTCTGTTTAAATTACCTAGAGAGGATTCTGTTGTCTGCAACGAAGAGGCTCAGCCAATACATACAGTAATTGTACAATTCTCTTCAGTGAGATCTACACTGCAGTATAGAGCCTCTTAAGGGCTACTCAAGAAAAATCAATATCTGGACAATCGAGGGGATTACTCATTACCAGTCCATTCACTTGATAGAAAAAGTGCCCGTGTCTGTCATTTCAAATGCTCCAGGCAGTCTACCACATGTGTGGCAAGGGGTACTCCTTGTCAGTAGGGTAAGGCTATGAACACAGACCCTCCTGATCCTGGGCATCTGTGCCTGGGCACCAGCAGGCTAGGGTATCAATCACACTGGATCTTGGGTATCTCTCAGCTAGCCAGGAGGGTGGAAGAGCATTTGTAAGGCTGGGAGCAGGCTTGGAGAACTGACCCAGTACAGAAGGTTGCTGTGGGGAAGACCAGGTAGTCCTGGTCAACATGCCCACAGGGCGTGTAGTTTTCCTGGAAGGTTAGGACAATCACAGGTACCATGATGCTTGGATTTGGTGAAGGGCATTCCAAGAGAGGGTTCAATTCAGAAGGCAAGTGGGACCGTGGTCAATTCTGTTAATAGACAGTGGGTAGGACCTCAGGGATCTGGATTCAGCCCTGGGGAATAAGTTCAAGTACAGTCTGGTTGGAAATTGGGGCCAGCAGCCCATGCCTAGGGCTTAGGGAAGAACTCAAATCAGAAACAGAAATTAGGATTCCTTGAGGGATAATCTAGTGTGTTTCCTTGACTTAGCATGAATCCTAACAGAAACGCAATGTTTCTTTGTATGCCTGTGATTTTGAGTTTACACACAGAGTAGTGTTATAGACTTGTTCTGTGCTTCACTTTTTTTTTTTAACTCTTAGCACTGAATTTTCAACTTTTGCTTTCAGGTAAATTTTTTAACTTATTTACTTATGTATAACTTATATAAAGTGACAGTGCAAAATCTTAAGTGTACAGATCAATGAATTTTTTACAGCAGGTTTATTGAGATAGTTCACATTCCACAAAATGCACAGTTTTAAATTTTCAATAGTTTTTAGTATATTCACCAGTTGTGAAGCCATTACTACTACCTAATTCAGAACACTTTCATCCAAAGTCACTCTTCGTTTGTTCTTCCCTGCCCTTCACCCCTGGAAACCACTAATCTACATTCTGTCTCTAAAGATTTACCTATTCTGGCAATTTTGTAGAAATAGAATCATACAATATATGACCTTTTGTGTCGGCTTCCTTCGCTTAGCATAACATTTTCAAGGTTCAATCATATTGTGGCTTGCATAGGTACCTTATTTCTTTTTATGTTTGAAGAATGCAACAATTGTATGGGCATACCACATTTTGTTTATCCACTCCTCTGTTTATGGACATTGGGTTGTTTCTACATTTTGGCTATTGTGAATAATGCTGCTATGAATATTTGTGTGCAAGTTATTGTGTGGACATATATTTTCAGTTCCCTTGGGTATATACCTAGGAATGGAGTTGCTGGGTCATATGGTTACTCTATCTTTAACTTTTTAAGGGAATGCTAAGCTGTTTACCAAAGTGGTCGCATCATTTTACATTCCCACCAGAGACCTTTAAGGGTTCCAATTTCTCCACATCTTGCCTAGCACTTGGAATTGTCAGTCTTTTTGATTAGAGCCATCCTAGTGGGAGTGAGGTGGTGGTTTTGATTATCTCATGGTGGTTTTGATTTACATTTCCCTAATGACTAATGATGTTGGGTATCATTTCATCTGTTTATGTTATTCGCCATTTATTTATCTTCTTTGGAGAAATGTCTATTCAAATTTTTGTTGAATTTTGAAATAAATCAAGTTATCCCTGTGTGGCTATGACCCATGTAACATTTCTAGCACCCTAGAAGACTTCCTTGTGCCCTCTCTCCATCACATCTTTCCCCGAAAGGTAATTATGCTTCTGACTTCTCTCACTGCAGACCAATCTATGAGCCTGTGTCTAATACCTATAACAGTCTATACCTGATAAATGTTTATGATGAAATGATGTGATATCTAGGATTGCCTTCAAAATAATCCTCTATGTGTATGTGTGTGTGTGTGTGTGTGTGTGTGTAGAGGTGTTATATAAATCAAACAAAATTGTCCATGAGTTAATTATTGTTAACCAATTTTGCCTGATTTTAAACGTCATAAAAACGGAATGAATTCTTTCATGTTTCATTTCTTTTACTTAATACAATGCATGCAAAATTCATCAATGATGTCCTTTCTCTTTGTTCCTTTTCATTACTATGTAGCATTCCATCATATGTTTGGTTTCTTTTACTTAATACAATGCATGTGAAATTCATCAATGATGTTCTTTCTCTTTGTTCCTTTTCATTAGTATGTAGCATTCCATCATATGAATATATGTTTACTCATTCCACTGCTGATGTTGATCTGGGTTGTTCCTAGTTTGTGGTATTACAAATGGACTTTCAGAACTTTGAAAGGTCTATCTGTTAAACGGGTCCCTCCAGGATGGCTGGTTAGTAACCTGGGTCCCAGATCCAACTGGTCAAGAAAAACAGTGTGAAACACACCTGAGGCCCCAGGAGCAGGCAGGCTGGGACCCTGGTTCTTGGGCTGAGGAAGGTGATCCAATTCTAGGGCAGAACCAACAGTGGTGTGATGGCTTCATAGGGGTTAGCTGTGACTTGGAACGAAAGGCAAAAGCTGAGCAGACAGGGAGGGGAAGATGCTGGGGGAGCAGGTAAGGGAGAGGGATCTCAAGAGGGGCTACTGAGAAGTCTCTCTACCAGGCCAAGTGCTCAGACATACTCTGATGTCTTCTAGTCCAAGCTCTTCCTTCCCCCTAGCCTCTCCCCAATGAGCACCTCTGGCAGAGACAAAGCCACAGTCACTCACTTCCAGAGGTAAATCAAAGAAGAAAGCAAAAATGGGCTCTTTTCCCAAGAACTTTAATCATTCAGTGGGTGCAGATGGCACAGGACATCCTGGCCCCACATTCTTGGACATACTGGGAATTTGCCCCATCACTAACTTCAAGGGGACAGGGACAGCGCAACGCACAGCCCCAGGACACTGTTCACCCTGTGTTCCGTGTGAAGGAGTCCCCTGGGGAGAAGAATATGGTATGAAT
Source organism: Cryptoprocta ferox (assembly GCA_028646485.1). Lineage (NCBI taxonomy): Eukaryota > Metazoa > Chordata > Mammalia > Carnivora > Eupleridae > Cryptoprocta > Cryptoprocta ferox. Next base: position 106,105,895 of record CM053577.1, read on the forward strand.
GGTGGCCCTGGCACTGAGCCACTGACCCTGAGGGTGGTGGGCTTTGTCTCTAATGGGCAGGGCACAACCAATAGGTTTCTGGCATTTGCTTAGGCTTAGCTGTGTCTTTATAAAACCACTAAAAAAAAAAAAAACAAGTATTTTCCTAATGCCACAAAATGGGCCAGGGCCACCAGACCCACAGTACTTGGGCAAATTAATAGTGCATGTCTCTTCCCAGTTCACTCACCCAGTGTCTGGAGTTCCCAGACACTCCACTCTGGATATGACCCACAGGCTGATCTCGTGGAGATCGCTGGGGAGACGGATGTGGGTGCTTTGTGCAGTGATGCTGTGGCAGCTGGTATCGGAGGTGATGCAGGGGTTCATCAGAGGAATAGAGAGGTGGCGTGTGATGGCAGGCCCTGCGAGTTCTGAGCAGCCATAGAAATGATGAACTAGAGGCACGTGCGGCTTCTCAGCCAGATCTTTGGAAATGGTGCTGAGGGTAAAAGGATAAAATGAAGGACAGGGTCTACAGCACATGCCACATGCACAGATGAGAAGGACACAAACATACACATGGAACTCCAGGACACAGCCCAAAGGACAGAGTGGTCGCCCTTGGGGGTGGGGGTGGGGAATGTGACTGAGAGAGAGGCTCTGCAGGGCTGAAGGTGAGGCTGCTGTGGCTGATTTAGGAAGGATGGAAACCCTGCCTGAGAAAGGAAGGAGGGAGGGAGGGAGGGAGGGAGGGAGAAGACCATTCATTCTCTGACTTGCTTGAGGACATACAGAGTTGCAGGCAGCCAGTCTAGAGGTTAAGTTCAAGCCATTGCCATTTCCCAGGGCCTGCCATAGGGGCAGGGAGGGCTGAGCTACGCAACGGGAAAGGAGTGAGCAGTGCTCTGCTCCTCCCACTAATGAGCCCTCACAGAGCTGGCTGGGCTTTATTAAGTTTCTAATTCATCAAGGTTATGAATGAGGTTTCTCCTCGGTCCCTTGGAGCCTATTGAGATTTATACTAGGTCCCGGGCAAAAGACTCTCTGGGCTTCATTTTCCTTTCTGGGGCTCATTTCTTTAAGTAGGTGGGCTGGGCTCCGTTCCCCAGAGAAATGCCCAAGCTGGGAGTCCAGTACCTCCAGTCTCCAGGCAGGAGTCTGTCTTGTGAGGGAAATAGTTTGTGCCTCTTGCCATGCCACCTCCCTCCAGGTGCCACTCTTTCAGCCCTGCCCACCTCTACCTCCTTTGCCACCCCCCTGCCAAGGTCTGCACTCAGGCCCTGTCTTATCCTGGGGGTCCTGAGACAGAGGGCAGGACCATAGGCGGATTCTCACTTACATGAACACATGCATGGCTGGGGCGTTCGTCTCGCAGGCCTCTGTGTGAAGGTCCAGCTGGAGAAAGCGGCTAAGGCAGCACAAAACTGGAGTGTCAAATGTGAGGCACCAGAGAGCCTCCTCCAGGCTGCAGGGCTTGGACGCCCTGCCAGGATCCCTGGTGCTGGAAAGACTGAAAAGGAGCTTGCAGACTTGTAGCCTTGAGTCCCTTGTGCTGTCACTTAAGCCCTTTCCTGTAGAATTACAGTATGAGCGTGGGGACCAATGTAAGACCACCTGACCAGCCAATTCCCCTGACATCCAGATGGGAAGCAGGAAGGGAAGACACTCCTCCAGGCATGCACCAATGGGCACTGATGGCAGGGAAGACAGGAAACCGAGTCCCCCTGCCCCTCCCCACTCACCACCCGGTGAGTATGTGCACGTGTGTGTGCACGGGCATTCTTTCACGCATGTGTGCACACGCAAGTATGGGGCTCCCACTAGAATCTGACTCTGCCCTCATCCTGTGTGGGGGTGAGAGCACCACAGTCCTGGAGCCCAAGGGTGCTAGGTTTGTCTTAGAGGAAAGCAAGTTTGGGAGACAGATGGAGAAAGAGATGGAAAGACAGCGATAGAGACCTGTTGACAGAGACACACCTCATAAAACAGACTGGGCAAGGTGAAGAGAGAAAAGTAGACACGGGAGGGAGAAGGTGAGGAAGAAGATGAGGAGGAGTGGGGTTCGGAGTGGCAAGTGCCCGGCAGACAAGGAGGAGCACTGTCCACCCTCAGAACCCTCCTAGGCAGCTCCGTCCCCACATCCTGTCCCTGCCACCCATCCATAGAGCCCAGCCCCATGGTGTGCACCAAGCCCATGCCGGTGCTCCTTCTAGGCCGTGCTGGGTCTTCCTTGCTGCACCCCAAGCTCTATCTGGTCACTGGCTTGACCAGAGTGAGTGGGTGGAACTCCCACCCTCACTGTCTCCCCAAGCTCCACACCAGTTGGGCAAGCCCGGGTTTGCTCTGGTGCTGGAGTCCCCGGCAAGGGGCAGCCAAGGAGACACCGAGAGACAGTTAAGTGGAAGTGTGGTGTTAGCCCTGGGCTTTGCAGGCCTGGGTGTGAATAAACCAGGATTGGACTGGGACAGTGGGCAACAGCTGCTTCCTGCCAGCCTGCTGAACAGTGAACAGAGGCTAAACCAGTTCGCCCCACACGGTAGAAGCAGAGAAGCTTTGATCTTGAACACTGCCCACCAGGGCTTTCACTAACTCTCAGTCTGAACCACACAAAGCGTGTCTGAGGCTGGAGGAAATAAGGCTGCCCCAGTGGGCCTGGACTCAGCACCTGTGAGCCCTGTCATGGTAGGAAGGCATCTGAATGGCCTGGCCTCAGTTTCCACTTCTGTAAAGGGAAGTTAATTACCTCACAGGCCTGTTGCTGTTTAGCAACCCTTTCCAGCACTGCTCCTGCATCCCAGTCAGCATTCCGTCCAGGCTTCCCCATTCCCCATGGGAAGGCACTGAGGCTTCTGGACCCCACAGGACCCCAGACACAGCAGCAGACCCTCAGACAGGCAAGTCGAGCCCTAAAAGCTCTCTGCAGCAGCTCGAGCTCCCGGGGGTGTAGAGGGACCCCACGGACATATCAGAGACACCTAGGATCCCAACGCAGATGCACGAAGCTTCTCACTTTTACATCCCTGTGTTTCTAGTTTCCTAACTGGGTGGGAGGGTAAACTGAGGCAGTGAGTAAGGAAGCGACAGCCACCACAGCGTGGGCAAGTCTAACTTTGGAAAACATGGTTCCTTCCTTGGAGAGGATCCCTAGCAGCCAACCCCCGAATTGGCAAAGGTTTGGAGCCCCAGGGGGGCAGGAACCTGGAGGGGGGGCCAGGAAGCATGGAACACCTGGGCGAGTCCGATAAGCAGCAAGCCACGCCTGCCTGGGCCGCACTCACTCAGCCCCGAGGTTCCTTCACTCACTCCTTTCTTCTCGCTCACTCTCTCTGTCTTCATCTCTAGCTGCCAGTCCGTGTGTCTCAAAATGACATGAGTTAAATGTCTTAAAGAACTGGGGATTCATCATGTGGCAACATCAACTTGGAAAGCAGTGCTTCTTGGAGCCTGTCACAAACCCAGGGATTTTTATCTCAGTAAAGGATCACTACAGGGTCCTTGGTGCTAGTAAGCTATGTGTTCACACATTCTGATCGGATGTGTAGACACTATTATTGGTTGAACTGAATCCCCCCAAAATCATATTGGAGTCCTACCTCCCCCCACCCCCGGGACCTGTGAATGTGACCTTATGGGAAATAGGGTCTCTGCAGGTATAATCAAGCTCTGATGAGGTTGTTAGTGGGTCCTAGTCCAGTGTGACCTGCGTCCCTATAGGAAAAGGAGCAGCTGGAGAGGCAGAGGGGAGACAGCCACATGCGGACAGAGGCAGCGATTGGATGCAGCCCCAAGCCAGGGAGCAGGTGGAGCCGCCAGGAGCTGCAAGACATGAGGAAGAAGAATCCTTCCCTAGAATTTCAGAGGGGGCGTGACCCTGCCAACACCTTCATTTCAGACTTCTAGCCTCCAGAACCGCAAGAGAATAAATCCACGGTGTTTTCAGCCATCCTGTGTGTGGCCTTTGGTTAGAGCAGCTCCAGGGAAGATGTGTAATATTCAAGTGGAGATAGCTGGGCTCGGAAGGAAGGCGGGCACCCTATTTTAGGGACCCTAGAGTCTTGTCTCCTCTCTACCTAGGATGACCTCCTTTATTCTCTGTCCCCTCAGCTCTGTAGCCAGTGGATCTGTTCATAATGAATCCACAAGTGTGGGTGCACCTAGCTTTGTGCAGGAGGCCGAGAAGGACACAGCAGCACCAGATGGAAGTCCCCCTCAGTACCCGGGCTCTGGCAGGCACGCAGGGGAGTGGCAAAGGGCGAGACTCTGGGGTTAGAGTGCTCGGCACAGAGCCCAGTGCAACACATCTGGCTGTGTGACCTTGGACATATGACCAAACGAGCCGGAGCCCGCTTCCTCCTCTGTAAAATAGGGATGAACCTTGCCTACTTCACATGGACCTTTTGAGAATTAAATTAGACAATATATGTCAAGTGATTAGCCCGGGCAATCAATCAGTGCTAATTATTATCATGACTACTGTTAGTAGTGTTGGGGAATTGACATGGCAGAATGAGACGTAATTCAGGAGAAAGTGTGACAAGTACCGGCACGGAGCTGAAAATGAAGCATTTTGAGAAGACAGAGAGAGAGAGGTGGATTGTCTACCCAGGGACCAGAAAGCCTCTTGCAGGGTGGTAGCATGTGAGCAGAGCCTGGAAGCTTGAGCAGACTTCACCAGTGGAGAAAGTGCGATGGTAACCGCACCTGTGTCCACAGTGTGTTTTGGAGGGGGAGGGATAAAGGGCTTTGTCCTGGAGGAAATAGAATGGGTGGATGGAAAGGATCCAACAGGTGCAGCGAACAGAGTAGCCCCAGGTGTAAGCAGCCTTCCGTGTGTGGCGAGAAGTGAGACTCTCTGGACTGAAGTCGCTCTCACTTCAGGGGAAGGAGTCAGGTCTTGATTTGGAAGACGGTGGCCTCCTGTGGAATTTAGAATGATACCAGTGGCCTCCAAAAGCTGGAGAAAGTCAGCTTGGAGCTGGGAAGACTAGCCAGGGCTCAGCAATCCACTTCGGTGACAAAGAGGGTCTGAACTAGGATGCAGAGGTGAAGCAGGAGGGGCAGATTCGAAGATTCATGGAGCTAACCGAATGGGGTCACAGGGAGGGATGTTTAATACGTATTCCTTGGTTTCTCACCAGAATTATCTGCCCGGAAGGACAGTAATAGGGGCACCCACAAGCCTGCGTGAAGTTGTGGTCAATAAAAGTTTGTTGAATGAATTTGGTGCTGTTGGTGGGGAGGGGACCAAGGAAGAGCAGCAGGTTTAGAGGGGTATTAATTAAGCTTAGGACACCATGAGGCAAACACATGGAACTGTCCAGAAGGCTGCTGGAAATGCAAAGGGTATTATAGGAGCAGTGGGGAGATGTAAACTTGGCAGCCAAGAGCAGCAAAGTGAAAACAAAGCCACATGCAGATTTAAAGCCTAGAGACACCCAAGTCTTTAAGGAGCCTGTGGGCTCCAGGAGATTTGTTACAACAACAACTTTAGAGACAATGGCAGACACCTGGTGGGGAGGGAGCGCAGAGATGGCCTCAGATAACGCAGTGATCCTCAGCAGCCTCGGAAACAGGACCAGCAGGTGCATTTTCCCACTAAAGGACAGAGAGAGAGAGAGGCCTTCTGTGCTCTATTGGACTCAGAGCCCTGCCTGGTTGGGCGGAGCACCCGGGAGCTCCCTCCTCCTTTATGTGTCCTTTGAAATGTCAGCATGAATACTTTTCTCATCAAGAGATGATTTTAAGAACCTGTTTTTAAAATAAAAAGGAGGTTCAGAGTTGGGAAGCCCTGCTGGCTACAAATGAGATGTGTTTTATGGGACCGTTAACAGGTGCTTGGAGAATGGTGATGACCTGGAAATGTAGTCGTGGATTCAGACCCAGGGTGGGTTTTACAAGGCTGCAGATGCCTTGGGGAAGGTGTCAGCAGTAAGGCCACCACTCAGCAACCACCTCTCCTTCTCCTGCCCTCTCAAGTCTCGCTCCCCCCGAGGCTGTGGGGTGAACCCCAGAGTCTCAGTATCTCTTTGAAGCTCTAAGATGCCTTTCAGGGAGACCCCAGGTCCTCACCCGAGTGTCCCTTCGACCCCAGACACCCTGGCCCATTCAGCCTCATGTGCACGATGCCCCCAGTCAGCCCAGCACCCCCAGCCTGCCCCTCCCCCTCAACCACAATGTTTTGTGCTGACAGACCTGGGCTCTAGTCCCCCTGCTTAGACTCTGTCCTTTTGCACATTAAGGTTTCTGTCCTTGTGTGTCCTCTCCTAGGCTGGGCACAGAGCCTGGCACCCATTCAGGGCTCCACAGGTGCTGAGTATATGCATGGATGTGTGCTTCCTCCGGGCACTACTCACACGTGGATTCACACTGCTGACTGGATGAGTGTGCAGTGAAGTTGAAGCTGGCTTGCAGACATTGGTCATATCAAACCACCTCCTCCGGGCATCCTGCTGGGCTCCTCGTTTGAAAACCCTTTGTCCACACTCAAGAGCACACACCTGCCTCCCTCCCCTGGGCCCGGGCAGAGTCCCACCTTCCTTGCACAGCCCTCCCCGGCTGTCCCTGGCCCGTGTGGCTTCCTCACCTGGCGGATGTCTGCCTTCCAGTCACTTCTTCAGGGTCTGGGATGTGTGCTGGATTGGCATCGCCCAACCAAGTTCTAAGCCCTCCACGGTGCTATTTGTTATCTCTGTGCTTGCTCACTAGACATGCCCCAAAGACAGGCAGACTGGCCAGCGGGTCACAGAATCAGTCACCAGAAAGGAATCCTAGATTAATCCTGATGCTGTAGCATGATCTTGAGATGCTGATTTGGGACTTGGGATGAAGTTCAGGCATTGGCATGGCACGCGGGTGCACATGCACACATATACACACATTTGCACGTGCCAGTGCACATCAGGGAAGGGATGGATAGTCTTTGCTTTCCTTTAAAAGTTCACTGAGCTGCTTCCCAGTTCAGAGGCTTTCAGGTCCAGGCTCGGAGGTGGCCCACATGACGTGAAGAAGGTTCTTGTATGTTCTGGGGGTGATTGAGTGTGATGTGGCTGCCACCCCACGGCTGAGGTGGGTGTCCGGGGAGGAGAGGGAAGGGACAAAGTTGTGCAGTATCCTAGCTGGGGACACTGCTGAGCCTACGAGGTGCAGGGATGAGAGGGGACGGGTGTACAGGGATCCCAGCCCGAGGCTGCAGGCTGACGACTGGCAGTAGGTTTTGACTTCAGATGAAAATACACACTGACACACTCATGGACACCTATTTCAATCTCACACAACACCCCAGAGGCAGTGAGTATGTGGTCTGCTAACACACCCTGCTCATGCACTGGTACACAACTGGAGCCCCAGTTGGTTTTTCTGGATAGGAAAATAGACACAGGGAAGGGGTGCACCACCGGAATGAGGGGACACGTACACAGTGCGCAGCCTCCCTGAGTATTGAGCGGCTGGTACATTTGTTCAGCACATAGTAGACCCGCAATGTGCCAAACACTGAGGATACAGATAGGAATAAGACACACATACACCTACACAGCACACAACCCCACATTCATCTTTTCTGGAGCAAACCCCTCCCCCAAAGGCATGTTTAAATGTGTACTTACTTGCACCACAAATGTGTGCTCATGCATGGATACCCCCCCCCCCCACACACACACTCATCCATCCTCAGATACCCACACAGACACTTCCTGTCCTAACCCACACGAGAATAGCAAAATAGGAAGCTTATAGTTTTAATGGCCAGCTCCAGGCCCAATACTGTTTTCCTAGTTACCTCCCTTGGGGCCAGGGGCTGAGCGTCAGCCGAAATGACTTTTTAAATATCCATCTGGGACTCAGGAAGGAAAAGGAGGTAGGAATAACCCTCCCTTTGTAATCTGTCTGTCTCTGCAGCACTTGAGAAAATTGGATGCTATTAAAATCAATTTAACTCTAAAGGGCATGAATAGTGGAGATGGGAAAGCCTTCGGTAGCAGCCCCGAGGGCTCTCTGGAGCGCGGCAAGATGCCGTTTGGGACAGGTCCCTGTACCGGAGGACCTTTCAGGCTGTCTCTGCATGATTTCTCAGCAACTGGAGTGTGGCTCTAGTCCAAACCTCCTGCAGCTAGTCACATCCATCCTCTGCTCAGTGGACCCAGTTGGGGTTCTCAGGTAAACCCAGGTGATGGGGAGATCACCTGTCCCTGGCGAGCTCCTCTGCCGACAGGAGAAACAGAGGTCCTGGCTTCAAGAAGCTCCTGGCCTCAATAAGGGGAGCCACACAAATGTGCCAACAAGTAAGGGAGGAAAAGGAGTCAGAAGGGAAAGAAATATTCATGCAGTAGGATTAGCATTTAAATGTAAGTTTAAAAGCATGAAAAACAATTCCATATATTGCTTTGGGAGACATAGACTTATGGTATAAAGTACAAGCCGCCCTTGCTTTGCACAATCCCTGTTATACAAGGATTTCCATTACCACTGTTTATTTAAGTCAGTCCCCTGACAATGCGGCTCAAACTTGTGACCACGCTGTGTTGACCAGTAGTGGATTGCTCAAGGTACAAGCTCTGGTGCAAAGCCTTCATTCCACAAATCACTCCATAAATAGAAGGTGTGTATCATGAACAGCGACCTGTCACATCACTGCTTTTCCAGGCTGCAGGGACCGGTCAGCAGGCATCTGAGATTCGGTTCATGCACAGACAGCAAAGCATACAGCTGTGTTGCTTCCATGTCTCCCCCTACGTGACATGTCACCAAAATGGATAATTGAAAGAGGAAATTGGTCAACATAAACAGAAGCGGCACAACAAAGAAACAAAAAGTTGCTAATGCAGCAGTACTATTAAAATTGACCGTAAATGAAGCCATGGAGGGAATAGTCAGGGGCACCTGGGTGGCCCAGTTGGTTGAGTGTCCGACTTCCGCTCAGGTCATGATCTCACAACTAGTGGGTTCAAGCCCCACATCAGGCTCTGCACTGACAGCTCTGAGCCTGGAGCCTGCTTCGGAGTCTGTGTCTCCCTCTCTCTCTGCCCCTCCCTCACTTACACTCTGTCACTCTTCCTCTTTCTCTCAAAAATAAATAAAATAAAAACATTAAAAATTATGGAGGGAATAGTCTACTGTGGGCGTGCAGCACTGCTGTGTCTGGAGAGACCGTGGAGAGAGACAGTTAATCCACATTAATGAGGACGCGGTTGTGATGAAAAGGATGAAGCCAGCTTAGCCCGCCGCAAAAACTTTCCATTAAAAAAATGCTTGGGGATGTGTCACGACACTGAAAGTGCAAAGGATAAAAATGTGGAAAGTTGATTCAAACTAATGGAAAAGATGGAAAAGAGACTTGCTCTTTATCGTAAGATGAGAAAAACGCTAGAGCCAGAAGATGTGCACTATCTATAAGATGAGAAGAAAAAGCCAAGCACTGCTCAAACTACTCTTCAGAGGTTTTTTTTTTTTAACAAAGAAATAAAACCCTTCAATTCTCAAGGCTTCTCATGCTTTAAATTGAATAATTGGGATAAAATTAATATTTTAAACATTGGTTTTACTATTGTGAAAACAATTCCCCTATATATAGATATAGTCTACAGTAAGAATTTTCAATGTTCTAATAAGTTTTAAAGGTCACGAAGCAACTGTCATTTTTCCCATTGATTTTTAAGATTGTTTTGCGCGGTTTCAGCATGTGTGGTCATTTTTAAGGACCTGAACCACTGTGCAGAGTCAGGGCTGCCTGTCTCAGGTATAAAGAAATGCGTGGAAATGATGAATATGTAAGTCAGTGTCTTGGGTTGGGTCTATAGGGGAAAGACAGTGTGACTGGGGAGGTGAGCGTGGGGGGCTTTGACTGTATTTAGAATATGTTATTTCTTTTCTAAAAAAAATCTTTATTTTTGAGAGATAGTGGGGGAAGGGCAAAGAGAGAGAGGGGGACAGAGGATCCAAAGCAGGGTCTGCAATGAGAGCAGCAAGCCCGACGCGGGGCTCGAACTCACAAGCTGTGAGATCATGACCTGAGCCGAAGTCGGATGCTCAACCAACCAAGCCACCCAGGTGCCCCAGTATTTTATTTCATAAGTTGGAGTTGTCATTTCAATGATATTTGTTACCTTTTTCTTTATAATCTTTTACATTGTGAAAATTTCCTAATAAAAACTCAAAGTCACAGGCTGTACAAATAAACATATGCAACAGGCCTATTTCTTTACTACAAATGATAAATACTGGCGCTGATTAGTAGTGTGAAAATTATACAAACAGAGCTGGTTCTGTAGGGGAGACTTTCTGAGAGAGCCGGTGGCCCATGAGAAAGAGGCAGGAACAGGACAGTGTCTGAAAAGTCGCTCCGGACTCCACGGTCACAAAATACCCTAGAGAAGACTCCCCAAGACGCAGGCAGGGATGCATGTGGAGGAGAGGGGCTGCTGGAGGCCGAGGTTCTGTACTTCCTCCCACTGCTAACAAACTCTCTATACTCCGGACCTGTCTGTCATTTTTCTGGGCCTTAAGTGTATCATCTACAAAATGGGGGTGTCTATACCTTATCCGGAAGAGACGCTTTCTCACTGTTTCCTCCAGGACTAACTATATTTCCTTCTTACACAGTAGGGTTAAGGACAAGCCTTTTGAGTTTCCCCAACTACGGGTGATGTGATCCATTTCTAGCAAACAGGAGTGATCCCATCTGTCCCCCTGGGCAGTCTGGAAGCTCTCTGACAGTGCTCTGCAGTCCGGAAGCACATGGGGCCACCAATCACTTCTGCAGGTGCTGATTGGGAAGCATCTCCGAGCAGGTGTGTTGATAATGACAGTGGTGGCATAGTGAGTCCTGAGTGACTGGAAGGTGCAGGTGTGAGGCTGACCTTCAGGGGGTAGTGCTGACCTGGAAGGATTCGGGGCAAAGGAAACAGGGGATAGAGACCATTTCCTCTATCTGCTATTCTTGGAGACTAAAGGGAAAACTAAAATCCCCTGTGCAGGGCCCTGTTCCCACCATCCCACCTTCTTGTCCCCGCAAAGGCCCTCAGCTTTGCCTGCATCCTTCAGAACAGCGTTGGCTCCCGGAGAACATAGGGAGAGCTGCGGCCTGCCCTTTCTGACAGCCTGTCATTCATTCTGGGTCACCTTCATTCCAGTTCTAACTTAGTCCCTGGTGCCCCTCCCTTTCCGAATGACAGAACCAGATGAAAATCAGAAAGAAAGGGACTTTCTGCAGAGGTGAGAGAGGAGCCAGGCGCTTTGGAGACATCTCTCCTCCAGGGACGAGGTAGATTTTTCTAAATCCATTATTCACGTGATGAAAAAAATAACCTCTGAATTCATAACTCTCTGAAAAGATTACTTTTGGGAAACACTGGTCTGGACCCTGTGGAGAACGTTCTTTGCTGGTAAAGGCACAGGTGCATGGACAGCATTTGCAGAGAACGGCAGATAATATAAACCCACCAGAGGAATGGAAACTTTCCTGCCAGAGGAAGGAGACTTTGCTACATGGTGGGAAAAAGCAGTTGTTGGGTGGGATATTATAACATAACTACCATTTACTGTAATAGCAGGTGCTGTGCTAAAACTTCACATTTAATCCACACGACCCTGCATGATGTGGGTCCTGTTATTAGCCCCATTTTGCAGGTGAAGAAATGGGGGCATATGACTCAATTTGGCCAAGCTGATATAGCCAGATAGAGCCACCCAAGTAACAAATACTGACATCCAGGAGAACATGTCAATGGTTTGCTGGAGTCAGTTGCATCTAGTTGATACCATCCTTTCTACTTCTCTCTACTAGTTGCTAACCCTTCCCTAGACCCAGCAAAAGAGGAACGAACCCCAGAGCCGATGCTGGACTGAAGTGAGGATGGCTCCATTCTTCAGCCAGCTCAGCCCTTCATGCTGTGTGTGATGCTGGGCAGGCCCCTTCCTGACCCTGGGACTCCCACATTTGTCAGGGGGACAGGAGGCAGGGGGATTAGCTGGCTTCGGAAGTCCATCCCAGCCCCATCATTCCATGAAAAACAGTCTACTGACTCCTTGGCTGGAGCACGGGGGAGGGGGTGCGGAGCCTCATGTCACAGCTGCTGCTGGTGATTTTCCCAAGGCTCTTCCTTTCTGGGTGTCGCCCCCCCCTGTTGGCTCTGTTTTACAGCCCAGTGAGCTGTGTAGGAGTGCCTAGCTGCCTGTCCCTTTTGGGTTCTCCCGTTCAGGATGTTTCTTCACTCCTCCGAGTGATGGGTGGGAGTGGACAGCCCACATGTTTGGCTCTGAGGAGACACCTTCCTTCCCTTCTGTGGATGCTTGCAGCACAGGACCTGGGGAGTGATGCCTCTATTCTGACCCCTTGAGAGATGCTAGTGCAGACGTCCATGGCCACTGCTGTGTGGGCCATTCTTCCCTGGCCCCCAAAGGCCAGAGGAAACACACCCTTTGACAGAGCCAGTCCCCACACAATGGAGGAAGCGAATTGATTATGCAGACTGGGCCATGTCGTAGCTCCTCCCAGGACCTCAGTTTTGACATTTGTAAAATGAGACAATCAGACCAGACTGTTGCCTAAAATATTCCCAACTCAAAAGTGGTAGGGTTTTTTCAAATCCCTCCGGGTGCCCTCACATCCTCCACGACTTGTGTATGTTGTATCTGCTGGTCAGGATGTTAAGCTGCTTTGAACACCCTTCCGGGAGGACATATATATCTCAGCATACTGGGCTGGATGAAGTTTTGGTGGAATAACTTGCTAGTAAAATACGGTTAATACTGACATTTTATTGGGGGAAGTAACGCGGCATGAGGAAGGCAGGGAGGAAAAGAGGATGCACACATTGATGGGGGATACGTGTCTGACAGTGCTCGAGAAGGAAATCAGATACAAACTGCTTATTTCATACTCAATCAATTCTTTTTTGACTGTAATGTTGGTTAAGTTAATAATTTCTAAAAATTGTGGCTGATGAGACCAAGGGGCCTTTCAAATTTCATCAAGGAGCCTGTGGGGCTTCCCTAAAATTTCATTAGAAAGAGACCAATTTAAAGATTAACTAATGAAAGAGATGTGGTTTATCTAATTAATTGCAGCAGGCTCATGAGGTAACGCTGAGAGAGAGGTTCCTGGCAGCTGATAGAGACCCAGAAGAGGGGAGCCAGAGAGGGAAGAATCATCAGCACTTCTGTAGCCTGTGTTCAAGGTGGAGGGTTCTCTTTCCAAATGAGTCCCAAGGCTCCAAAAAGGGATGCCCTTGGAATCGAGACTCCTCCATACTGGTGGAATGAGAATATCCTTGAGATGACATTCAACTTCCTTTCACTTATTCCAAATTCCTCAATAGCCTTTTTGTCAGATTTAGCTTCTGTGCAAACCTGCCCAACAGGAAGAAGCACTCTGTGTAAATATTGCTGCTACACTGCCAGATATATGTCCCAGTATAGGTAATGGGTTACAATGCTTTCTATTCAAAGGCATTTCAGATGTATTTAACTATACTTTTTATAGTAACCCTGCAAGGTGGGTAGTAATGTTTCAGGGTTACCATGTCCAGTCCTGCAGATTGTGCATTGCACAACTCTTGGAACACCATTCACATGTGAATGGGATCTTCTGGAGTTGTGCAGTACACATCCTGTACTACTGTACTGCCTTAATCACAATATGACAAGACTTCTCCAGTGTGCTGTACTGTTTTGGATCCTTACATATATGGTAGCTCATTTCATCCTCATACCCACCAGGCAAAGTGTCTGGGTTCAAAATATACCTTTCTATCATCCCACCTTGTGACTTGGGAAATTATTTTAATTCATTGACTTGTGGTCTCCAGGTCAGTCTCTGCCTGTGACTACCATGCATCTGTCACAGCGTGACTAACCTGAGTTCCTGAATCTGAAGAGCTGAGCACGAGGGCTCAAACACCCACCGAGGCAGACATTGTGGGAGGTTGTTCCTGGTCAGCCAGGAAGCCACTTTCGGTATGCAGCAAACTGTGTTCACCATTTGCCACTGCCCCTTATTGAGGTAGAAGCATGGGTTCTACATTTTTTCAGAGTAAGAACATAAACTATTGCAAAAGATTAAGAGTTGACTCCACAGTAAAACGTAAATGGGGGAATAATCTGATGAGCATCTACCCAAACCCTTACATCTGAGGTGACCAAGGAGGGTAACGAGACAATTTTCAGATCATTCAATTTCTAAGACTGGCCTCTGGCTGGATTCAGCCCACTGTGTCCCAGAATGTCAGACAGCTCCATGGAGGTCCTTCAAGAGCCCTGGTGCTAGCCCCTATTCTCACACCCATATGCTGGTGTGATGTGTCTGGCCTGTCAATGGCCGGAGGAATTCTTTGAGGTTAAATGGGATGAAACATCAAACAATCCCTCCAAGAAAAAAGGTACACCTGTTCACGGAATGAATAGTGAGGGTCACCTTTTGGGCTGCCCCTGGTCTGGCTCCTCTGCTGCCCCTGCTGGCCAGATGTCAGTATAACAGACACTCTCTCTCCCTCCACCAGGGAGGGCTTCTCCCCTCTGTGTCCATGCACCCCCCACTGATTCCAACAAGTCTTGCTGTTGCTATAGTAACTCTACCCAGCCTGCTTGCTTCACATTTCTGAGCCCAGATTGCATCCTGTCATCTTGTCCAAATGCCTGGGGCCAGCTTGATTGGGGGGGTGGGTTTAGTTAGGTTGGACAACTTTATGTCCCTCAGCCACTTGGCCTTGGTGGAAGAAAGCAGAATGCTCAGTGTGGTTTCTTATGTGTGTTAGCCCTTTACATCACAGCCACACCATGAGAGATTCCCTGCTTGCCTTCCCCAGATGTTCCTCCTTTTCCCGTGCTCCTCAGGCCCTTCCCATGTAACTGTCCTCCTTAACCCAGTTAATCCTCCAGAGGCTCCAGACCCTGTCCCCCACTGATTCAGATCTAGAGGCAGGTGTGGGGTTTGTGTCAAAAGAAATGATGGAAGTAGTAACCTAAGAACAGAAAACTTGGTTCTCTGGGCCAACCTCCAGACTCCTGCAGCCTGGCAAAAAATATGGGGTGCACAGAGATACGGAAATCATTGACCTTATTTATCCCCACATGTTAGAGATAGTCTCCCAGGACCCCTAATTTTGCCTAGGTCATTTCCAGGATTTCCCTGGGCTATTGACATTAACCCCTTCCCCCGCCCCCCACCGCTTCAAATTAAGTATTTTGTCATGGTTAACTTGCTGAATGTTTTTTTATTTTTTTAAATGTTTATTTATTTTTGAGACAGAGAGAGACAGAGAGTGAGTGGAGGAGGGGCAGAGAGAGAGGAGACACAGAATCTGAAGCAGGCTCCAGACTCTGAGCTGTCAGCACAGAGCCCGATGCGGGGCTCGAACCCACAAACCGTGAGATCATGACCTGAGCTGAAGTCGGATGCTTAACCGACTGAGCCACCCAGGTGCCCCAACTTGCTGAATGTTGAATGTAATTTTTCAAAACTCTCTCACCAGGATCTTAAACTGTTGTGACCCCTAATATATTAGTGTCCCCAAGTTCTAACCACTCCTCAGAAGGAAAGCAAACACATCTCTCTACCTTGCCCATCAAATGACTTATTCTGGCAGCCTCCAGCATCTCGACAGCCTGTGGAGATGGTGCTGGCCATCTTTTGAGAGGACCCTGCATGGTGGCTTCAGAGCTAGTGTTGGACGCTCACAGTTATAGTGCACAAATAGATACTTCAAAACCATTTGAAATCGACTGCTTTTAGGCCTAACACGCACATTTTTTCTCTATAGTCTCACTGTGCCACCTTGTCTTTTTACACTGTGATATGTCACTAAGTGACCTCCTTGACCTGCAAAGGCATTCTTGTCTGCACTCTCTGGAACAAGGACTGGTTACCCTTTGGCCGGTGGCAGCGTGTCTCGGCCCTGCTGTGAACCCTTTCCTGCACTGAGCTTGGTAGATTCCCGCTTGCTGAATAAAGATCCATCGTTTGGAGCCAAAGTCTGAGACACAAGATACTATTCATATGCAGGGTCAGATGCTAAAAAAGTTTCTGCTTTAAATAGGAACTGGTTCTCAGTCACGTTATTAATACAATGAGATAATTACAGGTCTCCTGACACAAATCCAGGAGAAGAATAATTGACTCAGGGACAGCTTAGAGTCCGAATCAAGCTTCCCCTTGATATAATGTCCCCAGGAACTTGGGGAGCATTGTCTCTGAGGCTGTCCTCCATATTTTGATGGGCATGGGCCCTTACTAGACTCCTCCAACTGGGCTGGACACAAGGTCAGGTGAGAGAGGTAGGTGGAGGGGCGTAGTAAGGTTTGGGAGGTAGGATGCACAAAATTCACAGAAGGGGGCTCAGCAAACCAAACTTCAGAATCTGGAAGGATGAGACAGGAGAGGAAATGCTAAATGTGGTAGACAGCTCTCTAGACCAGTGGCCCTTATATGGGACCCATGAACTTGGATAGGGAAAAAAAATCACCTTTCATTTGGCTAACTTCTAACTGTAATTGAGCATTTGCTTCAATTATGAATGCAGAGAAACCACAGTAGTGTTGGTGGGAACAGAGACATTGGCGCCAATGGAAATCAGCTATTTTCATCATGGCACCATTTTTACAGACACTTCGAAATAGTATTTCAGGGCACCTGGGTGGCTCAGTCAGTTAGGTGTCCGACTTCAGCTCAGGTCATGATCTCACAGTTTGTGAGTTCAAGCGCTGCATTGGTCTCTGTGCTGACAGCTCAGAGCCTGGAGCCTGTTGGAGATTCTGTGTCTCCCTCTTTCTCTGCCTCTCTCCTGCTCCTGCTCGGTCTCTCTCTCTCTCTCAAAAATAAATAAACATTAAAAAATAAAAAAGTAAATAGTATTTATACTTAGCTCTAAATTCTTAATTACTTATTAAAACTTCCTCTAGATTTCATTTAGTGGGTTAAGCACATATATTCCTATATTCAAATTTAAAACTTTTGATATTATTTGTAATATATATTTATATTTGGTCTATTTTTTGATTATATATATACACACACATACTAGTTTCCTTCATAATACTATCCTTTTCATGCTGTACATTTGAAAATATTCTTCTAAGAAGAGGTCTCATGGGTATCACCACAGTGTAATGGGGTCCATGTCTCCAGAAGGATCTAGAATTCCCTTTACAAGGAGAATCTTTAAAAGGAACTTATGTTTAAGAACAGACTGAAAGAAAAGGCCTTGGAAATCCAGCTGAGGTTTCTAGATCCTTTTTAAAAATATTCAAAGTGACGCTTAAACCAAAGTAGTAAAATTTGAATGGTGGCATCTTAGGCGCTGGGGAGAGACCTTTTGCTGGAAGGCCTTAAAATGCCCCCTCTAAAAATACAGTGCAGGCAAATACCCACTCTGCAGGCACCCGAAGTTCTGTCTCAATTCAGATGGGGTCAGAAGGGTGAATGAAGAAGGATGTATATGGAACGAAGTAACAGGGACAGACCTTCAAATCACCCCACTGCTCAGTGAGGGGAGAGCATCTGTGACATTCCCCAGTGTGTGCACCTCACACTTCTCTTTCACGGACTGGTGTGGTGGGGACCCTGGATTTCACCTTGAGTCCGGCAACCTTGGGACTTGGGCACCCTCAGTGTTCAGGAAGCCCCCACCCTGGTGGCTATAGCCCTCTGAGCCCTGAGCCACTTGGGAACTCCCCTGCAGCTGAACCCATCATCTCCCCTCTCTGGAAATGTGAACAAAACAGAAAGGCCAGCCTTCCAAAATTTGCTGGAACATTCTGTACAGGATTATTTTCCCTGTTGCAGGTAACAGCTTATTACTGAGTCACATAATCGTGTTAGTCGATCACAGCAAGCATTGAAATATAGAATAGGAAATACATGCGTCACCCCTAAGTTAAGTATCCTCCAGTAAAACTGGGTTTTGGTTTATACGCGTATATGCGCGTGAGTGCTGGTGCAGTGTGATTTGTCCCTCATTGCAGATCACAGTCAAGAGTTTGAAAAACAGTGCTGTCAGGATGCCTCCGCAGCCGCACAGAGAAATCATAGCAATGGGAAGAGAGTGTATGCTAACATGATCATTGAATTCAAGGACTGAAACATTATTTTAATGAACATTAGGAGGAAAATGAGCCTATCGAAGTCATGGGAATCCTGTATGTGGCTCAACACTACGCCCCATTCGGGCCCTCACCTAACAGAGCTCAATAGTCAGTGGATGGCGCTTGGGTGAAGATAACCCCAAACATGAAGAGGCTCTGGGAATGACTTCATTGTGGGGAACCCCGAGAGGGGAGAAGACATGAAGTAAATAGAATGGAGACGGCAGACCTGATAGCGGACAGGACACAACCTATGCCCTGGCCTCACTTATTTAAACTGCTGTCCTGATCTCTCCAGAGGGGACAGTGACACCAGGCTGGCTGAACTGACCCAATGGGATCACGTCGAGGAAAGCCATGGAGAGTGTGAAAGTCAATAGGAATTAATGCTGTCAAGAAGGAGAGGTGAGTTTCTCCTGCACAGACCAGAGCAAATGTTGAGCTGTTTGTGTGACAATAAGAGAGAGTGCAGGCTCCAGGCAAGCAGGCCGTTAGCTCCTTCCTGCTCTTGTTTCTTCCAGAACCGTTTCCGAGGGCAGACATGGAGCTTGAGCGGTAAGTACCACAGAGCACAGTGCAGCCTCTGCCTGCGACGTGGATGTTAACAAGAATGATGAGGGCTGAGCCTGCTGCTCTTCTACCCATAATTTGTCACCCTTCTCCAATGTGACTGGGCCCTGCTTGTCCCTGGTGGTGGCCACAGGGCCCTCACAGAGATAGGTGCTGATGGACAGACCCCCAAACCCATGCCATGGTGGTCCCAGCTGCATAAGTAGCCTCCAAGTCATCACCTGTGGAGCTGTCAGTCCTCAGGAAGTCAGGCAGAGAAAACAGAACAGAAAGAGGAATGGGCAGGGTGGAGAGGGAGAGGTGTGAAAATGGCCTGCTCCTCACAGGAGGATGAGAAGACACTATCTGCTGTCCCAAGTCCTCCCAAATTCTTGTGTGGAAGTCCTAACCCTGAGTACCTCAGAATGTGCCTGTATTTGGAGATGAGGTCTTTTTTTTTTAAAGTATTTTTTAAATTTATTTATTTTGAGATAGAGAGAGAGAGCGAGCGAGCAGGGAAGGGCAGACAGGGAAGAGAAAGAGAAGCCCATGCAGGCTCAGTGCAAGCTACCAGCACAGAGCCTGATTCGGGCTCGAACTCACAAACCATGGGATCATGACCTGAGTCAAAACCAAGAGTGGGACGCTTAACTGACTGAGCCACCCAGGCACCCCTGGAGATGGGATCTTTAAAGAGGTAATTTAGTTAAAAAGCGGGGGGGGGGGCGCCTGGGTGGCTCAGTCGGTTAAACATCTGACTTCAGCTCAGGTCATGATCTCACAGTTCGTGGGTTCAAGCCTTGCATCGGGCTCTGTGCTGACAGCTCAGAGCCTGGAGCCTGCTTTGGATTCTCTGTCTCCCTCTTTATCTGTCCCTCCTCTACTTGCACTCTGTCTCTCTCTCCATAGCTCTCCTAACAGCCCAAATACTCTCATAGGAAGTCACATTAGCTATTATTCTCCTAGTCTCTCAAAAATAATTGTTAAAAAAATTGAGAATGAAGACTCAATTTAAAAAAAAGGTTAAAATCGTTCATTAGGATGGGTCCCAATCCAGTACGACTGGTATCCTCACAAGAAGAAGAAATTGGGACCCAGACACAGAGGGAAGACTGTGCAAAAGCTCAGGGAGAGGCAGCCATCTACAAGCCAGGGAGAGAGGGCTCTAAAGAAACCTATCCTGCAGACACCTTGATCTCAGACTTCTGGCCTCCAGAGCTGTGAAAAAGAAATTTCTATTGGTGAAGCCACCCAGCCTGTGGCATTGTGTTGTGGTGGCCCGAGCAAACTCCTATGGATGGCCAGCCCTGTGGTCAAGGAAGGATGGGCACTACAAGATGGGTTCTGGGGTGCAAACCAAGATGGGGCATACCCAGGTTGCCCAGAGCCAGTGTGCACTGAGCGGCTCTGTGCCAGGCTTAGGAGGGAAAATTAACCAGTGTTAAGAGCCTCAGATTAGCAACCATGTAATCTTGAGCTATGCTAAATATGTGATCTATACTACATACATAGTCAAGACTAGGTGGTTCTCAGTAGGAGTCCCAGACCAAGAGTGTCAAGAGCACCTGGAAACCTGTTGGAAATGTACATTTTCAGGCTTCAGCCTGAGTCCACTAAATCAGTAACCCTGGGGGTGAGGCCTAGCCATCAGGGCTTTATTTATCAAGACCCGTGGGTGATTCTGATGCGTGCTCAAGTTTGAGAACCACCACTTCCCACCAACTTGTTGATAATTAACCAGAAGTGTTTGTGAAGTTGTGTCATACAGAGTCAGGGAAAGTTATTGTCCTATGAAGTTGACCCACAACTTTCTGAAGGGGACCTGTGATGTGCAGACTGAAATATCAAGGGAACCACTTCAGTCCCACAGCTCAAGACATTCTTGTCTCAGTCAGAAGTAAGAGCACTGAGGTGACCACAGTATCTTAGCACCTGACTCATTCAAAATTCCTTCTATTCTTTTTCCTTCCAATTCTTTTTCTGGCCAAATCTTCTCCCACTATAGACATAGCCTTAAGTAATGACACTGGTCCCTGTAAGATTTATACATTGGGAGGAAGTAGGGGTGGAGGAAGAGGAGAGCAAGGACGTTATTGTTTAAAGCAGTGCCTACATTATGCTAAATGTCATAAGGTAGTTTTCAAAGGTGACTTTAGGAAGCAGCTCAATAAATGTAATTTTCTTTCTCCTTCCTTCTTATTATCTAATAGCTAGAAGCACGCCAGTGTGTCAGGAGAGATGGCAATTCCTCTAAAGCCACGTGTGGCTCTCTTTACATGGGACAAAAATGACTAATGTCAAGACATATGTAAATATGGTTCTTCTACCTAATTTCCTTCTCAAAGGGATTAGGACATAACGATAAACTAGTTTTGAAAAAGCACCTTCACCTGTGCCCTTCATTTCTTCTCCTCTGGAATTAATTAATTAATTAATTAATGGAATCCTCCATTAATCATGCTTCCTTGATAGCTTCAATAATATTTTATTTATTTTATTTTTTACTTTAGAGAGTGTGGAAGGGGCAGAGAGAAAGAATCCCAAGCAGGCTCCACACTCAGCACAGAGCCCAAGATGGGGCTTTTCACCACCGTGAAATCACAACCTGAGCTGAAATCAAGAGTCAAATGCTCAACTGACTGAGCCACCCAGCTGTCCCCCACCTTTTTTTAGATAGAAGAGGGGGAAGAACACCCTTTTAAATGTTCCAATCCTCAGCATGTGAACTTGCCCAATTTTTCTCATGAATCCCACCAAAACCTCCTTTGAACCTCTCCCTAAGGCTACTGATGTTTTTATTCTCAAACTTGGTCTTCACGTCTTAGCCTCTGCTCATGTCTTCAGTCTGTCATGTCTCAGTATAATCAGACTCTGCCTAGATCCCTCATAACTTCATGGAAACTCCTCTTGCTAAGGTCACCAATAACATCCTAATGGTAAAGTTCAATAAATTCTCCAGTCTTTATGGTCCACCCTGCCTCATTTGGTGTGTTAGTCACTCTTCTTTCCTGAAAAATGACACCATAGAGTCATATGTTATCATACACTTTATTATTTATTTGTGGTTCTTCTTTCATGATCTTAGGCCTTGTGGACTCCAAGTGCTTTATGCACCTGTTATAGCCATGTATCATGCAGCTATTAAATGTTGCTGGCATATGAATATAAATGGTGCAGATATCCTCCTGTTTACTATTTCCCAGGGGGCTTGTAGACTTACTCTTGTCCTGTATTCCTGACCAAAACTGGCAGTGTGGGCCTTCAGTTGGGAAAAGAAGGAAAGTTGAAAGGAAATGAGAAAGGACAAGAGAATGATCCATGTAAATGACCTTCCTGGTCAGACTTTAGTTCTCTCTCAAGATGCTCCAAGAGAATAGAACATGTTCATTTGCACTTGCAAAGATGTTAGTAAAATACTCAGAATAGTGTCCATTCTATAGATACTATAATCCCTTGAGTCACAAAGTTTCCTGGGTGACCCAGGACAACATCAAAATATTTCCTGGGAAGAATTTCGTGAGGTAGTGGTAGAAACAAAAGAGCTGGAACTAACCAGTTCTTTCCCATATCCTCTCTGTGAGCTCCATTCCATCTTTCTTTTCCAGCCAGAAGAGCCCTCCAGAGGTAGTGTTCCAATATTTCAATTACCTAAACATCTCTCATGGATCTTGTATTTCATGTGGCCCATCTCATAATGACTCTGTCTCTTCTGCCTCTATCCGGCTTGTATATACAAAAAGCACATAATTCTTATCACATGCAGGGATTCTCAATGACTGCCTAGGTTGGGGGGATAAAAAACCATCTATTGGTTATTTTTTTATAAGTAGGTGAGAAGCATAAATAATTTGAAAAAGCTAACACCTTCTAGCAGATCTGAACAATTTGTCCAGTCACTGTACATAGAGAGATTTATGTTTGAACAAGCATTTCCTGGAAATATTTTAACCAATGGTATCATCTCTGATAGCTTAAGTGATAAAGGACAAAGATGAAAAATATGGGAAAAGCTTTCATGGAATGCAATTGTACCTTCAGGGTAGATAACTCTTTGACATTTCATAAATCAGGGTTGTCTCTGTTTACATTCAGATCCTGTTCTTGTGCCTAGTCCTTCTGAACTTGCCTCTCCTAGCTATGATTTTCTTTCTCCCTCAAATTCATGTCTCTCTTACCCCGGTAGGACAGGAGACCCTGGCGGGACAGAAGAAAAACCAAGGCCTCAAGAGTTTTGACATTTGTCTGCAGCTTTCCCTCTCCTACCCTTCTGGGATCCTTGTCTGTGGTCTCTCTACCACCTTCTGCAGAGTGGAAAGTTTTAATATCCTTCATCTCTTTACAAATTAACACAAAAATTCTGCTGACAAGCCTTACCCTTTCTGAGGTTTAAATCCCAGGGCTTGTGAGCTGTGACAATGTAAATGAGCAAGATTTCCAAAAACTGATGAGTGAGGTTTTAAATGTCTCAAAGAAGCAACTTGCCAAGTTCTCCTTAAAGACTTCTGTAGGACGAAGTAGATGATGAGTAGTTGCTTGCGATAGCATTCATGTGCATGTACGGTGATGGTGGGAAGCTATCTATGAAGAGTAATTACAAAGCAAAAGGGCTAGAAGAAACCTTAGGAAATAATGCACCAACGAGAACATTTTAAGGATGAATAAAACAGAGGTGAAGAAGGTTAGATCACTTGTTCAAGGTCATGAGTCAAACGTAACTTATGTCTCCTAACTCCAAACCTAGTACTCTTTCTTATTTTATAAGGCAGTGGGGTACAGAATATGGAAGAATGATCAGGCATTGATCAAAAAGATTAACTTAGCTCACTGTGGAAAGAAATGGCAGGTGTCAACACAAGTCTATACATCTATTTGGTCTACTTGCTGCCATTTGCTGGTCTTCCTGAAAGCTTTCTGATGGATTCATCTCTATTTCCACCCTTCCCAAAAGTTAAACCTACTATAAGAGGTTCATATTATTTAAGCCTAAATTTAACCTTTATTCTAAGCAAGAGAGTGGATGTAAAGGTGGGGAAACTCTTAGGCTACATACCATAAAGTGCAAAGAGCAATTAAAATTCTCTGAAGCCATTTCTTCTGGACAAGATGGAGTAGACACACTCTTCTCTCTTCCTCCCAGTAAGTACAACCAAAACCCAGGTTTTGTCCATAAAACATACATAAGAAGTTTCTCAAAGGAAGAGAGCCTATGGCCAGCCCACTAGGAAACTCAAGGCAGAGAAACTACATGGCAGTGAGTTTCCTGAGTTTTCATTTTGCCTTCTATACCCCACACTTGGACTGGGACAGGCCATCAATGTGGAAGTGTCAATGAGCATAGACAACAAAAGCCCCAAGAAAAGCCTGCTCTCTGTAACCAAAGAACCAGGAAAGGGGAAGATCGGCAAGACAGTAAACTTTTAAATATTAAGTACCCAACTTTAGCCAAACACAGCAGAAAAACTGTAGCCCTACTCTGTGGCAGAGGCCAAGTGGGAAGGTTAGATTTCTCTCCTCCCCCAGCAGTAACAATGGGCCTCAACACCCCCCCGGGGGCTGGCAGAGAACGCCAAGTGGAGAACTAGGATTTGCTTTCCCACCAAGGCAGTAATGAGCACCTCCATCCCATGGTGTTGGTGGAGGCCACATGGAGAGTAGTGACGAGGCGTCCCTTCCCCTCCCAGCCAGAATGGATGGCATCAACTGGGAGGCCTAAGAGGGAAGCTGAACTTCCATTTCTGCCTATCATTAACAAGGAAGGAGCCCTCCTCCATCTTCCCTCTCCATGTCAATGAAAGCTGAGTGGTAAAGATGAGACAGTGCCCTCCTTTACCCACTAGCATGAGGTCAGAGAGGTTTGCTAAAACAGGAGATTTAAATCAGATCCAGAGTTTCATAATAGCCAAAAGCCCAAAATTTAATTTAAAAAATTGTTCATCATGTCAAGGACCAGGAAAATTTCAACTTGCATGAGAAAAGACACCCAACAGATAACAACACTGAGATGACACAGAAAGTAAATTATCTGACAAGTAAGCTATTAGCCACCACAGAAATAATTCAATGAGCAATTAGAGACATGTTTGAAACAAATGAAACACGGAAAGTCTTGGCAGAGAAATGGAAGGTACAAAGAAGAACCAAGTGGAAAACTTAATACAACTGAAATTAAAAACTCATTGGATGAACTCAGTAAATAATAGGATGGAAGAGACAGGGAAAATAATCAATGAATTTGAAGGTAGAACAATAGAAATGACCCCATCTGAGCAAAAGAGAAAAAAATAAACTGAAAAAGAATGAAAAGAACCTTAGGGACTTCTGGGTGTATAGTAAAAGATCTAACATAATCCCAGAAATCCCAGAGAAAGAGGGTGCAGTGGAAAAGTTTTTGAAGAAATAATGGCTGAAAAAAATCACTCAATTTGGTAAAACAAACAAACAAACAAACATACAGATTCAGGAAACTGAGTAGCCCCAAACAGGATAAGCCTAGAGAATACTTACCAAGACACATCATAGTCAAACTTCTGAAAAGTTGCAAAGAAGAAATCTTGAAAGCATTAAGAGATACATGATATCTTACCTACAGAATAAAAACAATTTGAATGACAACAGGTTTCCCATGAGAGGCCATAAGGGAAGGCACAACACTTCACAAGTGCTGAGAAAGAACTGTCAACCCAGAAGACCATGTCCAGTAAACATATCCAGGAATGAAGGAGGAATCAAGACACTTTTAAATGGAGAAAGATGAAGGAAACTTATTTCCAGCAGATCTACCCTAAAAGAGCAGTGAAGGAAAGTTCTTGAAACAGAAAGGGAATTAATAGAAGAAATGTTGGAACATCAGGAAGGAGGGGGAAAGAATAAAGGAAAGAGTAAAACTATGGTAAATACAATACACTTGCCTTCTCCTCTTGATTTTCTATATTACATTTAATGGTTGAAACAAAAAGTATAATGCTGTTTGATGAGATTCTCAATATATGTACAGGAAGCACTTAAGAAAATTATATACAAGAGAAGATAAGGAGTAGAGTTTCTATACTTCGCTCAAACAGGTAAGATGATGACACCAGTAGATTGTGATGTTATGTTTATATTATGTAATACCTAGAGCAATCAATAAAAAAACTATACCCAAAGATACATTAAAAAACACTATAGATAAAATGAATTCTTAAAAATGTTAAAGTACCTCTCAGGAAAGCAGGAAAAAGAAAACAGAGAAACAGAAAACACAAAATAAAATGGTAGACTTAAGCCTGAAGATATCAATAATTTCATTAAATGTAAATGTTCTAAATATATCAATTAAGAAACAGATTGGTCAAGTAGATAAAAATACATGACCCAACTATATGCTATCTATAAGAAACTCACTTCAAAAATTATAATATATGTAGGCTGAAAGTAAAAGAATGAAAAAAGATATACTGTGTAAACATTAATCAAATAAAAGCAAGGTAGCTCTTTTAAAACCAGAAAAAGTAGACTTCAGGCAAAAAAATTTACCAAGGACGTTGCGTGATGATAAAAGGACCAACCTATCAAGAAGACATTGCAATCCTATGTGCAGTTCCAAAGAACCGAGCTGAAAATGTGTGAAGAAAAACCAATAGAACTGAAAGCAGATGTAGACAAATGCACAATTAGAGTTGATGATTTCAACTCCCCACAGCTGACCAAACATACCAGCAAACCAGCAAGGAAATGAAAAATTCAACAGCGCTATCAACCAACAGGAATAGACATTGATAGAACACTTTACTCAACAACAACAAAATATACATTTTTTAAAATGTTTGTTTTTAGTTTTGAGAGAGAGACAGAGAGTGAGAGGGGAGGGGCAGAGAGAGAGAGAGAGAGGGAGTCACAGAATCTGAAGCAGGCTCCAGGCTCTGAGCTGTCAGCACAGCTTGAACTTGGGCTTGAACTCACCAACTGTGAGATCATGACCTGAGCTGAAGTCGGATGCTTAACAGACTGAGCCACCCAGGAGCCCCAGCAGAATATACATTTTTAAGTGCCCATGGAATGCACACCAAGATACACCACATGCTGGGTCACAAAAGTGACCTCCACGCATTTTTAAAAATTGAAATCATTCAGATTGTGCCCTCAAACCACATGGGATTAAACTAAAAATCAAAAGAAGAAGATAAAATGAAAGTCTCTTAGTACTTGTAAACTAAACAAACATGCCTAAAAAATAATCCACGGTTCAAAAAGGAAGTCTCAAGGCAAAAAGAAACAAAGAAGAACATATAGTATACACACTCATACACGCTAACACACATTCTCTCTCATACACACAAGAAGTGCTGAAAAGGAAATATATAGAACTTAAACTTTACATTATAAATGAGGAAGTCTTAAATCAATCATCAAAGCTCCCTCTTTAAAAAATCTAGAAAAACAAAGAGCAAAATCATCACAGGCAGGAGGAAGGAAATAATGAAGAAAAGAGCAGAAAAAAATCTATGAAATTGGAAACAGAAAATCAGCAGAGGAAACCAATTTAAAAAAGCTGTTTTTTTTTAAAAGATTAATGCAATTGACAAACCTCTAGCAAGACGAACAAAGGAAAAAAGAAGACTCAAGTTACCAATACCAAGAATGAAACAGCAGATATCACCACAGACCCTGTAGACATCAGGGGATAATATGAGAATACTTTGAACAGCTCACATATGTACATTTAACAACTCAGGTGAAATGGACTGATTCCTTACAGGGCACAAACTACCACAACTTACTCAATAAAAAAGAGATAATTTGAATAGCCCTGTTACCATAAAGTAAATAGATTTTGTAAGTTAAAAACTCCTGAGAAAGAACTCTCCAGGCCCAGATAGTTTTACTGGCGAATTCTACCAAACATTTAAAGATTTATATATATAATGTCTTCACTCATATGTGGAACAGGAGTAACTTAACGGAGGAGTATAGGGGAGGGGAAGGGGAAATAATAGTTAAGGAGAGGGAGGGAAGCAAACCATAAGAGATTCTTAAATACTGAGAACAAACTGAGGGTTGATGGGGGGTGGGGGAGAGGGGAAAATGGGTGAAGGGCATGGAGGAGGGCACTTGTTGGGAAGAGCACTGGGTGTTATATAAAAACCAACTTGACAATAAACTATATTAAAAAAAGATTTATACATATATATTTCACATGGTTGAGTTCACATGGTTGGGTCTGGTGACTCAGGTGGGTGTTTGGAAGGTGAAGAAAAAAATATATATATATTTTTTAGAAAGAGAGAAAGAGAGAGTGGGAGAAGGGTGGGAGGGGGGGAGGAAGAATCCCAAGAAGCTCCGCAATTATCGCAGAGCCTGACAAAGGACTCGATCTCACTACCGTGAAATCATGATCTGAACCAAAATTAAAAGTCAGATGCTCAATTGACTGATCCACTGAGGTGCCCCCAAACATTAAAGACTTAATATCAATTCTACAGAATCTTTTCCAGGAAACAGAGAAGGAGGGAACACTTCTCAATTCATTCAAGAAGACTATATTACTGTGATAATAATATCAGACAAAGACAGTACAGAAAAAGAAAACTAAAGATCGGAATCCTTCATGAATACAGATGCAAAAATTCTTAAGAATTTATCGGCAAATAGAATTCACCGATATAAAAAGCTAAGCTTAAAAGATCATATGCTATATGATTTCATTTGCATAACATTTTCAGAATGACAAAATTATAAAGATAGAGAACAAATTTATGATTGTCAAGGGTTAGGGATGTAGTAATGGTGATGTTTAGGGGCAATGGGATAGTTCTATATCTTGACTAAGGTGATGGTGATACCAATCTATGCACGTGAGAAAATGGCATAAAACTACATCCACATTGTACTGATATGTTTCCTGGTTTTGATGTAACCATAAGGGGAAGCCAGGGGAAGGGTACATGCTGCTCTGTACCCTTTGCAACTTTCTGCCCATCTATAATTATTTCAAAATAAAGAGCTTAAAAATCACTTTGTCCATCTCTCAGCCAACAGTTGCATCATGCCAGGCCTTGCTCTATCTCTGGCCAGGTTCCCGTGTTCACCCCATTGCTGTTTCAATGTCCTAGAGAGTGTCCGTTCCCACAAAACATTTTCTCAAGTCTTAATATCCGCAGCTGTTCCTTCCTCTTAATAAATTAGAACTGCACCAAGGTACCAATGAAGCCATCCCTTTGTCCTTAGCTCATAAAGCCAATGTTTTTCCTTTCCCTCTTTGGTGTTTGCTTCACCATCTGGGAAGTTGAGGCTAGAAAGGTGGTGGAGAAGAAGGATGTCTTGGTAGCATCAGGCCTGGATGAGGTGGTGTCCGTAAGCCCTTCTCCTAGAGACATTCCAGATCTCCAGCCAGAGTTCACAAGGTTGGGTCTGGCGTCTCAGCTGGGTGTTTGGAAGGTGAAGAAAAGCGGGTGTTGCTGGCTGGAGAGCAGATACCGGGAGCCCAAAGTGTCAAACCTACAGACTGGAGATGGGGCCGAGGCAGACCAGAGACCGGGAACACCAGGTGCAGATCAAAACCTAATTACTTCTGTAATCAATCTTCTTATTGGGTCCCTAATTGCTCTAAGGATGGAATACTGAAAGTGGCAGGCTCCTGCAAGGCGATCTAATTTATTCTTAACAGCCACCCTTGAACCATTTACATGTATGCAGTATTATACAGGCTACCACAGTGCTTGCACAGGGATGAGCACACTTGAGTCCTCCAACCAACGTGCACTAAGTAACTGGGGTAGAGTTAATAGTTAACAGGTAGTTAAGAGTTAGTAGTTAATGGGTAGTTAAGAGTTAATAGTTAATGGGTAAGTGACCAAGGCCAGGGCTGATCACATGAGGAATCTGTTTATGAGCATTTGGGACAGTATAAACAAAGATGTCTCCCTGACCTTGACCACCGCATGCATTCCGACCATGCCTGAGTGGTTTGGGGCAGGGGTGGGGGTGGGGAGACCGGATAAAGGAATTCCTGGTGGACTCACAAAGGCTGACCTTTGGAATCATTATTCCACTGAAGATGGTTCACCCCTAATGTTGCATTTGACCAAGAGGAACGGCCATTTGTTGTGTATTTCTACTAAAATAGCTTCTTAGAAGTCAAGCTAATTGTATGTCAAGATATGTCTTTGATATCCTAATTCCATCTAGGGCTTTCTTTTCTGCTATACCTCAAAGCTTTTCTCCACACTGGAGTCCTGTTATTGGCCCTCGGAGCCTAGTACCGAGGAGGTGCCGGCAAAGGAGGGGCACACGTTCGGTCAGCTTAATTGGCTGCTAAACCTGGGCTATTCCAACACCATCCATGCTTAAGCATCCTTGGATGACTTGGTCCTTTTTGTCCAGCACAATGACTCCATCAGCAACCTCATTACAAGTTAGACTCATCTCAGTGACCAGTATTCAGGTTCTTCATCTCCTCACCTCACGAAAAGCTTAAGAATTGATTTGCAGCTCAGGAAATGGGCTTGCACAGAGCCTAGAGAACCAAACTTAAAAGCTGCAAAGTATCGATGCCACAAAGCAGCTTAAGCCAGTCTGAATCAAGGTGTTTGTAAGGCTCAGTAAGGAAACTCCAACTCCCAAGAATAGAGCTAAAAGACCAGCGTCTTCAGAGTTTTTCCAGAAACGTCTTAGTATGTAACTTGCACATATCACAAACACAAAGCACCAACTCTTTTATGGCATTTTCAGCGTATCTGTGCATGTTTGGCCTCAAAATCCTGAGCCTGAGGAAATTTAGCAATGTAAGGACCAGCACTTCTACATAAAACACACTCTAGAGTTATGAAGAATGCTCACACATACCACACTTACTTGGTCTCAACCAAACATGCGAAGGAGGCAGAATAGGCCCCTAAGAATAAGAACCATGTCCATTAGTATATGTAGGCTTCACTGGCTTAGAGCAAGTGCAGGCCTTTTCAGCCCCCTCCTCCAACCCCGCCAGACAGCAAATCTCTGTATTTATTTCTTAAATATTTTTTAATGTTTATTTATTTTCGAGAGAGAGACAGAGAGTGAGGGGGGAGGAGCAGAGAGGGAGGGAGACACAGAATCCAAAGCAGGCTCCAGGCTCTGCGCTGTCAACACAGCTGAATCCCATGTGGGATTCAAACCCACGAACTGGGAGATCATGACCCGACGCTTGGTTCCAATTTGTGAATGGCGAGATCATAACCTGACACTGGGCTGGAACTCATGAATCGCGAGATCATGACCTGATGCTGGGCTCAAACTCATGAATTGTGAGATCATGACCTGAGCTGAAGTTGGACGCTTAACTGACTGAGCCACCCAGGCACCCCTGTATTTATTTCTTAAGGAAATATACCACAATGCTAAACCAAGAGCTATCCATATTTAAAGAGTTTTGTTTATATATAGCTTTCATTTGATAAATCATGAAAATCACTTATCCATAAATTTAATGCCTATCATTTCAATCAATATCACCAAATAACTCATCAGTAAGACTTTCTAACTGATAAAATTGTGTTCAGTGATTTGTGCCTCAAAAATACATAGCCTTTCTTTCTTTCTTTCTTTCTTTCTTTCTTTCTTTCTTTCTTTCGAGTTTTAGAGTCAATAGAGAGTAGAGAAAGTTGAGGGGAAAAATGCAGTTTAGTACAAAGCCTGGATCTGGGTGGGCAGAAGTAAAATAGCCCCAGGCGATTGCTTAGTGCTCCTGGCAGCCCCACTTAATCCTAGGGAACCCAAGGGCACAGCACTTCTCCTACACCCAACATTTACTGCTCAGCAGTCTTCTGAATAATCACAAGTCAGGGGGCAGAGGGGGTGGTTGGTTAAAAACCAAAGTTCTACAATTCCTTTGTTAACTTTTGAGTGGGGGAAAAAAAAGCTATAATAGCCACAATGCTATAAGCAGAAATTCCAAGTTCCTGTTCAATTGCACATCCAGGAAGTTATCATTCCATAAAAATTATACCAAAATATATATTGGGTACTATTCTGCAGCCATTCCAAAGGCCCAATAAAATATTTCCCCTGGAATGAATAGTTCATAATTAAAAATTAAAAATTTTGAATGGAAAACTCATGATTGAAAAATTTAAAGTGTCCGGGGAAATATCTTCCTGACATTCAGTTTCTTGCCCCAGAGGATTCTAGCATTTAAGTATCTTTTGGGGGCACTAGCTGGCTAAGTTGGTTGAACATCTGGCTCTTGACCTCAGCTCCAGTCTTGATCTTGGGGTCATAAGTTTGGGCCTTACATAGGGGTCTGTGCTGCCAGTGCAGGGCCTCCTTGGGATTCTCTCTCTCCCTCTCTCTGTCTCTCAAAATAAATAAATAAAATAAAATAAAATAAAATAAAATAAATAACTAAATAAACTTAAAAAATAACAAACAAATGAACACCAGTATCTTTTACATAGTGTGGAAGAGTGGAAGCAAATATATAATATACTTTTTTAGTGTTCATTTATTTTTGAGAGTGGGGGGAAGGGCAGAGAGAGACACACACACACAGAATCTGAAGCAGGCTCCAGGTTCTGAGTTGTCAGCACAGAGCCCAACACAGGGCTCGAACTCATGAGTCGTGAGATCATGACCTAAGTCAAAGCCAGACACTTAACTAACTGAGCCACCCAGGCCCCCCTAACATAGTCTTAACCTTTTTTTTCCTTTTTTACGAAATGAAAGTCATTTTACAAATGAAAGGGTGAGCACTGCTCTAACCTTTAACCCTTTACTTAATGTAGCTTTAAAATTTCAAAGATCCTAAAGGAATTCCTCCTCTCATGACTGTATACTATTTCATTGTATGGATGTACACCATTTAGCCAGTACCCTACACAAGGCATTGTTCTAAAATTTTTGCTGTGATAAACAATACTGTGATTAATTGCCTCTTACATACATCATCTTGGAACATATATATCTTTAGGGGAAATTCTCAGGAGTGGAATTCCATTTTTATGTTTGTCATTGTGATAGATATTGTCAAGTTTTTCCCCTTGCCAAGTGTGTTGATATCAAGCTGTCAGTCTTTGCTGATTCTCAGCATCCCAGAATGCTTTGGTTTGGAGGTCATCTACAACAAACTTTATCATGCAATCCAATACATTGTGGCACATTTCGTCACACATCTGAGAATCCTCATGTCCTCAAGAATAGTCCACAGAGGAGCTCCTGGGTGACTCAGTTGATTGTGTCCGATTTCAGCTCAGGTCATGGTCTAATGGTTCGTGGGTCCGAGCCCCGCATCCGGCTCTGTGCTGACAGCTCGGAGCCTGGATCCTGCTTCAGATTCTGTGTCTGCTTCTCTCTCTGCCCCTCCCCTGCTTTCACTCTGTCTCTCTCTCAAAAATAATAAATAATAAACATTTAAAAATATTTAAAAAGAATAGTCCACAGAAAACTGAGCAGAATCAAAAACTGACCAAATTGAAAGAGTGAATACAGGATATAGCTCTGGTCTTTGGACAGCGACCTGGAAGGACTGAAGTTGATATTCTAACTAGAACTTAACTCTACTTCTCTGAGTCAATCTGACAGCCTAAATACTTTTAGTAATGCTTCAGCAGAGACATGAGCATGAGTCTTAAGCATGTCTGGAAATTTGCATTACATTTGCTTCAATTCTGGTGCCTTTCAAAGTTCATTCACAAAAGGCAGTGGATTCCAGCTCCCTCCTCCCTCAAAAGGTAAATGTGCCTCACGGTTATTTCGTTTAGTGAAAAATAACGGGTGTGTTTAACCCAAATACTCAGTCAGTATACAGATGCTCCCACCTCAGGTGCAGTTCTAACAGTTCTATCGACATATCAGTATTTAAAATACTCTCAGATCTGGGATGATGAACTTCAACATGCATGTCTCAAGGCCAAAAATCTTAAGCAGACATCCCTGCCTTTCAGTTCATCTGTTTTCATCTGAAACAAGGATGTTGTGGCAACCACTAGCAATAACTGTGCTCGCTACTTTTAGAGAAACGTTGTTTTTGTGTTGTAACAATCAGGAGCTCTCTAATGGATGTCAGACATGTCCAACTACTACAGAGGAATTCACATTTTTTACGTGTAACAATAGCTTAATAGTGAATCCCCAAACAAGTGCAATAGCATCCTCATTTCAGGATTGACATCGTGTATCCTTTTGGGGCACCTGGGTGGCTCAGTTGGTTAAGCTTCCAACTTCAGCTCAGGTCATGATCTCGCGGTTCAAGGTTCGTGGGTTTGAGCCCCACGTCGGGCTCTGTGCTGATAGCTTGGAGCCTGGAGCCTGCTTCGGATTCTGTATCTCCCTGCCTCTCTGCCCCTCCCCTGCTCACACTCTGTCTCTCAAAAATAAATAAACTTTTTAAAAAATTAAAAAAAAATGAGTGACATCATCTAAATTGTAGCCTTGTCTCCGTCTTTACTGCAGAGATACCTTTGTTCTGAGTTCGTTTGGTACAGCTCGTGTATGTTCTACATCATGCATAAGTCATTGTTCTCAGAAGCCTGATTGTGGTTATAAGCTTTGATAAGCTTGTACTTTCTCACATGCTATGGACATATTCCTGCTGCATTTTAAGGATATAAGCAAAGCTATTGTCTCTTTGATGGTCCTAAGGCTGGGGATAAGCTATTTAGATGGTGTTGTCTTAGCTCTGACCCCATGTACTGATTCATCCAGTGGAGTCTGCCATGGTTTATCACTCAGCTGATAAACAATGGGGCTAGGCTCACAATCTGGAATGAATCTGCTTTTAGGCTGACTGACCAGGTCTCTTTCATGTGGGGCAGTATCAGAGGTAGTAACGAATCTAATCCTCCAGTGACAACATAGTTTTCTTTATTCGTTTAGTTACTTAAGTTTTATTTATTTATTTACTTATGAAACTTCTCCATCCCTTTTTTCAAGATGCCTGGCTCCCCTGTCTGGAAGCAGATATCACAAGTTTCTTAGTGAAATCCTTCCCGAAACACCCCATGCATATACAAGCAGGTATATCCCTAACCCAAAGCACGTGCAATATTATTGTACTGTTCTTTTATCAATTTCCCCAATGTCTGGCATTAGTATACTCCTTTAGAGGATACAGGTGATAGCCAAGAAGATTATAACATGTTCAAATTCTACATGCTAAATTAATACTTTTTCTTTGAGAAGGACTCCTACGTTCCTTCCTGGGATTTTGGCAGTCCCTGTATTATCAGGAACCCACTAACAAACTCCTTTTAGGTAATATCTTCTGGGGATATTTAAAGCATTTTTATTATGAAACTTTTAATCATACACAAAAGTAGAAAGTTTTGGTTATTATCAACCTGTCTTCCATCTTGTTTCTGCTATCCCTTACTGGATTGTTTTAAAGCAAATTCCAGATCATAATTTATCCTGGAATACTTTTCTTTCTTTCTTTTTTTAATGTTTAACTATTTTTGAGAGAGAGAGAGAGAGAGAGAGAGAGAGAGAGAGAGAGAGAGAGAAAGCACAAGCGAGGGAAGGGCAGAGAGAGAGAGGGAGATAGAGGATCCAAGCTGTCAGCACAGAGCCCAAAGCGGGGCTCAAACTCAGGAACCGTGAGATCATGACCTGAGCCGAAGTTAGACGCTTAACTGACTGAGCCACCCAGGAGCCTCCCTGGGATAAAAATGAACAAGAATACCCATTTCCAAGGGTATAATGTATTTTCCCCAAGGCTCGAGCTTTACTTGTGGTCAATCCCGTGATAACTATCTTCCCTTCTCAGTGTGGCCATGATCCTAACCTGTGCTGTTCAGCAGCTCTGTGGAGACTGTTTTTAGACAGAAAGCCAGAAGGAGCCCTGCAAAAGGATTAGAAATGAGGAATGTGGTACAGAGGACCAAGAACCAGCCCTCATAAAGGGTTCATAAGAGACACTTTACCCCATACAGATTTTGGGGGAGAGGCCCATCTTCCCCATTTGCCCACAATAAACAAAGTGGCCATATCGGGCCTCCTAACCAATTATGTTTCTGTTTCTTCTCAACTAATATAGCCATGTAGGGGATCTTCAGTATTTCCTTATTTTTTTTAATGGACTACTGAAAGGAGACACTGGCTCATACGAGTCCCTGAGAATCTTTCTGTGGAAATACTAAGAATAGAAGAGGTAGGGAATAGTAAATAGAAACAGAAGACAGCTTAGATATTTATACACACACACACACACACATGCACACACACACACACACACACACACAAATATACACACAGAAACTTTAACTATCTAGACTCTTCTAGGCAGACTGGCCAGGGTAGGAAAAAGTGATGCTTGAAACTCTGGCTGGAATACAGAAATAGTATGTTCGGCTAAATGCCAACATGGGCAGGAGGGATCAGGAGCCAGCCTTCCAGCCTGAACCAAAATGGTAACAACAATAGCGCTAGAATCCAGAACACACACATACAATGCTTGAGCACTCAGGTGGATATTTAACAGAAGAAATTTGTGCTGGCCGGGTGAGACTTCACAAATAAGATACTTTTGCAGTGGAGTCTGACTCTTTTGGGACCTTTGGGCAGGTATGCACCAGGATGGAAATGGGTTCTACCAGGGGCCCAACTTTTTCAAGGAAAGTACAAGGCTAGGGTAACTCTTAGACACCCAAAACATAAGAAGTCACCTTGGGGGAAAGAAGAAAGTTTCTAGACTCTCCGTCATAGCGAAAAGAAGGAAATAAAGGACTATACACCAGAAAGAAGAATCACTGAAGATACTGGCTGGCATTAAAGAGAGCATTTCTAAAAGTAAATCTTGAAGCCAGAAATGGTCTGAGACTAGGAACAGGAACCCAGCCAAGGGATCTGGGCCCAGCAAGACAAATGTCCTGGTGGAGAGAAGTGGACACGACTCACAGAGGGTCAGAGAAACGTAGTTTGGAGAAAATGCTCTCTTTTTCTTAAAAATAGCATATTCACTAATTACTCTACATTGAACTTCATAGATCTTAAACCAAGGGAGTGTTCTTTTAGGTATGGAAAATGTATAGTTGAATCCAACCCTCATTAATCTGCCATTTCTTGGACTATGTCAGATTCTGCATTAGTGCTCACTGGAGTCTTATTAAACCATCTCATAAGGGAGGGGGGTGGCTCCAGGGCAGGCTTAAAAGAGAAATTATAGAGCTTGCTGCTGATTCAGAGAGCAATGACATGTTTCCAACAGGGCTATTTACTGGTGGTACCAAGCACTGCATAACTTTGGACTAAAGTGAAAAGGGCAGACAAATATTTATTCATGGAAGAGATACTAATTATGAAGCTGTATTATGATCTTGTTAGCAAAGTACAGACTATGGTAGCCAAAGGTATTCCATGACCTTGGCTTCAATATTGCATGAGCTAATTCTTCATCCCTGAAGTGCTGGAGAACTAAGTGAGGGAACTTTTGTATAATTTACCCATTCTTTGCATCTACTTAAGTATCTTGCTGTTTTTCAGTTGTGATTAAAAAAAATTTTTTTTAATGTTTATTCATTTTTGAGAGACAGAGAGAGCATTAGTGGGAGAGGGGCAGAGAGAGAGGGAGACAGAATCGGAAGCAGGCTCCAGGCTCTGAGCTGTCAGCACAGAGCCCAATGCGGGGCTCGAACCCATGAACCGTGAGATCATGACCTGAGCCGAAGTTGGACGCCCAACCAACTGAGCTACCCAGGCGCCCCTCAGTTGTGAATTTTGATGGCCGGACTTCCCCAGCATCATAGCTGAACCGACCTGGAGTTTTTAACCTGCTTTTTTTTTTTCTTCTGTAAGAAAAAGCATTCTCCAAGACTCCCACACACTGTTCCTTTCTCAGGTGGTTTGAGGTTTTCAGAAGGTGGTTTTATGTGATGTTCCACGACTTCTAGCTGAAGCCCATCATCTTCCAAATGATAAACACGGTTCTCCCAGCTCCATCTTACTAATATCAAGGTTAGTACAGATCAACTGCACTGAGCTGTTCTCCATGGATAGACACCTTAAAGTTCTTCCAATTCCCTCCCAGAAGGGTTCTTAGGTTCTTAACTGCTTCACAGTCATCCGGTGGAGGCTGGTGACACTGAATGTTGAAACTGTCAGATTCCAGCAGGGAGGGAGAATAAGTTCTTTTGCATATGTTTGGCTGCCTGAGCTGGGGGCAGTTTCTGTGGCAAATTTAACCTTCTTAGTTGGAAAGGTGCACTTTGTGTCAGCTTCATGAATACATCATGTTCCCTCATCAACCTCACTAATGAGATTGAGGGGAAGTGAGCACAGATGCCATATTCAGTTAACCAGGCAGGCAATGTTCCAAATAGTCAAATGCTCCAATTTTATCAACAGTATATAGAGGTGATGACAGACACTAGGTCATTTCCCTTCCCTTGAGTCATTGTAGACAGAATCCCTTTGTATTGTAAGCACACAAATGTGCAGGATCTTGGGGACACCTGGGTGGCTCAGTCGGTTGGGCATCCACCTTGGCTCAGGTCATGATCTCGCAGTTGGTGGATCTGAGCCCCACGTCAGCTCTGTGCTGACAGCTCAGAGCCTGGAGCCTGCTTCACATTCTGTGTCTTCCTCTCTCTCTGCCCCTCCCCCGCTCATTCTCTCTCTCTCTCTCTCTCTCTCTCTCTCTCTCTCTCTCTGTCTCTCAAATGAATAAACATTAAAAAAATTTTTTTTAATGCAGGATTTTTCACCAGTCAACCTGGCTCTTTAGTTGAACGCACTGATGTTTTCTGAAGGTTGGCCTCTTGGGAAAGTTTTGTCAGAAAATGTACTTATCTGTTTCTTTAATGACAAATGCTGAGGTAATCCCAGTGGCCTTTGGTATCTGGCATAGATTTACAAACAACCACTGATTTGTGGGATCCAGAAGTACAACCTGATCTCTCTCCATCAGGCTTTGGGTACACCACGGGTCCAAACAGCACATGACACCCTGCCAATTGACACAGACATTGTGATTTTCAGAAATTTCAATTTATAGTCATTCAGCCAGAGTTAACTGAAATCAAATATGTAATGAAGCTTTTGTTGCATACAATAAAATATTTCAGCATGACAATATACCTTTCCTTTCAGTGCCCTGCCTCTGAACTGGCTTTTAAAAATGTTTGAACCTTTGAAAAAATACTTTGTGGATCAACCTACATGTTTTGGAGTGGTATTGAAAATTTGTAATCAAATTTTCTACATTTCAGTTATTTGAAAAAATCAGTTAGGAAGCTTAAATCAATATATTCAACAAAGTGCCAGAACACTTCAAGTTTTAGCAAAAAAAAAAAATGAAAAAACCCACAACGATTTAAAATAAAGCTTGTACACAGGATGAAATTGAAATTCATCCTTACAAAAGCAAGAGAAGAAATGAGCCTATCAGCATGGCTACAATAAAAAAAAACAACAAAGTGACAACACCAAATACTGATGAAGACGTGGAGAAATTGAATCGTTCATATATTGCTAGAGGGAATGACAGCTCAGTGCACAAGATTCCATTTCTTTATCCCTTTTATTTAAAAATAATTATAGATTCACAGAAAGTTGCAACAAACACTGGCAGGGATATTCTATGCATAGGTCAGCCATTGTTTCTCAATGGCAACATGATAAATACCTATAGCACAGTATCAAAAACAGGAAATTGTCCTTGGTACAAAGCACAGCACTTAGATTTCTGCAGTTTTACATCTGTTCATTTGCGTGTCTAGTTTTATGCAACTGTATCACATGTGGAGCTTCATGGAACCACCACCATGATCAAGATATAGACCTATTTCCTCAGCAGGAGGCTGCCTGGTACCACTCATTTATGGTCACACCTGCTCTGTCACCCCCATTCCTAATCCCCAGCAAGCATTATAATTTTATGATTTCAAGAATATTCTAGAATGTTATACAACCATTTTACAATGTGTAATCTTTTGAAATTGACTTTTCTCTCTCAGTATAATTCCCCTTTTGTGTGTATCAGTAGTTGGCTCCTTTTTATTACTGGGTAGTAGTCCTGTATGTATTGCAATTTGTTCAACTTTTTACCCACTGAAGGACTCCTGGGTTGTTTCCAGAGTTTGGTGAATTTGAATAAAACTGCTATGAACACTTGTGAACAGGTTTTTGTGTGAATGTAATTTTTATTTTCCTAAAAGATAAATTCCCCAGAATACAATGACTAGGTCATACGGTAACTGCATATTTCATTTCAAAAGAAATTGCCAGACTCATTTCCAAAGTAGTTGTACCATTTTGCATTCCTGCCAGCAATGTATGAAAATCTAGTTTCTCTTCATCCCACTCAGCACGTGGTGGTGTCATTATTTTTAATTTTAATCATTCTGACCGGTGTATAGTAATAACCCGTTGTGGTTTTAATTGGCATGCATCTTGTGGCTAATGAGGGTGTGTATCCTTTCGTGTGTTTATCCACCATCCATGTATCGCCTTCAATGAAATACATGTCCATGTATTTTGTCCATTTCCTAATTGGAGTGATATTTTTCTTCTACTGTTGGGTACTGAGAGTTATTTATATATTCTTCCTACAAAAACTTTGTTGAATATGTGGTTTGCAGATATTTTTCCCCACCCTGTTTCTTATCTTTTCATTTTCTAAAGAGGGTCTTTGGCAGAAAAAAATATTTTTAATACTGTTGAGGTCCAATTAATCCATTTTCCCCTTTATAGATCATGCTGTAGTGCCAAGTCTGAGAACTCTTTGTCTCCCTCAGGTCTCAAAGCCATTCTGTTTTTTTTTTTTTCCTTTCCTAAAAGTTTTATGATTTCATGTTTTACATTGAAAGCCATGATATATTTTGAGTTAATTTTTGTAAAAGGTGTGAAATTTAGGCCAAAGTTAATTTTATTTTTGCCTATGTATACCACGTGCCCCAACATCATGTGTTGAAAAGGTCATTTTTTCTCTACTGGATTACCTTTGCACTTTGGTCAAAAATCAACCAGGCACATTGTGTGGATCCATTTCTGGGTTCTCTATTCTGTATCACTGGTCGGTGTCTTGTGATCCACTAACACTACACAATCTTGATTACTGTATCTGTGTGGTCAGACTTCACAGGTGGAGCGATTCCTCCCACTTTATTTTGTTGTTGTTTTGTTTTTGGCTTTCCTGTGTCCTTTCCTTTCCATATAAATTTTAGGACAAGCTTGTGTGTGTCTACAAAACACCTTGCTGAGAATTTGATGAGAATTGCATTTAACCTATAGATCACTTCGGAGAGAAATGACATCTTTACTATGTTGAGTCTTCCAATGCACAGATATGGGATCTCTCTCCATTTACTTGGGTCTTCTGTAATTTCCATTATGAGCATTTTGTAATTTTCAGCATACAGATCCTTTACCTGTTTTGTTGGATTTATACCGAGATATCCCATTTTCTTTGGAGTGATTAGAAATGATACTGTTTTCAGTTTTGGTTTTCAC
Source organism: Cryptoprocta ferox (assembly GCA_028646485.1). NCBI lineage: Eukaryota > Metazoa > Chordata > Mammalia > Carnivora > Eupleridae > Cryptoprocta > Cryptoprocta ferox. The sequence goes on from CM053577.1 coordinate 106,146,896, forward strand.
AAGTTTGTTGTTTATAAATAAAAAATGCTATTGATTTTTGTGGGTTCCCCCTTATAATCTTCAACCTTATTGAACCTGCTTATTGAGGTATAAAAAAATTCCTTTGGATTGTCTCTGTGGACCCTTATGTCACTTGCAAATAGGGATGGTCTTATCATTTCTATTCCAATGTACATGACTTTTATTTCTTTGTCAAGATTTAATTTGAAACTTCTATAATTGTGTTTGCAAGTATGCTAACTTGTTCGAAGAATCACTTGATACAACTCCTGTTTTTATTTTATTTAATTTTAAAAAATATTTATTTATTTTGAGAGAGAGAGCAATCATTAGCGGGGGAAAGGCAGAGAGAGGAGAGAGAGAGAATCCCAAGCAGGCTCTGGACTGTCAGCCCAGAGCCTGAGGTAGGGCTCCATCTCACGAACCATGAGCCAAAATCAAGATTTGGACGTAAAACCAACCGAGCCACCCAGCACCCCACAACACCTGTTTTTAAATGGACACATTTACGATCTATGTTAATAAGTATTGAAATTGTGAAGGCCTACATTTTTTAAAAATTTTCTTTTATATCTTTATTTTACTTTGCGAGACAGAGATCGAGCAGAGGAGGGGCGGAGACAGAGGGAGACACAGAAGCTGAAGCAGGCTCCAGGCTCTGGGCTATCAGCACAGAGCCCGACACGGGGCTCGAACCCACATACTGTGAGATCATGACCTGGGCTGAAGTCAGATACTTAACCGACTGAGCCACTCAGGGGCCCCTGTGAAGGCCTACAGTTTTGAAGCATTTAAATTTAGTGACATATTCAAAAGCTTAAGAGATGATTTATTTAATCAATTTAGTCTCAGAAAAATATTTGTTGAAGGAAGGTAAGCACTAGAGATATAATAAAACATATTTGAAAATATTTGTGGGTGATGATATGCATTTTAATTTCAAAAACGAAAATTCAGAATATCCAACATTTAGCAGATGTGCTCTGATCTTCCCCAATATCTCAGCACCTCTGGAGAGTTTATTTTCACAATTAAAACTATGATGACCAGCAGAGGAGTCAATTGAGCTATCTGTTCCAAGTTCATTATCATAATATACGACTTTGACTGCAGGCTAAATATTGGAAATAATTTCATATTGAAATAAATACATTTTTTCTGAAAAACACAGTTCAGATAATAGTTAAGAAACTGGTTAACAGCTGTGAATATATACCAGACAATTATTCTCTTTGTTATTTTTCAACGTTCAGTTAATATAAAGCTTTTATTCTGCTTTCATGTAAATGGGTTTGATTTTTTAGAAAAGATGTCATTTTAACAAGTTTAAAGTAGAACAATTTTAGGTCCAAAAATTTAATAAAAGTCAACATTAGTCAATATATATTTAAAAAAGTTATAGAATTTTAACTATTTTTAACATCTCCTTTTACTCTAAAAAGGAGTGCTGATTTGGACATTACATTGAAATGACTACCTTTGGTATGACTTAACTTTGAAATCACAGATACATCCAGCATTTTGACATTCTAAGGTAGCACCGCTAACATAAGTACAAGGGTAAGGGATTATCCAGTGAGAAAGTGGGATGAATGGCCAGGGTAGTCCCAGTGAAGAGAAATTAAGGGCCACACACATCAGAGGGAGCAGGCCTGGGGTTTGTGCCCTGAGACCAAAAACCTTCTGCACTTGTAACACAGAAAGGTATGCTATGGCAACACAGTAATGCTGCTGGTTAGGGGGTAACAGCCTTGTGCAGAATTGCAATACAAGATTACAAATCTAAAGGCAATGGGAAAAAAATTCATTGGATTGGGTAAAGATGCTGGGGGTAGGGTGGGGAGTGTCCCAAAATCTGTTTCTGGGCTTTTCTCTTTAGTAACAGTGGTGACCGACTAAGTGGGTTTGTATGCTGTCCCCAGTGCACCTCTAGGGAAGAAAAATCTCCCAGCTCCCATGATGCCCCTTGATAGTTAGCCAGTGTATGCAAAGTTGGGGACACCAGCTATCAGCCTGGAGTGTTCTTTGAGGAGTTTATTTAAGAATCCTCTGTCCCTGTGTCCAACCGATGCAAAGATAGGGCAGATCCCATTTGCACGGGAGGCACTAGCTTAGAGGAAAATAGACACAGGGATGTTGAAACAAAGAACCCTATTACTAGAATTCTATTTAGTAGACTGGGAAGGTGCATCGGTTTCCTGGGGCTGCTGTAAGAAAGGACCACAAACTCGGTGCCTCAACACAACAGAAATGTACTCTCTCACAGTTATGGAGGCCCAAAGTCCAAAGGCAGAGCATCGACAGGGCTGTGTTTTCTACGAAGCCTCTGAAGGAGGAGGGGCCTTCCTTGCCTCTTCCGGTACCCAGAAGCCCCTTAGCTGATGGTGAGCCACTGCCTCTGATTTCAAATGGCCTTCTTCCCTCTGTCTCCTTTCTTCTTATAGGGACACCAGTCATATTGAATTAAGGGCCCACCCTACTCCAGGATGACTTCATCTTAACATACATCGTAATTACATCCACAAAGACTGTATGTCCGAATAAGGTCACATTCATAGGTACCAGGGTCGATACTCCAGCATACCTTTTTGGGGACAGAATCCAACCCACAACAGGGGGTTAACAATTCCAGTCAAGAGTTTTGAAGAGATGCAGTCAGCGAAAGGGAAACAATGTGTTATGCTCAGAATACGGGGGAAACTTTAGAAATTTTAAAGAACCAGGCATGTAAACTCAATACAAAAAGAAATTTGAAATTGGGGGGGAAAGTTTGGTGAATAGCTAGAAACATTGCAACAGAATAATCTCCTCAGATCTCTTAGTGGAATCTATTATAAAACAAAGTTTCTCATTTCCAAAAGATATTTTGAATATGTATACTCTGCTGTTAGCAAGGGATATGACCAAAGCCCAGTTAAGATAAAAATGACACTGTGCTCACGGATGCCATTTGATATACTTAATACTATTACTGACCCCAGTGAAAATTAAATGCAAGCCCAGTCATAGCCCCCACAGAATCAGGAACCTGGCGGTCTTTGCTTCGGGAAATTTCCCTAGGAGCCATGAAGTAGTTCATATAAATATGCTGACATCTTTCAACAGCTGGAAGTACTCATTCTGGGTGTTAACACAGCAGGGAACAATCAGAACTGGAAGAAGAATAAGTGATTGACATGCTGACACACTACTGTAAGAATTGCAGTGGGGAACAATTACATCGCTCAAAGAACCCTTCACAATCGGATAGGAAGGGAATTATGTCAGTGCTGAAAGATTTCACAGCTGTACTCCCAAACAAACCTGGAAATGCACATTATAGGTACTGGAAACAAAGGAACCTATTATTTTGCCTTCTTTTAGGTAAGTGGTAAAGTACTAGGAGGTGGCAGAAAAGATAATTCTAAAGGGCAATTTAACCTCCTGTCAGCACCTGGGTCTTGCTAGTTGTCATTTCCAAATGTATAACTACCTATCCACAACAGCCTGGCGAGGCTTTGTGGAGAAGGTACGAATGAACTCCGCCTGATAATTCTGTCTCTGTGCCCAGAATGATTGTTTTACTATATTGATTTAGGGCTCAGGAAATTTCTGGCATCAGTTTGTAGTAAGCCTTTTTGGTATATGGGTGAGGAACAATTAAAAAAAATCTGACTTGGGAACAGTAGGTGAGTGGAACCAATTCGATCTCTTGATTTAAGAAAGCTCCTAGGATTGTTGTGAATTTAGGTAACCTGATTTCCCGCTTCACTCCCCCCCCCCCCCATACAGATGGTGCACAGATACTTGCATCTTGCTTGGGTTGCTAAGCCCTTGCTTCTCACCTCTTGACCAAATTTCCAGTTCGGCTGTGTGATGCAGGGCTGGGACCCTGCAAATCACCTTTCTCCTTTGCCAGCTGACTCCTTCCTAGGTTCTGCCACTAGGGGGCACTAGAGGGAGACTGGAAAACTAAAGCTTGTCTCATAATTAGAGCCTGGTTCTTTGGACTGTTATCCCAGTAACTGTTCACCCTAGCCAGCGGTAGTTGGTTCCAGGTCTTTCCATACTGTCAGAACCAGCCTCGCCACACTCGCTCAGAGCCACCAGCCAGGACAGCTGGTGCCCTTTCTTCAGATACCGGAGTCCTCATGCAAGTGATGAGGTACCAGCAGCAAATGGGCGGCAGTCCCTGCTCAAAGCTGCAGAGAGACCAGCACCCTGTCAGAGCTTCTAGTGGCCCCAATAACCTTCTCCAGCCCAAAGGGCGCTGTTGAGGCACGCCCCCTCTGCCTCTCCCGCTCTCCAGTCAGTATTTGTCAGCCAATTCCTTATGTTCAGTTCTTTCTGCTAATAAGTGGGTGCTGAGTGTCTTTTCCTGACCAGATCTTGACTAAAAGGCTTCTCTATGTTAATACAATTTCTCTCTATACTGTTTACTTAACCTTCATACAGTAAAACCTTGGTTTGTGAGCAGAATTCCTTCTGGAAACATGCTTGTAATCCAAAACACTTGTATATCAAAGTGAATTCCAAGAACCATTGGCTCAGTTGTGATCATGTGATGTTCGGTGTCACGTACTACTCATATTGCAAGACATTGCTTGTTCAAGTTAAAATTTATTTGAAATGTTTGCTCGTCTTGCAGAACACTTGCAGAACACTTGAAATGCAAGGACTTGCTGTATTTGATGTGTCTGTCGGTCATTTACTGGTATGTATAGCTATAAGAAATAGATGTATGCAGGGGCACCTGGGTGGCTCAGTCAATTAAACCTCCAACTTCAGCTCAGGTCATGATCTGGCAGTTCGTGAGCTCGAGCCCCGCGTTGGGCTCTCTGCTGACAGCTCAGAGCCTGGAGCCTGTTTCAGATTCTGTGTCTCCCTCTCTCTGCCCCTCCCCCCAACTCACACTCTGTCTGTCTCTCTCTATCTTTCTCAAAACTAAATAAAAATTAACAAAATTTTTAAAGAAAGAAATAGATGTACGCATCAGGGTTTGCTTGGAGCTTAAATGTTTCCTCACCTGGGCTGCTTAGCCTGTGCGGCAGATGTCTCACCTGAGCCAATACTCCAGAGTGTTCAGATACCACCTGACCTGAGACCTCCTCCTAGGAGGTCGTCAGTCATTAGCTCAGTCATTACATAATCACATTGCCTGCCTTGACGCACAGCCACTTTTTTTTTAATTAAAAAATTTTTAAATGTCTATTTTTTTTTTTTTTTGAGACACAGCATGAGTGGGGGAAGAGCAGAGAGAGAGGGAGACACAGAATCCAAAGCTGAGCTGGCAGCACAGAGCCTGATGCGGGGCTTGAACTCATGAATTGTGGGATCATGACCGGAGCTGAAGTTGGATGCTCAACCGACTGAGCCACCCAGGCGCCCCAACAGCCGCTTTGTAGACCATGGCTTTAAAGCATACTCAGACTTATCTTTGATTACTTGGCTGTCCATTCCAAAACTCAGTGAATTATTATCTTGACATAGCTGCAGTTAAATATTTGAGACACAAAGAAATGGACATATTAATCTAGATAGGAGAAAAACTGCCATGATAAGAGAAAAGAAGCATTTTACTAACTGATAACCAGGGTGGATCAGTCCTTGAATAAACATGATGCTATGGGAGATTTACTCCTCAGTTAGCTATAGCCAGACTATTCTGTGATATAGCCGAGAAAGGAAAACCAGGCAGAATATGGGCACACCTTAGGAGCCTTTTCTAGCAGCTTATAAGATGCAGATTCAGTAGTGGCATGCCCTCACACGCATGCATGTGAGACAACCAGTGAGCTATTTGAGTAGGAAGTTTTTACTCAGAGAAAGAACTCATGTCAGCTCTGGGAGCTTGACTCAAAACAAATCTTTTTAAAAAATATATATTTTTTTGAAATTCTGTCTTTTGGGGGGGTGTTAATGCTTACTTTTGAAACAGAGAGAGAGAGTGGGGGAGGGGCAGAGAGGGAAGGAGATAGAAGATCTGAAGCAGGACTGAGCCACCCAGGCGCCCCAAACAAACCCCATAAATATGAACAATAAATCACAGATAAACTTGGATCAAGCCTATATGACAACCATGCGCAGATTCTTAGAGATTGCAAATCTCTGTATTGAAGAGAGAACAAACCAGAATGGAGCAGGGGGAACCCAGATGTTAAATAGGTCATACACAGACAGCAGACACTGTGCTCAAAGAAGTTCATGCTTAAAAAAGGAAAAGGGTACATGCAGTCATCAGTTATGAGAATTTCACTGTTTGAAGCTGGGGTATGATGCCTCTAGAGTTCCAAAAAAGCTCAAGCACACAGAGGTGTATCTACAGCCACCTGAAACACAGAGCAATTTACTTGTAGACAAGTCAGATTTGCAATAATTAAAGAATTATATCCATATGGTGTCATTCATTCCTTCTCTTGGACTTCTGGCTTAGCGATGTTTACTCAGCAACAATAGATGCATCGTTAACCTTTCTGCTCCATTTTCCTCCATGGGAACCAGGGTGTCTCTCTGATCAAGGTCAAGGGTAAAAGAGTGAATTTGAATAGTGAGCACTAACCCAAAGGACTCCTGCACTCCTGTGAACTCTCTTGAGTTTGGAATTGTGAACTCCCCTGCTTACCAAGGTTTTTCTGGGTCACACCGTTCACCGCCTCAGATAACTGAAACCTCCCCGGTCTTTCTATTTCCACCTCTGCCTTCACCACAGGGAGAACAGAAAATTACTCCATTCGATTCTGTGAGTCCAAACCCCACTCCACAGCCCTCATTGACAAGCTTGTTGGGCACAATTTGTTACTAACTACGTGTACTCCTTGAAAGATGCTCTCACTTTGCAAAAAGTTTAGAACTTGTCACGTGGCCTCTCCATCCTGCCGGGGGATGTGCATAGTCACTTCAATATCCTGTGGGTGACCTGTCCATTATCCTCCGCAGCTATCTTCCCTGCTGCCACAGGCCAAGCTGTAACTCTGACCTTGACAGATGCCTTCCACACCTCCGAGATGACAAACCCCAAGCCCCTCCTCTGACCCACCACCCTCTCCTTCGTGCAATCTCAGCTCGACACACAGCCACTCCTGAGCTCTGAGCTACCCTCACTGCAACTTGGCCCCTCCCAGAATCTCCTTCCAGCTTCAGGAAGCCTTTATTCCTCTTGCACCCCTTACCCATCTCCATTGGCCATTTCACTTTTGACAGCACAGTAATTCTTTCACCCTTTTAGGGGTTTGGCCCAAGATTTGCCAAACTTGACCCCTGTCAAGGAGAGCCATCAACCTTCTGGACACCTTCCTAGCCAGAAATCCCAATACCTGACATTTTCTGAGCAGTCCCCTTTCAGCCTGAGGACCCCCATCTTTCTGGTGGTGTCTGATTCCTTTAAATCCTCTGCATGAGGCTGCAGACATTATATTGAGGTACAAATTTGCTTTGGGTACTTAGAGCTGGCTTACTAACCTATTCCTCACTCTTCTTTGCCCATGCCTGCTTCAGTTGTCTTCAAGCCCAGAATCTCCTCTCCTCAGCCTGCCCTCCACCCCCAGTGGCAAAGCCAATTCTGCCATCAGAGCTAATATCAAATCACCTCCGACCTCTCCAAGGTAAGGACTCTTTAACTTTCCCAGTTAATAACCTTGACTTCTCAGCTCTCCAACTGGAAGGACTCTGTACTCCCCTCCACCTTCCCTCTGTCTCCAAGAAAAAGAGCCTTCTGGCCACTTGGGTTCAAAACACATATTCACAGCTTCCTTCTATTTCAGAACTATGTCACAAAAATAAGGGCCACTTGGTCACCCTCCACTCACTGACTTTGCAGACGAACACAGTATGTATTAAAATACGGTCCCACACCTATGTGACTACCGTTGGTGTAAGCCTGTTATCGATCCATATTTTACAATTGGCCTTTGACTTAAGGACACCCTGAGTAGGAGCTGAAATAGTTCTGCCTGCTCTACCCCACTCAATGTTCTAGCAACAAATAGGAGAGGGAGGCTCTTCCCGTGAAAAGTCCTCAGTTGCCCTTCAGTGGCAGATCATCAGGAATTGCACTGTCACCTGGGGCTGAGGCCATGTCCCATCCCGACCTCCGGTGCATCAAATCTTGGCAGGAAACATAATTTCCAGCGCCAGCCGCGGAAAACATTACAGGGCAGGTGCATGCCGCCTTGGCTTTTCTTAGTGTGTTGGCTGCCTGGTCCCTTTCCCTCGTATCACAGGAGCCACTCTGGGACCTCAGATCCCTGGCAGGGACCTTGACCTTTGGACAACCCCTGAAAGTCAGTAGATAGATCAGAGCTTGGCAAATGTTTTAGGCTTCCAGAAGCAAAATTGAGGAAGTTATGTAGGAACTTACATAACAGGGGGAAATTGTTACCTCACCCTGCCTTGTCTGCCTGAGGCAGGCCATCTAGGAATGGGTGCACCTTGTGCCCAGCTGCTACCAGCTGGAGTCACCCAGAGATGTTCTCGAGAAGGGGAGCACTGGCCCAAGCAGGAGGGGCTGGTAGTTCTGGTGGGCAGGGTTCTGGGCGTCACTGGGCAGAGAGGGAAAGGGAGGCCTGCCAGCCCACATCACTTTGGATTTACTTACTAGAGGGGACTGACTGTCACCTGCTCCCTTTCCTCACATCACATGGGCAATATCGGTGCCTGAGACCCTTGGCTGGGGAGCCTGTACGTCTGGTGCCCACCCCAGAGCTCACCATAGTGGCCTGGCCTTTCCCACACTATTCCCTGCATCACCGTGACACAGCAGGGCCTCAGCTCCACAGGCCTGGCGCCTTATTTCTGGTGTCAGCCACTGAAATCATCAGAGAAGAGTTATGGCATCACCCAGCTTTTGTCACATGGTATTACTAGGCTGCCCAGCCCCCTTTCCCTGCCCCCTTGTTTCAGACCTTGGCAGGTGGCCTGGGCCCATCATGCCAGCCTCCAGACCACTAGGAGTCAAATCACAGTCTTGCTGTGGCTCTTTTTAGAGTGGACTGACTACTTAGTCTACTATATCCCAAGGGTTACCTCAAAGCCTCCACTGTGGCAGTGGGCTGGCCTCCAGTAAAAGCCCAGTTGGTCATAAGAAAGAGGTCCTCATATCGCCTTGGTTCTTCTTAGAGGTGCTTGATTGCCTGGCCCCCCCACTCACCCCACTTCCCTGTCATTGCTGGAGCCACACCAATGCCTGGGACTCTTGGCAAGGGACCTGGATGGCTGCAGCCAGCCCCCGAAGCCATTAGAGCTTCACTGCAGTATAAATGGCTATTGAGCACCCTTGAAGGGTTCAAGTTGAAAAGGGCTGTTAATTTACATACCAGATTTCAAAGCCTTAGTCCTAAAAGAGACATAAAATATCTCATTGATATTGTTATGTTGAACACATGTTGAAAAGCCAGTATTTGGGATATATTGGGGTAAATAAAATATGTTAAGATTAATTTCACCCGATTCCTTTTACTTTTTTAAGATGCAGCTACTGGACAATGTAAAATTATAGGTACCTCATGCAGAGAGGGCTGCGTCACTCTTACTGTTATGAAACTTTTCCCACATCACTGTGGCCACATTAGGGAATCCACCTTGGCGAGGGATTGGGCCCTTTGGTGCCAGCCCCACGGTGATGACAGATGTCTCTGTATTGCTCTGATTCTTACTAGAGTGTGTTGGCTGCTGGACCACAGCTTGCCAGATTAGGAAATAAAAATGCAGAATGTCCAGTTACATTTGAATTTCAAATACACAGCAAATAGTAACTTATTATAAGCATGTTCCATGTCCTTATTTGCTGTTGATCTGGAATGCGAATGTGGCATTCTGTGTTTTACTTGTCAACCCAATGAGTTGGTTATCTGCCAACCCCACATTTTCCCTGCATCCTCCCCATCTCTGGGGCCACACTGGTGACTCAGCCCTCAGTAAGGGGCTTGGACTGCGGGTTCCAGTCACAAAAGCCATTACAAGGTAGTCACTACATTGCCTTCGAAAATCTTAAGAGTATCCTGGATTTCTGGTCCCTGGTCCCTGGGGCCATGCTGGTACCTCAGACGTTTCACAGAAGGCCTAGGACTCTGGGGCCTACCCCAGAGTTTTTGTACTTCCTTCATGTGCATTGGCTGGTCTTCTGATAGACTCCACTTCACTGGGTCAACACTAAAACATTTACACTGACATGATTCTTCTTAATGTATGTGACCTCCATTTTGCCACACATCACCAGGTCACACAAATCCTCAGCCCCTTGATGAGGACCCTGGACCACTGGTATCAGCTACAAAAACCATTGGCCTAGTCTTGGAATTGTCTTTGCAGCCTTCAGTGTGTATTGTAGGTTGGTCTTCACATTCCCCACTACACAGCAGTGTATGCCCCATAAGCCATTAGAGAGTGGGCACTGTATTGTCCTGGTTCCCCTTATGGTGAACTGACTGTCCAGCCCCTCTTCCCCCACACTGCTAGGTTCACAGTGAATTATACCACTGACAGGTGGCCAGGTTACCCTGGATCCCCAGGTATGTGGCTCATGCAGTGTGCTCCTTCTTTATGGGTGAGGAATTGGGGCGGGGGACCGGCCTTCAGAAGGGGTTGCACACAGGCCCCAGCCATCCCAGGGGTCTCCTACTTGCTTCTGTTTGAGCCCTTCTTTCCTTTGCACTTCTCACATCTCTGCCAGTGGACAGCGGGCTCCACTGGTAAGCCCCTAGCCCAGCTGGCCAAGCTAGTCAGTCTCATGAGCCTTTGCATGCCCCACTCTTGGTCATTGTTTTCACTGCTTAAGGTTTTCCAGTCTCACTTCTAGTTTCTCCTTTGAATCTGTGATTTATTGATGTTAAATGAGAGAGGGCACCAGAAGAGTGGGTACTGCACCAAGTCTTGCATGGGAAATGGTCATAGCTTGGCCACTAAAGCGCCAGGCAGATGTTCTCTGCGTTCTCTGGAGATGTTAGAATGCTCTCTGGCATACTTATGGTTCTGTGTCCACTTTTTGTCTTCTGGTTCTGTTGTAGAAACAAGGACGGCCCCAAAGGAGTAGTTGTGTGCTAGGAGGGAGAGAAGACGGCCTACAAATTCAAGACACATTTAAAAAAATGTTTGATTTTATTTTTGAGGGGGAGGGCAGGGGCAAAGAGAGAGGGAGACACAGAATCCGAAGCAGGCTCTACGCTCTGAGCTGTCAGCACAGAGCACAACACTGGGCTTGAACCTGTGAACTGCAAAATCATGACCTGAGCTGAAGTAGGATGCAGAACTTACTGAGCCACCCCTCAAGACACATTTTTAAACTCCATCTGTAATTGCTTTGGGAATAGAAGTCAGAGTGGGACCCTCTGCCTGATTTTCTCATGCCTGGCACAGACCCCCACCTGACCTGATGACTTTGCTTCTGTAGCTTCCCTAAGTCTCCTTGCCCCAAATCTCAGCTGTGATCTAAATATTTTTCTATTTACCATCAACATCGAAGCCAACACTTTAAAGTGGCAAGAGTCCTTCAGCCTTGGCTGTAACCTTTAGCGGACACTGGACGTTTTGTTTTGGCCTGAGGAGTTTGGCCAGTCAACCAGGCTCCTTTAAAGCATTTAATAAGGGTGTTCTGTGTGTTATCACTGTGATTTGGTGGTGTGAGCTCAAAAGAGTAGGTTAAGATCACCTTTCAGCCAGGAACTTCCGGTGGGCCTGCACTGGAGGGACACAAGATATCAGGGCAGATGCGGAAGGAGGGTGCTGGCCTTCCGCATGCTGGCCCCCTGGCCTCCACTCTCTGTGTGAGGAGCCATTGGCCATCTGCCTTTCTGAGCAGAGCCTTTTTCGGTCACCAGTGACTTGGTATCTGTGGCCGAGTGGGAAACACTCCCTGTAAGTATTGTAGTTCTAATAAGGGGGATATTTTTATCCTTAAAAGGAATGAACACTGGTGCTGTGTGAGATCTGGGGCCATGGATGGAGCTTCAGGGCTCTTATACCAGTCCTGGGAAAGCAGAATTAGGTAAAGGATACTGAAGCGGGCCATGATGGTGGTAGGTGCTAGTTGCTGACTTCTTACGGCCAGCTGGCATCTGTAGCAGAGAGACCTAGAACTTTCTAAAACTTTCTGAGATCTCTGTTGGTGAAATCTAGAACAAAGTATTCTCTGGGGCTACAGAGGATGCCAGCTGTCCCCTGTCGCTCCCCATTTTCTTTTCTTCTCAGAGTCATGAAGATCAAGACCAGCTTGACAGGAGGATGGTGGACATCATGGAAACTTCAACAGGGACCCCAGTTCAGGCTATGTCAACTCTGGTCTGTCCTGGGTCTCTAGACCTCTGTGTTCTACAAGAAGATCAGAGTGATGGACAGTTGCTCCCCACCTTTGATCCTCCCCCAAGGCCTGGGGCTCGAGCCAATGAACACTGGGCTGGGTGGTGTACCGGCATGAGCATTCCTTCTTGAGTAGCTCCCTTCACTAGGAGAATTCTGAAATTAAATGCGTTTGTCATTTGTAATGCAATTAATACCATTTGGCACTGATAGGGACCAGGGGATGCCAGCAGCAGATAAGGAAGGCTGCACGGAAGAACCCTGCTTGCTCTGGGATTCCATGAGCCTAATCCTGTTATTATTGTTAATATGTGTAATTTAAAATATCAATGATGCATATCAATAATGAGGATTTGGTTTGTCTTTTCTGAGTGTACAGGTCACACATCTCTAGTTCTGAAGTTGACAAAGCAGGCCTGACTTCTACAGTTTCACGGTTGAGACAACCAGCTCTCAATGCCAGTTTCCAGCCCTGGCCCCCAGAGCCGACAGGTGGTGGGGCAGTTAGTGTCCAAGGGCTTGCCAGAGCTCTGGGGTGGGGGCCCTTTCTGGGCCCTGCTCCAACAAGGATAACGCGTGATCCTGCATGAGGAGTCATGTCCCATACCTGCCTACCTCCCCAGATCCTGCCCCCACCTATCCTATAAATACCAAGTGACACCTACCTCCCCACGATGCACCTGGAGCTCTGGGACCCTCCGATCATGTCTCTCCCCATCTCTTCCTGGAATGTAGGCCCCCAGCACCACAGGGACTCTTCACTCTAACAAGCTCTGGATTGTTAAGCCAGTAGATAAGCCACCACACAGTTGAAAAAAACTGGGCCCTGGGAACCAAGCCATTCTTCAGTCTTTTGGGGTAAATCATAAGAACCCTAAGGGCACTACTATGGACTGAATGGGTCTTCCAAAATCCATACACTGAAACCCTAATCCTCAGTGTGATGGCATTAGGTGGTAGGGCCTGCGGAGAGGATTAGGTTCAGATGTAGTCATGAGTGGGGTCCCATGGTAGGGTTAGTTAATGCCCTTATAAGAAGAAGAAGAGGGGTGCGTGAGTGGCTCAGACAGTTAAGTGTCCGACTTTGACTCAGGTCATTATCTCCCAGTTTGTGAGTTCGAGTCCCGCATCAAGCTCTGTGCGGCTAGCTCAGAGCCTGGAGCCTGCTTCAGATTCTGTGTCTCCCTCTCTCTTCGCCCCTCCCCTGCTCACACTCTGTCTCTGTCTCTCTCTCTCAAAAATAAATAAACATTAACAAGATTGCTTTTTAAATAAAAGAAAAGGAAGAGACTAGAGCTCTCTCTCCACTCTGTGAGGACACAGCAAAAAGGCGGCCATTGGTAAACTAGGAAGAGGGTGTTCATCAGAACCTGCCCATGCTGGCATCCTGATCTCAGACTCACAGTCTTCCAGAACCGTGAGAAATAATTGCTTGCTGGTTAGGCCACCTAGTCTATGGTATCTTGTCATTACAGCCCAGACTGACTAAGGCAGGGACAACGCCTGCACATTGAAAATCTTATTTCCCAGCAATTTGGGGGCAGGGTGTTAAGCACCTAACAAGCTCTGGGTAAATGGGTGATAAACCCTCTCTTGTCCTGGAGGAGGTAGCCTTCTAAATCTCACTGCTCACATGGCAGATCTTTGACACAACACCCAGAAAATTTCCTGCATTTCTAATCTCCTGTGTTCATTGCAGGTAATTGCACAGAAATAATCCATGCTGCAAGAGGAATTACAAGGATTTATACATCTCCTTTCACCTCACTAGGCTTTCATTCTGACAGAGAAGCAGCCATGTTTTTAGGGTGGAGGATGGGGGTGGACTATGAAATTGGGGGACTATGAAATTGGGCTCTGTGCTTTTCTTAACTCACTAGAAAACCAAGATGGTATCTACCTAAGCTTTGCTCCAACAGATGCTCAGAGCCTAGGGCTTCTGTGGCCATCAGAGCTCTGTGCATGCAGCCTCGGTGAGGAGGCTGTGGTCTAGAGGTGGGACATGTTCAGCTCAATGACATAAAGCTGGGTCAAGCTGACCTGCGATGTTGACCACCTAGGGCTCTTAATGCTGTTTCATGGTTCAGAAACACCCACTCTTTCTTAGAATAATGGTCAGTATGGATTGGAAGGTTTGCACAGGGCAGGACATCCCTTTGCAATAGCAGGGGTAGAAACTGGGGTTATTTACACATGCTCAGAACATTTTATGAGCCTCCAATGGGAGAATGAAGTCTGGTTGTGGGACCGACATGTGAAACCAGGCCTCTGAGAAGTTGTAGCTGCATAGTCATCTTATCCTGGTTGGCGTCTCTAGGAGGCCAGGTGTGATCGAAGGGAATCATGAATCACAGATGTCCTCCCCTAACCATCCTGTCCCCGTCCCTACCCAAAGGGTCCCCGGACTGTTGGTCTGTTAACAAGGGGGTTGAGAGATGTCGGTGATGTCAGAAAAGTAACAGTTTTGGGAACTTTCAGGAAGGCATGTAGGAGAAATGCGGGTATACAACAAAAATCGCAATCAATGATAACCATAATAACAATAGCAGCTGTCCTCTGTGACAAGCACTCCCCATGCACTATCTTATTTGATCCACATTAAAGCCTTGTGAGGTTGATGTCATCACCCCTATTTTACAGAAGAAGATACTGACGTTCAGAGAAGTAGTCACTGACTCAAGGCCTCTTGGCAAGTGGATGGTAAAACCAGGGTTCCGATACAGACCTACATGTCCCCCTAATGTCAGAGCTTTTCCACTGTGATAGAGTAAAAACAAAGCGTAGATTTTTATATCAAACAGGTCCTAATCACTGTATGCCAGCTGTGTGACTTTGCTTAGGTGACTCTCTGTGCTTCTTTCATCTGTAAAATGAGGATTATAACAAGATTAAGTGAGATGAGGCTTAAAAAGTACTGAGCACAGCTCCTGGTTAATTTTATTGCACACATAGGTGTGCAATAAATCCATGCTGCTGTTACTCTTGTTCCTAAAATTTTTAAAGTTTATTTATTTATTCTGAGAGAGAGAGAGAATGAGAGATCGAGAGAGCACGTGTGTGAGCGGAGGATGGACAGGGACAGAGGGAACGAGAGAATCCCAAGCAGGCTCCACACTGACAGTGCATAACCCAATGCAGGGCTCGAACTCAGGAACCCATGAGACCAAGACCTGAGCTGAGATCAAGAGTCAGACCCTTAACCGACTGAGCCACCCAGGCACCCCTACTCTTGTTTCTAAACCTTCATTATGAAACCAGACGTCTGTGGCTTTGGTCAACCGCATGTTATTTGAAAATCCAGATGTCCTCACGGGTGGCAAGGATAGATCTCTCTTTCCCCAGTGGACTTCCCCAGTCCTCCCCTCTCAGCAAACAGCACCACTGCTATGGACTGAGTTGTGTCCCCTCTAAATTTTTAACTTGAAGCTTGAACCCCCAATGTGGCTATATTTGGAGATAGAGTTTGTAGGAGGTAAAGAATAAATGAGGTTCTAAGAGTGGGGCCCTAATCCAATGGGATCGGTGGCCTTTAAAAACGTGAAAGAGACACCAGAGCTCTCTCTGCCCCATGAGGACATTGTGAGTAGGTGGCTATCTGCAAACCAGGAAGAGAAATCTTACCAGAAACCTATCCTGCTGAATGGGAACTCTCTTGCACTGTTGGTGGGAATGTAAACTGGTACAGCTGCTCTGGAAAACAGTGTGGAGGTTCCTCAAAAAATTAAAACTAGAACTACCCTACGACCCAGCAATAGCACTACTAGGAATTTACCCAAGGGATACAGGAGTGCTGATGCATAGGGGCACATGTACCCCAATGTTTATAGCAGTGCTTTCAACAATAGCCAAATCATGGAAAGAGCCTAAATGTCCATTAACTGATGAATGGATAAAGAAGATGTGGTTTATATATACAATGGAATACTACTTGGCAATGAGAAAGGATGAAATCTTACCATTTGCAGCAACGTGGATGGAACTGGAGCGTATTCTGCTAAGTGAAATAAGTCAGGCAGAGAAAGACAGATATCATATGATTTCACTCATATGTGGAAGTTGAGTAACTTGACAGAAGACCATGGGGGAGGGGAAGGGGAATAAGGGAAGGGAGGGAAGCAAACCATAAGAGACTCTTAAATACAGAGAACAAACTAAGGGTTGATGGGGGGGTGGGGGAGAGGGGGAAATGGGTGATGGGCATGGAGGAGGGCACTTGTTGGGATGAGCACTGGGTGTTAAATGCAAGTGATGAACCACGGGAATCTACCCCCCAAAACCAAGAGCATGCTGTATATGCTGTATGTTAGCCAACTTGACAATAAATTATATTTTAAAAAAAGAAGAAAAAGAAAGAAACCTATCCTGCTGGACCTTGATGTGAGACTTCCCAGCCTCCAGGACTGTGAGAAACAAATTTCTGCTGTTTAAACAATACAATGTATAGTATTTTGTTATAGCAGCCCAAGCCTGCCAATATGGAGAAGAGCTACACAAGCCAGAGCCCAGGGTGTTTTTCTAGATGCTCCTAGATACGCCCGGTCCCACATCATCCAATATCATATTTTATCAATTCTACCTCTAAGACATTTCTCAAATCTCATTTCCCTTTGTTCTATGAGGCACCTTTATTATGGAATTTTTAAAGATCTAGAAGAATAGAGGGGAAAAAAAAATAAGAAACCAAGGTATCCACTAGCAGCCTCAACAATTGCCAGCACATGATGACTGTTAATTCATCTATGACTTTACCCGCTCTCCCGTTCCAGATTGTTTTGAAACAAACCCAGACATCATATGTTTTTGCCTATATATCAGTATATTTATGTAAAAGATAAGGACTCCTTTTTAAACATTTTTTTTTTTTGAGAGAGAGAGACAGAGTGCAAGCAGGGGAGGGTCAGAGAGAGAGGGACACAGAATTCGAAGCAGGATCCAGGCTCCAAGTTGTCAGCACAGAGCCTGACGGGCGGGGGCTGGAACTCACAGACCGTGACATCATAACCTGAGCCGAAGTCAGTTGCTTAACTGACTAAGCCACCCAGGCACACCATTAAGTCACTCTCTTTTTTAAGTGTTTATTTATTTTTGAGAGAGAGAAAGAGAGACAGAATGAGCAGAGGAGGGACAGAGAGAGAGGAACGGAGGATCTGAATCAGGCTCCGTGCTGTCAGCACAGAGCCCGATGTGGGGCTCAAACTCACGAGCCATGAGATCATGACCTGAGCTCGAGTCTGATGCTTAATGGACTGAGCCACCCAGGCGCCCCTAAATCTTTTACTTTATACGCTCTCCTGCATCTTTTTTTTTTTAATCTCTATCCAACTTTTAATTAGTAATTTGGATCATTTGTCTGGAGAGTTTCACACAGTCTGAATTTTGCTGATTATCTCCTGGTGTGATTGAACAGGTTTCTGTTAAATAGGTGTGTGTCTACATGTGTATGTGCGCGCACATGTGTGCACGTGTATGTATGTGCTTGCATATCTATGTGTGTGCACATGTGTGTATGTGTATGCCTGTGTATGGGCATGTGTGTGTACTCTATACGTGTGTGCACGCATGTGTGTGTGTGCGTGTCTGCATGCGTTATGTAGAAAAAGGGAATGTCCTTATATGTCCCCATTTCAGTTGCTCCCTCCTTTGCATGGGGTGAGGAATTAAATATATCTTTATATCCTTTGGTATCTAGGAAGGTTTATATTTTTGTTCTCCTTGCTATCCTTAAGTAATGGGTCACTCTTAGGTTTCACCTAGAAAATACTTCAATTTCCACCCCCTACCACTCATTTTGCTGTTGCTTATGAGTTTATCGATTTATTGCCAAAATTCTTTAAGCTTCCCTTCATCTCCATGCATTTCCCTCCTCCTAGCATCAGTCATTTGCTTTCCCCCTCTGAACAATTGCGGGGGTCTCCAGACAGATCTCCTTGTATCTAGCAGTTTCCCTGCAGTCCAGGCCTCCCCCGGCGGTCAGCCAGACCCTCTCCAAATAGCTACTTTATGACACTGGCCTCAACTTCTCTCTGCACATAAAATATAATGCAAACATGAAGGCCTCTGAGGCCCAGTGTGACCTGGCCCCTTTCTGGTGTGCTGATACCTTCTGAGTGCTTTTCTTCTTCTGGCTCCTCACTCTAGCTTCTTGGTCCCTCCAGAACACCCATCTCCCACATCGGCACCTCTGTGTCAGCCTTGGGCCTCTGCCTGGAACATTCCCGCTCAGTGCTTGCGTGGCTGGCTGCTCTTTCTCCAGGTCCCTGCCTGAGTGGCTCTTCCTCGGTGAAATCTGCCCGGGCCTCTCTCTGTTAATAGAGCCCCCAAACCCCCACACTTCTGGGCCCTTCATGTTTCTGTACACTTACGCAGCTCCTGACTTTACCACCAACTTGCAAATTCTACAAGGTCAGTAGTAAATCTCACTCACAATTTAGCTTCTAGCACAGCGACTGGGACACAGTAAAGCCTCAATACAAATTTGAGAATCCATTCACAGAAATGGTGTGCCCAGGTTGGGGGAAGTAAGCTTGCATACAAAGAAGAGAGAGGTGGAAAGGCATGAATCCCAGCCCTTTGTGGTCTTTGGGGAAGAACTTTCTCTGCCCTTGACCCTCCAGTGGTAGCAGGGAGGAACTGGTCAAGAACAAGAGCCGTGGCAGCCAGGCCACAGAGGTGGCTTCTGATGTTTGCAATTATCTTAGGGTCTCGGTGTGAGGTCCCCTAAAAGCTAACTCTGAGATGTATATTTGAGTGAATGTGGTTTATTTAGAGGTCGATGATGCTCCAGGAGAAAAGGGGGTGAAACAGAGGAAGGAAACACTAATAAGGGGGCTATCTTCAAGTTAACTCCCCCAGGGGTGAGAGGGGCTTAGTTCGATGGGAGTGTTCTGGGAACCCGGCCTTGGAGTCCCCCTGCCTGCTGGGGGGAGGAGCTGGGGTATTTATCCACCTTTGCTCCTTAGTCACGGGCTGACGGCTACTCTCAGGTGGCATCTATTCCCAGGAACTTCTGGCCTAACAGGAGCTGGCAAAGTGAGAGCCAGCAGGTAGAAAAGGCTCTCAGGTGAAGGATGTGCTCTGGGGGTAAAGTCAGGGAACATGGAGCACATGAGAGCACAGACAGCACTCAGCATACCAGAGACACCTGTTACCCTGCAAAGTCTGGCCCTGATAACTGCGAGAAATACCAACATTGCGCCTTCCCCACACCACAGACAGACATCCTGAACAGAGGGCCAGACCGGTGGCCATGGGAAGGACTGAAATATGAATCCCACCTCCAGTGGCAAAGAGGGTCTGGTACGTGTGCTGGGAATCAGGTCAAGAGAATCCACCTGTCACTCCAGCTTGTTCCGGGTGACACCCGGGTGGGTTAAGATCTCTGCTAAATGACAGAGGGGACTTTGGGCAGATCATGATGACCATTTGCAGAGGCTTCACCTCTCAGAGCACTCTCTGAGCATCTCTGCTCCCACCTGCTCACTGCTCTGGGAGGTGGGTGGGAGGAACAGATTGCCCTCATTTTACAGATGAGGAAAGCATGCGGAAGGAGGGGTGACTTTGCTGGGGTCCAGCTGCCGAGGGGCGGGCCTGACCCTGACCCCTGGCTTCTTTCTCAGGGATGAGCATTTGCATGGATGAAGCTCGAAGCTCTGCTGTCAGAAGGTAAATGGGGACAGGGAGGGATGCAGAGATCCCAGTGAGAATTCTGTGGCAGCTTTTCCAAAGCGGTGGGACAGATGAGTTCTTAGGAGCAGCCACAAGAGGGCAGAGGGACTGCACAGAGCTCTTCTCTGGTTTCCTTGGGGGCTGGGGGAAGGGGATCAAGGCAGAAAGTTTGCCTAACATTCCTTGAGACCCAGGGTGGCTTCAGAAGGGTTGGCAGGGAGTAAAGGAGAAAACGCAGGAAGAAACGAGAATATGGAAATTCTGCCAATTACTGTGTGACAATGGGCCAGTTTCTTGTCCTCTCTGAGCCTCGGGCTCCTCCGCTGTAAAATGGGGGTTTGGGGCTTAAAGTACAATATTCAATCTTCGAGTTCTCTCATTGAAAGGAGGCACCTTGGGAGCTGAGGTCACCTGGGGCTCAGACTCTGGGTCCCACAAGGCTGGAGGCTGGGGAGAGGGTCACAGGTGGTCTAGAAGGACTGGACAGCAGTGATCTAACTGATGGTTTCATAGCGGGGTGGGGAGGGGACAAGAGGATGTTGGAAGATTATGGAACAGAATGTGGGGGGCAAAGAATCAGACACTTAGAGGTTCTCCCTGGACATAATTCTCAGTTAAAAGTTCCAGCTAAGCCATCTTTTCTTTGCCTTCCCCCCCCCCCTTACACAGTTCGTACCTTGTCAGCCTGTTTATTTTCTTTAAGAAATTTTTTTATGTTTATGTATTTTTTGGGGAGAGAGAGAGACAGAGACAGAGCGTGAGTGGGGGAGGGGCAGAGAGAGATGGAGACACAGAATCTGAAACAGGCTCCAGGCTCTGAGCTGTCAGCACAGAGCCCGATGCGGGGCTTGAACTTGTGAACCTTGAGATTGTGACCTGAGCCAAAGTCAGATGCTTAAGCCACTGAGTCACCCAGGCACTCCCTGTTTATTTTCTTCATAGCTGCTATTGCTCATTTCTGTCTCCACCCCTTGAATGTATGCTCACGAGAGCAAGGACTCTGTTTTCTTGTTAATTCTGAGTCCTCAGTGTTTAGGACACTCCCTGGAATATAGTAGTTGCTCAATAAATAGCTGCTGAATGAATGTATACATGAATGGTAATGTAGACACAGCCCTGGACCAGGAATCCGAGACCTAGGTCTCTCTGTCTCTGCCCCAAACATGCTGTGTGATTTTGGGGAACCTCTTCCCTTCTCTGGGCTGCGCTTTCCTCACCCTTAGTGTCTTAGAGACTCACAGACAGACAGGGCTTCCCTCTCAGATCTCAAGTCCCAGGATTCAATCAATTCAATCGCTCCCCCATCATGGTTTACTTGCCCCTCAAGGACCAGCTGCAAGCTGATGGAGGAAGACCTTGGCAGGCAAGCACTGATTCATTGAACAAACATTCCTGGAGGAAACAACTTTGCGTGAGGCTTGACTCTCAGTGCTGAGAGTGTGGTGCAGACGGAGACAGAGCATACACTGGCCTTGGTCGGCTCTCACAGTTTCGTGGGCAAAGGTAAGAAATTCTGGGTCTTCTCCCTTCAGTCCTGAAGGTGGGAACCGCCAAGTTCTAGAGGAAATCATCTAAGCTCAGAGTCATTAAAAAAGAAGACTTCTAATAATAGGAAGATGGGACCTGTCTATGGGAATAGTGCCTCCAGAGAAGGCCTGTGGACCAGCTCTAGGAAAATAATGGGCTGGGTGAACCAGAGTTTTAGCCATGCCCCCCCTCCCCCGCCACATTCCAACACCCCTGATATGGCTGTTTGGGCCTGGTCCCTGGGAAACCCAGCCCAGTCTGCCCTAGCCTGGAAAAATGTCTTACCCCACCTGCCCATTTCATCAGGGCATACTGACCCTGTATTCCTTCCCTATGGTGCCCTGCTTTGTGTCGTGAGATTAATCTGAGTAGATAGAGCAGAACCAAGATGTTTAAGGAACGTATGACTTACCTTCCCCGAATAAGAACTTGAATTTATTTGCCACAAAAGTCCCACAGAAGTAACCCTAATGGTAGAATTTCAGGCCACTGTCAGGTTAGGTTTGGGGAGAAAAGGTATAAAGTTTTGCCTCCTAGAGTCAGTTGCTGGTGATAAGTCCAGCCTCTCCTGTCCTGGGGCCTGAGCACATGAGTGTCCAAGCTTCTCGAGAACCTTGCCATTCAAGGTGCAGTCAGAAGTCACTGCATCAACACCAGCTAGAAGCTTGTTAGAAATGCAGATTGTCAGCCCCTCCCTGAGCTGCAGAACTGGATTCTGCCGTTGGACCGCATGCACCCAGGGTCTGAGGAGCGCTGGGCTGCAATGCCCGTTGGTCCCCAAGAAGGACGCCCCTGGCAGGCCAGCTCTACGTCTGCCCATCTCTGCATCCATCTGCAGGGACCCTCTATTAGGGTCCACTCATTAGGAGGTGGGAGGAAAGGGCTGGGGATTCTGGAAAAGTAAGAAGGTTGTTAGCGTAATGAGCCACAGCAGCTCCCTGAAAGAGCCTCCCTTGTGAGACAGGGTAGGCTGGCTAATGGGGAGCCCTCCTTAGAGTTAGAACCCCCCTTTTCATCCAGGCTGGTGTTTATTCATGAAGGAAACCAGGCCATGAAACAGCATTTACAATGTTCCTCTAAAAAATCTCTATAATCTGTGCGCAGACCCCTTCCCTTTACCCCTTCAGACCCACACTCCACCTTTCTCTACTGGCCCAGGGGGCTGCCCTGTCTGGATGGCATCACCCAGCTAGCTCCCTGCCTCTGGCTTCTGCGGGGGGCGGGGGGGGAGTCCAACCAATGGGAAGCCCCAGTAAGGGATAGTAGGGCAGCGGGACAATGACGTGGGCTCATGCTCTCCCAGGGTGGACCCCAAACAGACCTTCTCTTTCCAGGTTCTGGTAGCTGCACCCCCCAGCCCTTCCTTTCTATCTGGGGGTGTTAGCAGCATCTGCTGTGGCCAGCTCAGGGGATCGGTCGCCCTTCCTGGGTCCTGTCCTTAAGCCCTGCCTGTACTTTTTTAAACAGTCTCTTACTCTTCAAATCACCCAGTTTGAATGAGCCATCTGATCCCAGGCTGATTCACTACCCCTGAGAAAGGACTGGAAGGAAACAAACCGAGGCAGGCTGTGTCCCCCTTTCCCTTCCTGTGATCACCTGTTTGATTCTGACTTTTCAGCCATTCCATTTTCATTTTCTTTACTCCCCATGTGCCCTTGAGGACTTGAGAAGCTGTGGAAGCTTAGTTCATTTCTAAACATTTGTCTCCTCCCACTCAGCAGGCAGTAAAGGGGCCACAGCCCGGCAGGAAGGACCACCCTGAGAGGGGCGGGGGTGTTTCCATCGACAACGTGCAATCTTCCCCTCACTGTGCCATGGGTGTCCTGTCCCAGCCCGGGGAGCAGGGGGGCATTGGCAGCGGACACTAGAGTTATCCACCCTCTGTGCCTTTCTCTTCCTGGAAGTAAGACCCTCTGGAAGGTCTTGGAGTAGGGACACCCCCAGGCACTGCCCCGCCCCTGCGTTGTTGACCAGTCAGTCACACCGCTCTGTCCCTGGCTCCAGCCATGCTGGCTTCTCCCTGCTCTTTCTCTAACACCAGGCACACGTCTTCCCTTCCCTCTGGATGACTCCGGATACCCTTAGGGCTTGTCTACCCCTCCGTGCCTTCCGATCTCTGGTCAAATATCACCTTCATCACACCATCCTAGATAACATAGCCCTCCCTTCCCCTGCCGTGTTTATGTTAACAGACCTCAACCCCAATGGACATCTTAGCTGTTTACAAACTCTACAGGACAGTCTTTCTGTCCGTTTGCTCATCACTGTATCCCCAGCACTGAGAAGGCACTCACTGAAGTTTTGTTTAGTGAATGAACGAATGCTCTCTATCAGTCACTTTGGGAAGTCAGAATTGCACAAGGCAGTCTACCCCGGACATCCACCACCACCCTGGTCTCTTGCAGGGTCAGCGTAGCGTGACAGGTGACCTGTACGAGTCAGTCACTTCAGGTGGCTTCAGCTGTACTTACATCCAGACGCAGCCTCTTCCTCCTACTCACCCCACCCCTGCACCCCTGCATCCCTGCACCGCTGTCCTTATATGTCTCAGGAAGCCTTGGGGGAACTGAGGGGCATTTCGGGACATTTAATCTCTGTAAGTGCCTCATGTAGTCGTATTTTGTGCTTCTGCTCTAGGACTTACAGTTATGTCCCTAAGCCAGGCACAAGTGTCTAATACCTATTAACAAAGGTCTCATGCGCCATGAGGAACCCCAGGAACCACTGCAGGAAGCTCCCACTTTCCCCAATGGTCAGGGACCCAGGCTAAGACCACAGAAGCTTCACAGACATTGAGTATGCCAACCCCCTTTGCTGGGGTGTGGGGGTCACCTGCAGAAAGTATGCCCCCTGTAGGAAGGTTAGATCCTGATACAGGCTTCTCTGGATGGTTTCCACTCAGGCCACTCCTATGCTAATGAGTTAGAGTCCTGGGTTCTCATGGCCTGTCCATTAATCAGCTGTGTGGCTCTGGACAAATCATTTCCTTCTCTGGGTCTTGGTTTCTGCATTTCTCAGGGACCTTCAGGCTCTGATAGTTTATGATTCTATGGGTCCACAACCCACCTACAGAACCCAGATTTGAACAGATTAGGAAATAAACCAGACTTGGGGATTTCCCATAAATCTGGGTCTCTGCCATTCGTCCCTTCTAATTTAGGTGACATCTCCCTCTGTGTCCTTTTCCAGGATTTTCCCTTTCCTGGTTTTCTGTCCCTGTCCCCTGTCAGATCTCCCCCTATGTTTTTGTACCTGCTGGTCCCTTTGTCCTCAATGCCCACCCTTCCTTACTCTGCTGGACTCAGTCGCAAGGGCTGCTGGTGTCACCTGCCTGCCTCTGATTCTACCTTTCTGTGCACACAGCCCAAAGCACGGTGACACCATGTCTCTGTGCCTGAGGGCTGTCGTTTAATCTCCTCTGTCACTGTTGGTGTCTGCATTGCCATTGTGGGGAAGGAATTGCTCTCTCTGGTGATTGATAGGAGTTGATGAGTGACCACCTCCAATATCTGCCCTTTGGGAGGTAATTCTGGGGCCAGTGTTCTTCCATCTAGCTCAGCAGAATTCACCTATGCTTGTTGAAAACATACATTGTATTGATTGCCTTCCCTTCCCTGCCTCACTTCCCCATTCCCTACTCATTTGGGGGGGGACCACTTCCCAAATAAACCATTTCCACTCCAATCCATCCATCCTTGAGGACTGAGGTCAGTGGTCACTTGCTATTTCAAAGCCCCCTGACTCCCTCAAGTTAGCTACACACGTTTTGGTCTCTTGTCTCTGGAGCCATCCTCTTGGTGGGATTAAAAGGATCCATTCTAGGGTCTAGTGGTGCCCCACTAGCGTGAAGTCTCCCTAGGGTCAGGGACCCATGTCTTATTTCCTTTTGTACTTGTAGCCAACGTGGAGGATGTCCCATCCAGGAATGTAGGTGCTTTCTAGATTCTTCTAGTCCTCCAGGCTCTCCTGACTCTCCAGCAGCAAGCTTCCTGCTGCCTTTGCAAAGCATTCCACCAGTTCCAGGTTTTATTCCTCTACTTTAACCCCAGATAGCTGTGGGTTCAGCTTGTCTTCATCCACAGCTGTACTTCTTTATAAATGCCCTGCAAGCCCATCAATAATTGACCCTGGAAAATACCCCTGTGGGTTCCTAATACCTGTAAACACGGTTTCTGTCTCTGACCTGTCTCCACACAGGGCACCAAGGGCCAGGGAGCGTGCTCCTCTCCCTCTTCTCTCAGGCCCCGGGCTCTCCTCTCTGGCCTCTGCTGCCTCCACACCCCCTTGCTTTTGCCCCAGGAGGTTCGGGAAGCATCTTCAGAGAAACAGCACAATCCTGACCTTTCTATCATTCACATTGAAGATTTTTTGCTTTCCCCCCTCTTCAAATTCTCCAAAGGGAAGAGGGAGGGAGAGAGGAAGGAGGGGACGTTGGTTTGAATTACATATTGATCTCTTGAGCAGATGTGTTCTGCCTGGACAGCCCGCTGTCAGAGCCCTGCTTCTCATTCCCAAGCCTGGCCATCGACCTGTGACCCATCCAGACGCCCCCAACCCCAACCTCAGGCCTCCAGAATTCTGTCGTTTGAGGATCCAAAGCTTCACAAGCCTCCTTTCCCTGCTTCATAAAGCCCTGGACTCTGTACATACAAATCTTGCTCCGCACTTTGCACGTTGTAGGACCTGGTTTAATGCCAGGTACATGGAGTGCTGCTGTTCCCGCCACCTCCACCAGGGGCGCCTGAACATCTGTGGCTCCACAGTACCCCATGCCTAGAGTACAAGCCCACATTCGTTGACGACACTGTTAGATCATCAGTCAGAGCCTTCATCCCCTCCGAAAATGCAAATACATTGGCTTAGTGCCACAGACACGCCCGTGGGGTTTCCTTCGCCGGACCAGCAGCTTGTCATCCTGCAGAGAGTGGGAAACGTGGAGAGTGAAGGGTTGGGGGTGGGGGGAAGGAACAGGCCGCAGAAGCAGGAGGCAAGGGGCATGGCCCCAGGGATGGGAGCATTTGTTCGGATGGTATCATGGATGAGGGGATGCAGCCTCGAAGTGGTGGAGACTGGTGGGGACCGGGAGCCCAAGACAAGCTTCTCTTGCACTGTCCCTCCTGAGTGGGTGCTGTGCCCCTCAGCCAACATTTTCACTACCATCATCACCAGCATCCACCTTCCCGCTGCCCCTGACACGGAAAACCTTAAAGTCAGCTATAGCACCCAGCCACACTGTGACCCCACCTTGGGGCAACTCACTTGCCCCTGGGCTTCACCTGCCTCTTTTAGACAGGGCTATGTATTAAACAGTCTGAGTCCTTACCACATGCCAGGCATTGCTATAAGCACTTTACAAATATGCCTCTTCTCACCTCACAACCACCTACAAAGTCATACTGTCCTCCCCCATGGTGCAGATGAGGAAACTGAGGCACAGGGAGGTTTAGTGACTTGCCTACGGTCACAGAGCCGGTAGGTGGCAAAGTGGGGACTGGCAGCCAAGCCATCTGGATTCTGAGTTCTGTTTCTGCTTACACTATACTATGCTGATCTCCAAAAGCCTGTGTGGCTCAGAGAACCGTCTCTAGACTAGATGGTCCCTAAACAGCTTTCCTTGGCACGTGGCTCAGTCTCCCTGGGTTCACTCACACATCCGTCCACCCTTTTTATTTATTCATGCACCTGTCAGAGCTCTGGGTGCTGAGGGAGTAGACACATTAGTGCCCTTGGGGATCATATTTTGGTAAGGTAGACAGAAAACAATAAACACATTACACATACTACGTGTTATATGTGGTATGTATTCAATCAAAGCTGAATTATGTCAAGACGTGAGACATGAAATGAGAGATAAGGCAGCTGGAGGAGATAGCAAGTGTCCATGATGGTCAGGGGAAGGCCCATCCGAGAAGGTGATATGTGAGCAGAGACCTGCATGAAGTGAGGCAGAGAGGTCTGGGATTCAGGAGGGAGCCTGGCAGGTAGAAGAGACACTAAGTGCCAAGGCCCAGGAGCTGGCATGCATGGAGTGTGAGGAAACCCCCTGAGCACCCCGAGGCTGGCGTGTATGGGGGCCGGTCTGTGGCTTGCAGGGGAGGGAGAGCCCAGGGTAAGGGCTGCTCCCTTAGGGATAGACAGAACTCAAGGCCTGGCTGGAGAGGAGTGGTGGAGAGGCGTCTCCATGAGTCAGACAAGAGCTGAGCCCAGGAAAGATGAAAAGCCAGCCTCAGTCTCCTTCTGAGGAGGTCATCTGCCTTAGGAAACAGGGTACAGTTCTGAACACTGCCTTACTCTGCTGCAACACTTATGGATGGAGGAGGAAGCTGGGACAGAGAGCTGAGAGCCCCTGTTCCCCCTCACAAGGAGGCCAGCAGTGGGGCAAGAGGGAGGGAGAGAGGTTACAGCCCCAGATAACTTGATGTGGAAAAGACCAGCTGGGTCATGGAGCAGGTCCCCCGGGGCCCCAGGGGATGATGTGGCCACAGGAGAGAGCCCGCCTTCTCATTTCATGCTCTGGCTGAGAGCTGGAGCTGGAGATGGGAGTGAGTTGAAATTAGATGGGAATTTATTTAAGGCTTTTAAACATTTCTGCGTTCAGAGGGCCTCGGGAGAACCACAGATCATCTCTTCCACAGCCTGCACGCAGTGACACATCAGGCCCCTGGGCAACCCCAGCACACCATGGGTGGGGACAGGCTGCCCCCACCCCCACCCCAGAAGATCTCTGCACACGTGTCCTGGGGCTCAAGGTAGGCTGGACCTCCCCATCTCCTGTGCCTGCTGCCTCAGGCCAAAGGTTTAACTATAAATACACTAAGCCCAACTAATAGTGGCATAGAGGAGTAAGGGGGCCAGTTGTTTGTGCTCTGGGACTGGACACCTCTTCCCACTCCTCATTCACACTATGATGTCATTCAAGCTAGGAAAGGGCTGTGACTTCCCTGTTGGGTGCTTTCTGGCCCACCTTCAGATCACCAGCTGCCGCCAGCTGTGAGGACACCCAGGCAGCCTGTGGAGAGGCCCACCTCAGGCGGAACAGACCTCTAGAAGGAACCCACACGGGTGAGTTGGGAAGCTGCTTCTTCAGCTTGGCCAAGGCTTGAGGTAGCTGCAGCCCTGATAGCTTGACTACAGCCTCGAAAGAGACCCTGCCCCAAAGCACAGATAAACTCTGCCCAGATTTATGAACCGCAGAAGCCATCAGTAAGTGTGTGTTTTTGTAAAGCTGGGGGTGACAGACGCCTGGGTGGCTCAGTCAGTTAAGCCTCCGACTTCGGCTCAGGTCATGATCTCACGGTCTGTGGGTTTGAGCCCCATGTTGGGCTCTGTGCTGACAGCCCAGAGCCTGGAGCCTGCTTTGGATTCTGTATCTCCCTCTCCCTCTGCGCCTTCCCTGCTCACGCTCTTTCTGTCTGTCTGTCTCTCTCTTAAAATAAATAAACATTAAAAAAATTTAAAGTTCGGGTGCCTTATTGTGCAGCCACAGATAACTCATAGAGAGGCCATCTGGGGCTTATGCAGTGCCTCAGTGTTGCCATCAGGGACCCAGGCCCCTTCTGTCTTTCTATTCTTCCTCCAGAGCGTGAGGCTTTCATCCTCATGGTTACAAGATAGTTGCTGTGTATCCAGATGTCACATCTGCATGCTAATCGGGAAGAGGGCCTAAAGCCAGACGGGGGTGTGCCTGCAGGGTCCGAGCCTTTTACACAAGCTTTCCCAGGGAGGCTACCAACCAGCTTCCAATTTCATCTCATTGACCAAAAGACGCCCATGGGCCACCTGCAGCCCCACAATGAATGGAAGAGTGGACCAGATGACCTCTGGGGTTCAAGAATACCAAAGTCCCACCCCCAGAACCCAGCAAGGGCTATTCAGGCTGCATAGGAGGATGTAAGTCCCTTGAAGGTAGTGACTCGGTCTAACTCAGCTGTGATTCCCAGGACCTAACCCAGCACCTCACATAAGAGGTACCCAAATAACAGTTTTTGAATGAGTGATCTAGGTTATAAGGCTTCAAAGGCAGGAATGGTATCTTCCTTGTTTTTATACCCTGGCTGGTTGGCGGGGCTCTGAGATTCTTAGAGGGCAGGCACCGTGCCTTGCTAATCCATGCAGCCCAGTCCCAGGCACACAGAGGGACATGCTAACAGGGTGTGCTGAATTGTTTAACCGTCTGGCTGACCAAGAGCTCTGGTCTCCTGCCCCTCCCTCAGGAGACTTGCTTGACCTTGTGGTGCCATCCTTCCTCTGCGTGAAATGGGAGTCAGGTGCCTCACTGTCCTGTTAAGCAGCCGTACTTGCCTCTGCAAGGGGCCTGCCCTCTCCTGGCTGGGATCCTCTCTGAAAGATGATTAGGGAAGCCAGCTACAGGCTGGCTCCAGCTTCTCCCTGGGGAATTGTCCCCCTCAGCTGGAGAGAGAGAGAGAGCTGGGTCCTGCCTGGGCACCTTGCCCAGGCAGCCTTCACTGTGCTCTCTGTGGACTCCAGAGCCCAGTGGTGGGAGGTGTGGGGACAGAGCCCATTGTTCAAAGGTTCAGAGGAAGGTTCTTTCTGGGAGGCAATCCAAGGAGCTGCTCTGACTGTGACACTTTGGTTGGGGGACCCCTAGACATGCTCAGAGGTGTCCTAGCAGCAAAGCCCCTGATGCCCTGTACTCCCTGAAACCCACATCATTTCTCTTTATGGAACTGCCCATTACCCTTTCTCTCATAGACTTTCTAATCTGTCCCCACCCCCCAAAAGAGGGAGAAGTTGGCTTCTGAATAGAATTGGCCCAATAAAAGGGTTTCCATGTCAAGAGATATTGGTCTGCCCCTAAGAACGTTCCAAGGGTCCATCCTTAAAAAAATTTTTTTTTACATTTATTTATTTTTGAGAGACAGAGAGAGACAGAGCGTGAACAGGGGAGGGGCAGAGAGAAAAAGAGATACAGAATCTGAAGCAGGCTCTAGACTCTGAGCTAGCGGTCAGCACAGAGCCTGACGCGGGGCTCGAACCCACAAACTATGAGATCATGACCTGAGCCCAAGTCGGATGCTCAACTGACTGAGCCACCCAGGCACCCCTCAGGGGTCCATCCTTAGAAAGTCGTTCATGGATCCACCATGGATCCTTTTCCCTGGAGATCTGCAGAACGGGATGAATTGTTCAGCTCCTTAGGATGCAAGGGGACACATGAAGTGGGGTCCAGACAGCCTGATGTTTTTATTCTTTTGTGGAATATTCACTGCCCAGGTACATCCTGAATCCAGTGTGGTCTGTCACATTATGAACCCTGAGGCACCGTAGACATTTTTGCCTAATGTCCCCCTAACCCGACAGTAAGCGCCTTCAAGGCAAGAGCTATTCAGTATTCATTCTGCTGCCTCTAAGCTTAGCGAGCTCTCAGTAAGTGTTAAACGCATGGACAAATGAACAAATGGATGATGGAGCCCTCAGGAGCCATTCAGACCCATCCCCTTTCTTTACAAATGAGTTAGTTGGGCTCCGGGTTGTCAAATATAGGTCCAGTGTCCCCATCAGCCAATTGGGAGAAGATTACACTTGTGCCGAGTCAGGCCCACCAACAAGTGATTGTGAAAAGTGAAGGGAGATACACCTGAACACTCAGAGACACACCTGAACACATAGGCACCTCCTGAAATGAAAAGGAAAATGAATGATCATACCATGCGTTTTGGGGACTCCTCCGCATATTACTAATTACTGTTCACAACTTGTGTGTTAGGTATCACTAGTCCCCATTTATTGATAAGGAACTGAGGCTTCAATAATACTGTGATTGAGACCGGGTTCCTGCAATCTATCAGCCACGCTATAAAGGGAGGAAACCAAATAATGCGCACTATATTTGTTTCCTGCTGGTGCTGGAACAGATTACCACAAACCGGGTGACTGAAAATAACACAAATTCTCATCATACAGTTCCGGAGAAGTCTGCAGCCAAGGCACCAGCGGGGCTGTGTTTCTCTTGGGAACTCTGGGGAAAATGCCTTTCCTTGTCTTATGAGCTTCTAGGGGAAGACTTGGTTGCTGCCCTTTTCTCATCTCTTCCCACCTCTGCTTCTGACCTCACGTCTCCTTCTCAGACTCCAACCCTCCCTCATCCCTCTCTTTCTTTTTTAATTTTTGAGAGAGAGGGAGGGTGGGGACAAGGGGCAGAGCGGGGGAGAGAGAATCTCAAGCAGGCTCCACACCGTCAGATGCAGGGTTCAAACTCAGGAACCGTGAGATCATGACCTGAGCTGTAATCAACTGAGCCACCCAGGCACCACCCCTCACCCCCACCTCCCTCCTTTAAGAAGCTCTGTGATTGTATTGGGCCCAACTCGATTATCTTTCCTCCCTCCCTCTTTCTTCCTTCCCTCCTTCTTTATTTCCTTCCTTCTTCCCTTTGTTTTCTCCCTTCTCTCCTTCTGGCCTTCCTCCCCTCCTCTCTCCTTTCCTCCCCAACCCCCCTCAGTTCAATGTTTCTTTTTTTTAGTGATAATTGAAATCAGCTGGTCAGTAACTTTTCCCTCTGGATCCCCAAGGAGCTTGAAGATCCCTACCCGGGACTCATCTTCTACATATTAGTGGATGCGAACCCCTTCACACATCCCTGGACACACACTGGATTCATCCATATTATTCCCAGTCTTCCAGAGGTGTGAAGTCCAGAACTGGACACAAAATGTCAAAGGAACCAAGGGCATAGATCGCTTTCATCCCCATAGGCATTATCTAGCATGGTTCTAGAGGTTTGAAAAACCCTGGTGAAAAGGGAAAGGAAGGTAGGAAGGAGGGAGGGAGGGAAGAAAAGGAGGGAGGGAGGGAGGAAGGAAAGAGGGAGGGATGGAAGGAAGGAAGAAAGGAAGGGAGGGAGGAAGGAAGGAAGGAAAAAGGAAGGGAGGGAGGGAGAAAGGGAGGGAGGGAAGGAGGAAGGAAGGAAG
>CM053577.1:106179385-106207840 GCA_028646485.1 Cryptoprocta ferox
GGAGGGAGGAAGGAAGGAAGGAGAAAGGAAGGAAGGAAGGAAGGAAGGAAGGAAGGGAGGGAGGAAGGAAGGAAGGAAGGGAGAAAGGAAGGAGAAAGGAAGGAAGGAAGGAAGGAAGGGAGGGAGGAAGGAAGGAAGGAAGGGAGAAAGGAAGGAAGGAAGGGAGGGAGGGAAGGAGGGAGGGAAGGAGGGAGGGAGGAAGGAAGGAAGGGAGGAGGGAGGGAAGGAGGGAAGAAAAAAGCACAGCGTGCTGCTGGAGTGTGTGGAGACCCTGCATTTCCGTGCACTGGGACACATGATGGATACCGCCATGCAGCCCATTTATTTAACAAACATTTATTGAGCAGCTGGTCCTGTGCTGGGCACTGTGGGTGAAACAAAGATAAATAATAGATGGGGCATGCCCTCAGGGTGCCTTCAGTCTAGCAGGGAAGTGCGGATCTGAACACAACTAATTTTAACTCTGGGAAAAAGGAAGACAGTAGGTCCCCCTGGAGAGAAGCATGGATCTGAGCCCCAGGGCTCCAGGCTAGCAACTTGGCATTTGGTCATTATTGATTTTGAGTTTTGCAGGGAAGGCAGTGAAATGAGAAGTGGGGAGAAGGGCCGAGTCTGCATTTACTGTCCCGCCTGTGGCCCACCCCCTTTGGAAGGGTCCTAGTGGCATCTCTCAATGGCCGTTCAGCAAGTATTGATTGAGTGTCTCCAAGGAAGCAGGCCCTAGCTCAGGTGGGGATGATAAGGTCCCTCGACAGCCCCCTGCATTGCTCCCAGGCCATCTGCTTCCTGTCCTGGTGCCTGTGCTCTGTTCCTGTGCTTGGAACGTTCACAGGCACGCACTCATTGCTATCACTAGGATGTTAAAATTGCCACCTGAGTACCCTCAGGACTGCCTCTGTCACCCCCACCCCCTCGGGGGGGGTGTACCTCCACATGGGTCTGCCTGTCTGCCTGTCCCATCTGCCCCCGCGCTGCGGAGAGCCTGTGTGCCTCTTGGCTCCGATTCCTTTCATCTCCATTTGTTCTCTCTCTCTCTATTCAGTCTGCTGATGCCTCTCTCTCCACAGCTCCCCGGGAGTGATGTGTGCGTGTGTGATGTGTGAGTGTGTGCGTGCGCGTATGTGTGAGAGAGAGAGAGGACAGAGGGAGACCATTCCTTTCAGGAGTTTTCCTCCTTGATTGAGCTATAGTTTCCTGCGAGAGAATCACAGATGCAGCAGAGCCCATATCAATTGCCTTGGGATGCATGATGCATAAATCTGGGCAGGATGGGGCCAGGGTATTGGAATGAGGCAATGAAACACAGCCCTGGTAGGTGGGGCTTCCCCATATACCTGCTGCCCCTGCTCACCGTGTTGACTGGTTCTTGCTCAGCCTAGGGCCACATCTTAGCATCACAGGGACAAAGGACAGGCCAGCTCTGGGCAATGGAGATGGCCCTTGGGCCAGGACAGGGCTGGAATTCCCCTGCTCTTGAGGGGTTCACAAATCAACACAGAGGAAGAAGGTTGGCCAAGAGGCTGGTGGTGCTCTGGGTCCTAGAGGGGTGGGCCCGAGGACCAGGGAGGGAAAACAGGCATTCTTCAGCCCTCCAGGCCCTGTGTCTGTACATCTACTTAAATCAGTCCTTGCCATAACTCTGAGAAGTCTATGTGGATTAGTGTGGGACTAAAATGGACATCAAGGCCCAGAGAGGTTAAGCAGCACTGCTGAGGCCACAGAGCTATTGGGTCATCTGGTGGCCAGATCCATTCCTGATCCGCCTTACTCTTTCACCACTCAAAGCTCATGTGCTTACGTGTGTTAGCCCTGGTGAGGTGAAATCCCCTCAATAAATTCATAGTCTTTGCTGGAGGCTGGGGCTTTGAGGAGGCCCAAAGTTGCTCAGGCTTTAGGTTATCTGCTCAAGGCTATGGGTTTTGGAAACCAGATCCTGAAGCCTGTTGCCTCATAAGGACACTCTCTGCTTTAAAGCTTCAGACATTCCAATCAGAATATGCATGATCATTTATGCGCTTTCTTTAATTTATGCAGAGATGTCAGGATTTTCAATTTATGCAAAGGTGTATTGTATCTTTCCCTTACACAATGATGGCTTTCTGTGCAAACTTTTAAGAAAGCCTGCTTGACCTGGGTGCAGGCAATGCCTCACTGGGAGCAGCCCTCGGCCAATAAAGGATGGGGATTGGTGGGTAAATGTGCCAGCTTTCCCACCTCCCTGAAGGACATCCCTGGGACATCTCCCAGAGACACCGGTAAGCCCCAGTTTCCCCAGTATAACCTGCTCTCTAGAGTGCCTTGTGCTGGCTTCCTCGATTCCTGGTCTACTCTGCGTTCTCCTGGGATCACCTCCATGTAATCCTCAGGTCCTTGAATCAGGTTCTACTTCTAGGGGAACTCAACCCAGGACAGTCACATTGAGGAGCAAGGGAGCCAGAACTCAAACCCAGGTCTGCCTGACTCCAAAACCATATTTGTGTAACCAGGAAAGCCATACCCACTCAGATACTTACCTTCTGTAGGCAGACATGCATTACACCGAATCTGTTCTTTCTCTGAGGGTTTTGAGGGCACATAGTAAAGTTTCAAGAAACTCTCATTTCCCTTTTGTATTTCAGGTGCTTCCAGGTATTGGTTTATAGTATGCTCACCAGCTAACCAAGTCTCTCTGCTTACCTAACCAAGTCTCAACCAAGGGAAGGAAGCTTCTTTCCATCCAGCCTCACTCAATTGTAGATAGCCCCCAAAGGACACACCTTCTTGCCTCCAGGCATGTTAAGCAGATCTATTAGGCTTGTAGGAAATGGAAGCAAAACAATAATGGAGAAAAGAACTAGATGGTGGTTGCTTGTTCCTCTTGCAGAGGAGACAAGTTAGGGGGAAGGGCATGGAAGGTCTTAGCCTTAACACAATTTCCTAAAAGCACATGACTTTTGACTTTGACTCACATTTTCATCAGGGTTGATTCCCTTGAGGTTGGGAAAAGTATCCTCCTGCCTCTCTGAGACTCTTCCCTTTTACCCGGCATTTCCAACAGGTTCTGGGTGGGAATGTGTGCCTTCCAGGTCAGGTTTTGCCTGGCAATCCCTCAGGACCCATGCACGGTCAGCCCAGGTAGTTAGTGGATCTCTGTCTCAATGGCTAAAGGCTCAATAAACATTTAGAAATTTGATCTGCAGAAGTAGTTGCCCAGGGAGGTCAAGGCCAAAGGTGGAACCAGGAGAGGAGCTGATACCTGGAATAGAATTCTTATTACCTACTTGTTATTCTTATGGTCATGACCCATCCTTTGCTGGGCTGCTTGAAAAGACACGTGCAAATGCACACATCAGTAAATACAGGTGAGTTTCTTTGTCTTAGGTCTCACTTACAGGATGAGGCCTTCTCTTCCCCCTTGCTACTTTATTCCACATTTTCAGCCATTTTCCCTAATGAAACTATCAGGCAGAACTAATCCAAACATCGGCTTAATTAATCAACATTTGGCAGTCTATAACTACACGCTCTGGTCCAAATTACTTGTGACAACTTTCTTAATACAATACCAAAACATCTACTGGGAGGCAGTGGCCCCTTCAGCTGGCCGGAGAGCACCGCTCTTCAATTTATCTAATATATTTTAATAAAGTCACAATAAACCTTCCATCTCCCAGGTATGACAGGGAGCATTTTGCTACCAGAAAATGTCATTATTTTAACTTTGTCAAGAAAACATTAAGTGCCCTCATAGAAGAGATGTGTTCTCACCAAGAGCTACCTCTGGATAGAGGATGAGTTCATGCCCCAAGGATGTCTTTGGGTCAAGTGCTCAACAGAGTCCCTGGGGGCTGGTGCTCCGGCCAGCCAAGAAAGTAAATGCAGCCAGAATCCTTCCAGAAGTTGTGATTCTCTTTCAGAGACTGACCTCCCAATAGGAAGAAGAATCAGAATAAGAATGATAGTTTTTACTATTTATTTACTACTTCATGGTTCATAGAATACTTTCATGCATATGGTCTTGTTTGGTCTTATAATATCCCTGGGATGTGAGGAAGAGAGGAGTGCCTTCCTTCCTGTCTCATTCCTTCATTCAACACCAATACACCTTAAATACCTGGTGGGTGATAGGAGCTGAGCCATTCATTAGAGACTCAGCAGTAAGCAAGGTAGACTCAGGTGAGCAAGGTAGATGTGATCCTGCTGCACTGGCCATCTGAATTTACGCCTCCAGGTCTCCTACAGGCTGACCTGCACTGACTGTATCGCCTGGGCTACCTGTCCTCCTCCTTCCTGTTGGGTTTGGCCAATGAGAGACAGGAGACCAGAGGTAAGAGATCCCCAGTTCTCTCCTTGCTGGGCTATTGGTTGGCAGGTCTGCATTCCTCTGCCAAGACCAGCTCTCATCTTCCATAAGTATAACCACAGCTCTCTCAGATGCTAGTAACCACTCTCTTCTTTTGTCCCTTCAAGCCTAAGAGAAGTAAGGACTTTATTCTCCTGCTACCCCAAACTCTCAAAATCAGTTACCCTGCTAGAAGACACCATCTGTTTCCTAAAGGACTCTGACTGTTATGTGTAACTTCATATAACATATAGGCTGGTGGCCTTTAACCAAATCATTGCACAAATAATTAATTGCAAACGCGATATGTGCTACAAAAGATGGGCGCCATGTTGTGTGAGAGTATGTTAGCAGGCATCTGACTTCCTTTTGGGTATCAGAAAGGATTTCCCTGCAGGGGTGATATTTAAGGGGCTGAGGAGAGTAGCTATGAGGATTTTAGGTTGGGTGGGGTGGGCAGTGTTCCAGGCAGAAAAAATGACATGTTTGAAGCCCTGAAGTCTGGAAAAAAACTTTGTTTTGGAAGAAAGCCAGCAGGCCACTGATGTGGGTGGCCTTTTAAAAACGCCAGATGTGATCATGGCTGAAAGCCTCTCTGGGTCAAGGGGAAGCCAAAGAAGTGGGGAGGAGACAGACTCCACTTCTTCTAGGGCTGGGATGAGGGCATGTAAGTAAGACACTAGGGCACAAAGTAGAGGGAAGTGTTCGCTCTTGGGGCCACACAAGTGCAGGAGTGGCCCTGACGGTGACACTTCCTTCAATCTTGTCCTCTAGGCGCCTGACTTGCCTCACCCTAGTTCTGGCTTACCTCCAGAATTCAGAAAATGAGGCTAGGAAAGGGAGAGTCCTGGAGCAAAAATAAAGGCAAGAACCAAGAAAGGTGGCCTGAGCAGAGGGGCAAGTTTAAATGGAGATGAACTCAAGGGGGAAAACTAGGTTTGAAGCAAGGGAACTGATGCAGAAGTTCAGAAGGCACAGGGGAGACAGAACCTGGGAAGATTCTCCACGTACCTGGTAGGGTAGATCTAGACTCACTTTCCTAGGATGTCTGTACCCTTGTCTGTGTGTGGGGAGGGAGCTTCAAGGGGCCCCAAGCCGGAGTAGGCATGTGCGCCTTGGTGGGGGCCAAGAGCATCTGTAGACAATATCTATTTCCTGCTTATAGGTTGGAAGTAACAGAGCTGGTCCTAGAACCCAGAGCTCTTGACACATGACCGCCCAGTGTTCTGGCTTGAAATAGTATCAATAGCAACAGCCTGAGACCCAAGCAATGACCTTTTCTGTGCATCTCAGATGGGTGCTCTGCCAGCCTGACCCTTCCTTACCAGTTGCAGAGAGTTTACTGTGAAGGCAAAGGAAACAGACTGCACACAGAACCATCTCATATCTGACACCAACTTCAAGTTGGGGGGAGGGTGTGGATCCCAAATCCACTCTCCTATTTGATGATTTACTTGGAGCACTCAGAGAACTTACTCTCAGTTGTTATACTCATGGTTATGATTTGTTAAAGGAAAGGATATAGATTTAAATCAGCCAAGGGACAGAGGACAAGAGTTCAGGAAAGCTCCCACTGTCTTTTCTCTGGGAGCCTGTAGACGTGTCACTTTTCTGCCATTGGCGTGTGACAATACACTTGGAGTATTGCCAAAGGGAAGCGCCCTTGAACCGGGGTCCAGAGTTTCTACTGGGGCTCCATCACATGCTGCCTGCGAAGCTCACCTTATTTCCAGTCCTCTGGAGGTATAACTGAGACCCCATAGCCCAGAACCCCCATTTAAATCTCACACTGTTAGACTGTCCAATGGCCAACGCCCCCAGCAAACAAATTCACTGCTCAGAGACGCGATGGCATTCCAAGGGCCTGGCAGCAGAGAACAAAGGCCAGACCTTTCCTTGAGCAAAGTTAATTCTTGCTGCACATTAGCCTTTGTGGAAGACCTCGGGGTTCCTGCCAACAGCTCTCCAGGCCTACGAGCAGCCTTGTTTCCACCATAAGTCCATAGCCTGGAGGGCTTGCGTCGGTTTCTCAGATGGTAGACAGGGACCTCAGGATAGTTAATCCAATTTTTAAAAACATATTTGTCATTTTGCTTTATTATAAAATTAACAAATGCCCCTAGTAAATTTTTCTAAAAATACAGAAATGTATACTATAGAAAGTTCCCCATCATACAACATAATCCAGAGGCATACATAAAAACAAAAATTCCCCATAATTCAAGAAATAACTGTTCTCCAAAATTTGGTTTGTATTTTTCCATTTTTTCATGCATATTTTAACATATAAATATGTAATTACTTTTAAAAAAGATGATATACTATATATAGTGTTCTGCAACTTGCTTTTTCTCCTTAACAGTATATCATAGATACGACATGGAAATGTCACCACATATAAATGAACCTCATTTTTTCAACGGCTGAGTAGTATTCCAGTGTGAATGTTCCACAATTTATTTAATGGCTGAATAGTATTCCAGGGTGAATGTACAATTTATTTAACCAATTGCTTATTGATAGTTATGTAGGTTATTGCCAATTTTTTTCTATGGCAAACAATGTTGCAATGAACATCCTTGTACACATGTAATTGGGCCCTGTGCTAAAATTTCTGGAGGGCGAACTCTTTAAGGAGGAATTTCTGGATTAAAGGATATGTGCATTTTGCAATTTAATAAATCTTGCCAAATTGTACTCTGAAAAGCTCATCCAATTTATACTCATATTAACGATGTATGGGAGTGCTGGCTTGCTGCCCCCTTTGCCAACTGGCTGTTATTAATCCTTTACATGAATCCAAATATTTAAAGTAAAACCAGCATTACACTATTCTCAGTCCTAGAGCTGGATGGCTGCCCACTTCCCCCTCAATGTTCCCACTGGGGGACAGCTCTCCTTGCCCCAGCCACAACCTGTGAGACTGGATGGTAGGGAATGTGGGTGGTGCAGGAAAGCTGAACTCTGGAGGAAAGCAGTCAAATGGGGACTGATTTAATGTTTTGTTCGTGTAAACTCTTGGTGTGAGATTGAACATTTGAAATCTACTCCCCTGGGTATGCCGAATGCCCCATGGTTTTTTCCTAAGTTAGATGTATCAGCTTTCTGGTGCTGCGGAACAAATTACCACAAATTTAGTAATTCAAAGCACCATGAATTTATTATCTCACAGTTTCTATAGGTCAGAAGCCCAGGTATGGTGCCATAGCTGGGTTCTCCGTTTTGGATCTCACCAGGCTGAAAGCAAGGTGTGGTGTGGGCTGCAATCCTATCTGAAGCTGGGGCCTGTTGCTTATGGTCTTATGACTGACGTGTCTGTTTTCTTGCTGGCTGTTGGGTCAGGATGGTTCTCAGCTCCTAGAGGCCGTCCTCAGCTCCTAGCCATGTGGGTCTTTCACAACATGGCAGCTTTTTTCTTGAGAGCCAGTAGGAGGGTCCCTCCCCAGTCTGCTACCACAGTCTTATATAAAGTAACAGTAATCACAGGAATGAGTATCTCATCATATTCCCATGTCCCACCCACACTCAAGGGGAAGGGATTATTCAGGGGTGCAGGGAAGGAAGGTGGGAGTCTTGGAGGCCATCTTGGATTTCTGCCTACCACCTTAGCTAACATGTGAATGGATTCTGTGTGTATTGGGTTTCCCGGGAGGGCCTGGGGAAAGCTGTGATCCCAGGTGGTCTGCTCTTTGGCAGGATAATTGTAGACCTCTTCTATTTTTGTCTTTTATGTGGTGACAGTGGAAACTTCCTGATGGGCCATACAATGGTACCATTGGGGTATCTGCTGAATCTCACCTCCCTTTTTTTGCCTTGTCCCCTCACTTAAAGGGATGGGTTCAGGTAGCCATTCTATCCAAATGGGTTTGGTGACAGACCAAAATAGAGCAATCAATTTTTCCCTCCTGAAAGTTTGGAAGCAGGATTGAAGTTATGTATCAGTTGTTAGAGATGCTGAAGCAAGCTGGGAGGACCTAGAGCTCAGGCAGGGGCAGCAACTTTATGCCACCTGCATATAGAAGAAGGAATTCAATCAGGAGAGAAAAACTAAAAACTGAAGGTAACATGCGAAGACAGGTAATGACAGGATGACCAATTCACGTGGTTTTCCCGGGACTGAGGGGGTGCCCGTGACACAGGACTGTCAGTGTTAAAAGCAGAAAGTTTATAGCAAACCAGGATGAGTTGGTCACCCTCTGTAAAGAAGAGGAACCTGTGGCCCCAGACAGGGAGAGAGGAGCTTCCTTGAATCCTGATGCTTCCATCTCTGGGAGAAGCCTGGCAGGGTTTCTTGCCTTGAGTCCCACAGACCACCCTATAACCTCTCAATCCCTTTTTGTGTAAACTGGCCTGGAAGTTTAACTTCCAGGAAGACCACACTTCTCAGCCTCCCTTGTCATCAGAGAGGCCCTTTGTGACTGGATCCTTGCCCAGGGAGGAGGTGAGCAGATGGCATGTGTCATTTCTAGTCCCAGGCAGTTAACCTTGAGTGTGTGAGCTCCACTTACCCTCTCCCCTTACCATGCAGCTGTAAATGAACAATGCTGGGATGGCTGTGTTGAGGAGGGGACTGCCCAATCCTGATGGTGGTCAGAGAGCTGCTGGACCTCAGAGGACTTTATGTGAGTAAGAAATCAAACTTTTTGTGTTAAACCTCTGAGATGTCAGAGCTCATTTGTCCTTCTAGCAGAGTTCTCTGACTAATACAGTGGGTTTCTTTTACTTTCAACCAAAAAAACTTCTTACTAAGACAGCTCAAGTCACCAGTATCCTCAGTTTTGGAATGCCTAAGAAGGTTCTTATTTTCTCACTTGTAGAACAATGAGAGATGCTGACCAGTCTACATCCAAGGGCAGGATTAAGGTGCCAGAGTGCAGAACAGAAGCTGAAGGATGTCAGCTGACTTTGCCAAGGTTTCCACTTCCTGAGGTGGCTTTAGCCCATCAGCAGGTTACAGAGGTGAGGATCTAAGCAGACATTCCCTGTGGCTGGAGGAGGATAGTCAGCAAGGCACCACCACTACACTTGGGCCAACTGAAGAGGTCAGGGGCAGGGCTGAGACAGGGCTAAACTAAGTGAATGCTTGAAAACAGACCCACCTGGCAGCAGGAATCCTGCCTAGTGCCACCTGCTGAGGAAAGGTAGAACTTGGTTTCCAGATCATAATGCTTACATCAGATAAACTTC
Organism: Cryptoprocta ferox; assembly: GCA_028646485.1. Taxonomy (NCBI): domain Eukaryota; kingdom Metazoa; phylum Chordata; class Mammalia; order Carnivora; family Eupleridae; genus Cryptoprocta; species Cryptoprocta ferox. Next base: position 106,188,894 of record CM053577.1, read on the forward strand.
TAGAAACACACATGTTATCAAAACTGATTCAGGAAGAAATAGAAAATCTTGGGGCTCCTGGTGGCTTAGGCGGTTAAGCATCTGACTCTTGATTTCAGCTCAGGTCTTGATTTCACGATTTATGAGTTCGAGGTCTGCACTGGGCTCCGGGCTCCAAGCAGAACCTGCTTGGGATTCTCTCTCTCTCTTGCTCTCTTTCTGCCTCTCCCCTTCCTGTGTGCTCTCTCTTTCTCAATATAAATAAATAAACTTAAAAAAAAGAAGAAATAGAAAATCTGAACAGACTTATAATGAGCAAAGAGATTGAATCAGTAATCTAAAAAAATAACAACAAAATTTTCAATAAAGAAAATTCTAGGACTAGATACTTCACTGGTGAATTATACAAACATTTAAAGAAGAATTAATACCAATCCTTCTCAAACTCTTCCAAAAAAATCAAAGAGGAAGAGAAAAAGGAAGTAGCGCTTCCTAACTCACCCCATGAGGCTGGCACTACCCTGATACCAAAGGCAGACAATGTCCGCCGGTGTCCCAGTTTGGGGGGAAACATACCCACCATCTGCTGGGGCTCAACACAAATGAAATGGAGACACTGGGCTGGATGGACACCTGGGACAATTAGCTCTGGGCCCCCTAAATCCCCTGCCAAGGGCCCTGTGTTTACTGCAGGATGTCCCCTACAACCTCCCTCTGCTGCTCCAGATCCTCCAACCTACTATCTCACCCCCTCAGTCGATGGGCATCGTCCCCAGGTTGGGTCAACATTCCTCCTGCTGCTGTTCTGTCTTCTTCTTTCCCATCCAGTCCTTCCACACTGTGCACACGAATCACCTGGGGTCTTGCTCCAATGGAGACTCTAGTTTAATCACTACGGGGTGGGGTCTGAGTCTCTGCATTTTTCACAAACCCCCAAGGAATGTCCAGGCTTCCATCCTAGGGCAAGATTTTGAGTACCAAGGGTCTGAAACACCCATCCCAGAAATGCTTTTTGGCCCCAATTTACATGGCCATCTCAAGGAATTCTGGGTAGGTCATCTCTAGCTAGTGAATCCGGACAGCAAGACTGTTTAACCTGTGCCAAGGGAGAATCAGAAGCCTGTCTTCATCAGGGCAGAGGCCGCTGCACACTGCATGCCATACACACATGCACACACATGCTATAGCATACCCGAATACCTCACATACCACACACACACACACACACACACACACACACACGAACACTCCTAATATCCCTACATTCCATACACACACATGCATGGACACACTATAACACTCCCCAACACCTCAATGTACCCCACTCGCTCTCTCTCTCGCTCTCTCTCTCTCTCAAAATAAAAATAGACATTAAAAAAATTAAAAGACAGAGAATGATCCCTTCCTGGCACCCAGGCTGACCACTTGACAAGGAGGAGCATGTAATCCCCGCTCTGCTGTGCCTCTCCTCACTGCAGGCTCCCTCCCTGGAGGCAGGCACTGGGCAGGTGTTGTCACCCTCCTCTCAGGGATTACACTAATTACACATTTATCTCCTCAGTCAGGATGCGTGGCATCTTTAGCCACCATGGCGCCCACTCTCAGCCTCCCAGACTGGCTGCCCCTCGTGGGCTCCCAGCCTGTTGGTAAGTTGTTAAAAACCCCAGAGGTACTGTTCAGAGAAAAGGGACAAAGAGAGCTAACATAAATCCCCCTGTAGGGCTCACCCGGCTTGCCAAGCTCTGCACAGGGATCTGAGAAGTGTGATGGGAAGACACAGTCCCAGTGCTCGAGGAACATGCAGGCTGGGGAGGGAGGGAGATGTAATGCACGTGCTAAGGGCCATCGTAGCAAAGTGTCAGAGTGGGTGTCAATGCCACCAGGAAGGACTTGACAGGAGAGGCGATGCTAGAGATTTGAAGGGTGAACAGGGCTTCGTCAGTTGCAAAAGGATTCTAGGGGTGAGGAGAGGACTTCCAGGCAGCAAGAAGAGCATGTGCAAAGGGGAGGGGCATAAGGAACTATGACATGTTGAGAGAATGGCAGAAGCTTGGTGTGGTTGGCACATCAGGTCTGTGGAGCACTGATGTTCCAATGCTTTCATGGCTGGTGTCTTTAGACATGTCTATTCTGTTCCTCAGCTAGATTGGAAACTCCTTGAGGGTAGTTCTATTCAGTTCCAGGTGATTCCATAAACATTTATTGAGAATATGTTCTATGCAGGGCACTCTGCTTTTTCTCAAGGAGAAGCCAAGACCAGGTCAAGAGTAGGTTCCTGCTATATAATGGCTCTCAGTCTAGTGGGGGAGACTGAGTCACCTGCTGGGGACCACACAGCAAGGCAGGATACACAGAGCCTGAGTGGAAACACTGAGGATTTGGGGAGTCTGAGGTTGGGTGGGAAAGAGATTAATGCCAACCAGGAGGGATCAGGGAAAGTTTATGGAGGATGTGGTGTTGAGCTGGCTCTTAAATGTCAACAGGAAAGATGGTGGGGAGTTTATCTTCATAAGTGGAAGGACTGCCATATGTGAAGTCCTAAGGTTTGAAAAATGTGGCTCAGTTCCGGAATGATGATGAGATTCCCATGGCAGTGATAGTAGGGATATAGGCTCTGTGTGTGTGTGTGTGTGTGTGTGTGTGTGTGTGTGTAAGGTGGGGAGAGGGTTGGGAAGAAACTAAAAACCATGCTACATAACATTTACTGTGGCCAGTCTGATACTTATTATATATATTTGCAAATTTCACAGATATTAACTTAGTAGTCCTTAGAGTAGCACAATGAGATAGAATGGTAGCTTTTATTATAGGTCCCCAAGGAATTTGAGGCCCAGAAAGGCAAACTAACTTGCCTGAGGTCACACAGCTAATAAGCAGCAGAGTGGGGATTTGAGCTCAGCCATTCTAGTTCCACGCTCTGAACACTACACTGCTCTGGTGGTACTGATAAAATGTGGCAGAAACTGTGTGTTGTCTGCCCACTGCCTTTCACTTCCTGTTTGTGCGAAGAACCCCGAGTTTGTTTGGCTGTCTCCTCCTCCCCACAAGATTCTAGGGTAAACCTCAATTAGCTTAAAAGCAATTATGGTAATCCCATCACCCTTGCCCGTCATTGGTTCAGAAAGGGGTCTGTAACCTAATCCTGAGAGAATCCTGCTGGGAGACTTTGGGAGAAGGTTCTTCACTAAGGAGCAATGGCATCCAAGAGGAAATGGCCAATCTTCCATAATGTGCTATCAACATCTAGAAATGGCCCTTGAGCTGTGGGGGTCATCTTATAGCCAGGAGGGGAGCTAAACCAACATGCTGGTGATGGTGAATTGGAAAGACACAGAGAACCTACAAAGAACCTGTATCAAACCAAGAAATCCATCAACCCGGGAAGACCCTCTACTCTGGGGCATTCTGTGGCATGAAATCATTAATCTTCCTCATTAGAGCCAGCTGAGGTGAAGGATTCTGTTACCTGTTGTCCAAAGAAAGCATCTTCTGATGCTTATGGAGATGGGCCATGAAAGGGTTTCCTGGCAGCGTCTTGCACCCAGGCAGTGGCAGCAGCGACACAGGAGCCTCCAGGATCCTTGCAAATCACAAATCATAGCTAGACACTGCAATCCAGCCGTGGACAGGGCTCCCGCCCTACTACAAGGCGGCAGTGACTGAAGAGGTGGGGGAGGGCGCATGGACTCAGCAGTTCTGGGAGCCAGGTGTGGTTCCACACCGAACCCACTGTGTGTCCGTGGGGAAGCTGTCCCCCTGCTCTGAGTCCTAGCTTCATTATCTGTGAAACAAACTGGTTGGATGAGACATTCTTTTAAGGCCCTTCCAGGTTTCTGATTCACTAATGAGTTGTCATCTGTCTAAACCCATTAAACTGCTTTACTAAAAAAAAAAAAAATTAAGTGGGGGATGGGGGTGGCAAAAGTTGGGGGTGGCAGATGGCTAGTTTATTCCAGGGACTGCCTTTGTGTCACAGAGAATGGCGGAGGAAAAATGTTTCCTCTACAGACAAGGTACAGAAGGATTTGGAATTGTCTATTTTCACGGGGATCAGGGAGAGAGGGAGATAATGGAGTGTGAGGTGACTGCTTACGGGGCTTGGATGTTAAGTCGGCTCTGAGGACCACAAAGAGAACACTGTTCCCTTCATTACGGGGCAGGAGTAGCGGTGGTGGGTTGGGGGGTGGGCACTTGAGAGCCAGCTGCTGTGGCTCTTTGATCCCTCTGGCTATCATATCCTGAAGATGGAACAGATAACCAACCCTATGCAGCTAGAAGTACGGGATTGCTTCAGGCTGTAACATCTGCTTTACATTCATAATCCCCGGCAACCACTAGGCTAAATTTTAAGACGTAAAATATTTATGCAGAGTTTCTTCTCTTTCTTTTGTTCCCTGCCCTTAACTTGTCTCTTGGACTCAGTTTCCTGATAATTGCTTTTTGGATGCTGGGGCCACCCCTCACCCATACCTACCCCCTACCACTCGACCCTGGATATTCCCTGCCTCCCTGCCTGTCCTTCCTGAATGGCTCTGGTATTGTCTTTTCCTATTTTAAAACCCAGCTCACCCATAGCTCTCCTTTCCCAGTAGACTGGCCTCAGATAAGTGTCATAAAGGCAATCTGGTTTAACAAATTCATACTAAACTGTGAATGACTTCTGGCTTTTTGCTAGAACTATCTTTCTTTCTCCCTCTCTCTCTCTCTCTCTCTCTCTTCCTTACTTCCTTCCTCCCTCCGTCTTGCTCTTTGTCCCTCCCTCCCTCCATCCCTTCCTTTCTATCTCCTTCCTTCTTTCCCTTCTTCCTTCCTTCCTTCCTTCCCTCCTTCCTTCCCTCCTTCCTTCCTTCCTTCCTTCCTTTTTCTTTCCTTTCATAAAAAGTTTACTAAATTGAATTAATTTCTGATTGTCAAAAATGTTGGATACTATAACAAAAGTGAAGAGACTATTTTCTGGCAGGGAAAAGTAATTTGGGAGGAGGTAGGCGTTGGGTCATAGATTCAACTTTCTCTTTTATGTGTCTCCTTTTTGTTAACCTCAAAAATATCCTACACAGTCAGCAGATACACTTGGCCTCTGGAAGCTATAAGTCCAGCATGCTTAACCTGATAATGTTAAAAATATCCTACAGTTGAAACACAGTGCTCTGGAGGTGGAAGGAAATGGGACTGGGTAACTGTGATATATATCACGAACAGGAAAAGGATGAAACTGTGGGAGGCCCTGCTGGTCTATGCCATGCTAGGATTTGGACAGATCTCAGGGCACCTAATAGCTAGCATACACTAAGTGACCACGAGTCCCTGCTCTGATGCTTTACACGTCACTAGTCCCCTCAGACAAATTAGCGAAGTAGGCACTTCTATTATTCCCATTTGACAGATGAGAAAACTGAACCACAGAGAGTTAAGAACTTTCTCAAGGTCATACTGTAGCAGAGTCAGGTTTTGACACCAAGCATTGTGGCTCTAGAGCTGTGCTTAGCATGGTGCTGTTTCTTCAAACCTGTGACATGGGTAAGGTCCCTCTCATGTCCTTAGCCTCATGCTGACTCATTGTGGCTTAGGGGCCCACCTTCATCTAAAGCTTTTCCTGTCCATTCATTCAAAATGGCCTGTTCCCTGCACTATCCACCCTGTCTCATGACATGAAAATGTAATTAACTGATGTCAAAGTGTACCAGCTGAGTGTTGTACCTTAGTTATGAAACAAACATTTTCTGTTTGCTTGTTCCATGTCTAACAAAGTGCTAAATACTGTGAGGAGTAAAAAGATCAATGCTATAGGGTCCCTCCCTCAAGGAGCTCATAGTCAAGTTCAAAAGAGAAATGTAAATAAGTCTAATGCTGGATAGAAAGGGATGTGAGCCACAGGATAGGTAAAAAAAATAATAATAATAAAGAAGAGGAAGAGATTAGAGCCTGGGGGTTTGCTCTGGAGGTGGATGATGTAGTTTTGAGCTTGACTTTGAAGCCTGAGCTGAAGAAAAGAGCAGTCCCATTGGCAGAAGCAGCATGAGCAAAGGCCTGGAAACAGAGAGGCACAAGCAGATTGGAGGAATGGAAAATGACCCCGTTAGGTGGAGCAGTGGGAACAGCTGGCAGGGAGTAGGGGTTGAGTTTTGCCAAAAACAAAGTGTGGGTACAGACTGGAGTCTGAAGGGATTGGTTTTACCTTCTACGTGCCATGTGTGCAATTGTGTGGTGATGTTCTGACAACAGCACTTGAGACCCTTGATTCTCAAGTTGGGTGCCCCAGCTTCCCCGGGGATTACCCAGCCGTGTGTTGGGAGGACCAAAGCCACAGGGTGATCACGGTGCATCTTCTTGGAGTGACAGTTTTATTTGATGGATAGTATTTCAAAACTTCACTTTCAGAAGGAAACAAATAGGGGTAATAGCACTTGCTATCCTTCTTCAGCTAAGACAGGAGACTTCAGACGGGCCATTTTGGGCTGCAGTTGGGAGTGACAGCCAAACTTTAACACCCAGTGGGAGCAGAAACCAATCAGAACTCGAGGGGGTTCTTGAAGGACCCCAGAAACATCGGGTTAACCCTTTAGTTGCTGGACCATGGGGAGGACTGGAGCCCTCAGGGAGGAGCTGGGGTCGGGAGGCACCTAGAGGCTCAGGACAGCATCCATTTACCAACTGCTAGGGAGCCATGTCAGTTCTTTATCAGTCAGCTGGATGTCTGTCCTGGCTACTCTCCCAGCTGCCCCAGGGAACACCCACAAGCTTTCATCATCCATTCATTAAGTCAGTGTTGGGGTAAACTTGGGAGAGCAGTACCTTGACCTAAGGGGTGACTCCATGTGGGAGTCTGAGGGATCTGAGGGTGGGAACAGGTTTTCCAGGGTGCAGTGTGGCTCTGGGGACCCCCAGATCACAACATCCAAGTGACCCTATTGCTAGGTCTTATTGTTGGGCTGGCCTTCCTGATGTATCCAGGGCTAACACAGCCAAGGGAATCCCCATCTCTGAGCAGTGTCCCCTACAACAGAGTCTTCCTGTAGGAGAGCAAAGCCCACTATGCCCTAGGCGCACCCAATTTCACCTATAAGTATTTTTCTCACAAGTGCTTTGGAGGAAAAAAAAATCATCCAGACTCTTAGCAATACATCAAGGATACTTGAATGCATTTGAAATATAATGAGTATGCAGCCATAAAAGACATGCCTCATAAGAATCTTTTGAAAGAAGAAATAAAACAAATGATCCTGCCTTTGTATCTTGCCTCTCAGAGGCGGCAATGTGTCCCCTGGTGCTCTCCCCAAATCACAAACTCAGGTATAAATTACAATTAGTAATTAGGTTCTCGCGCAGGAAGTGCCATCGTTAATGTTAAGCAGACAAACCTTCCACCTTTGACTTGGCTACTTGGAGCAGTTCCTGTCTCCTCAGGCTCGGGGCGGGGGCGGGGCGGGTTGGGGGGGGGAGGCAGAGACTCCCAGCCCTTCCCAGCTGGCACAGCCCGCTCCCCAGGACAAAACTGAGAAGCGCTCCATTCTTTCCTGTCAGCCTTTCCTGTGGCCACAGTTGGCCTGGTGACCCAAATCTGGCCAGCGAAATATAAGGAACAGTCTGCAGGGGCTTTTAGGAAAATCTTTGCTCTCTCCTGCAAAGGGAAAGATGATGAGAGGGCACTTTTGCCTCCCCACTTTGTTACTGTTTTGGGCACTCACGTGACGTGAGGATGCGATGCTGGTAACTGGAAGCCATCTTGTGAGCACGAGTGGAGATGCGGTTGACACACTGAAGATGGCAGAACCGATGAAAGGAAGGACCTGGGTCTTTTTTAACAAGGGTGAGCTTCTACCCCACCCTAGAAACCATCTATCGCTGCAGGCTTGATTATGAAAGAGATAGCTGCTATTCTTACCCCGCTCTTAGTCATGCACCGTTACTTGTGGCCAAAAGCATCTTCCATTAGTCAGGATACACTAGACTCAGTTGCTGTCACACGTTGATTCACAAACCTCATAGTTTAAGCACAAAAGGTTTATTTCCTCTTTCCCTTTAAGGCCATAGAGAGTCGGGGCAGCCCTCCTCCATGTGGTGGCTGTCAGAGTGGACCCCCAAGCGTCACTGAGCTGAGTGGGAGGGGACTGCAGGATCCTGTGACTCTTGTAAAAGGCCAGGCCCGGAAGCAGAAACGGCTGACCTCACTTCTGCCTGAGGTAATTGCACTGGGGGCTGAGACAGGAAGTCTCCCCGTGGGCACCTGCAGCACTGTCGCTGCCACACCCCTAACTGGGAATCTAAAAGCAAGGCTTGGCAGTCTTATGTGCTATCCACCCCCAGGGCTCAGAGCATTCAGCACACGGGAGATGCTAAATCAAGTAGTTAAATAAATATATAGACTACATTAAAGTCTATTAAAAATTTTTTTAATGTTTACTTATTTTTTGAGAGAGAGAGAGAGAGAGAGTGCGCGTGCGCGAGCGAGCATGAGTGGGGGAGGGGCAGAGAGAGAGAGAGGGAGACACAGAATCCAAAGCAGGATTCTGTCAGCACAGAGCCTGACGTGAGGCTCGAACCCACAAACCACAAGATCATGACCTGAGCCGAAGTCAGACACCTAATTGCGCCACCCAGGTGTCCCTAGACTATATTAACATATGCACACATTAATACGAAGTCACATTACAATATGTACATATGTTAGTATATAGTAGTATTTTTTTTAATTCATGAATCATCTGTGTCCTCAAGAAGCTTAGTGTCTTGCTGGGAGTCAGATGAGTGGATAAGCAGAAGTACCTCGCTGAGGACACCCTCACAGAGGCAGCAGTGAGCATGGGGGTGAGGGGGCAGAGGCACACAGGCCAGCTTGGCGGGCAGAAATCAAGGAAGGTTTCAGAGAGGAGATGGAATGTGGCCAGGGTCTGGGAAACCTGGGAGCGCAGAAGGAGCAAATCGTGAGAAGGTCTGGCTGGTTGGGGGTACAGCCAAGCATGTGTCTCAGTGCATCTGCAGGCTAGGGAGAGGTTGCGGAAGGGTGGGTTTTTGGAGTGGGGGTAGAGGATTAAGGCTCTAAGGCAGAATTTCTCAATCCTGGCTGCATATTAGACTCACTTGGGTAACTTATTTTTAAAAAAATTTTAAAGTTTTTATTTATTTTTGAGAAAGAGAGAGAGAGAGTACAAGAGGAGGAGGGGGCAGAGAGAGGGAGACATAGAATCTGAAGCAGGCTCCAGGCTCTGAGCTGTCAGCACAGAGTTCCATGAGGGGCTGAAACTCACGAACCGGTAGATCATGACCTGAGCGGAAGTCGGAAGTCGGAAGCTCAACCGACTGGGCCACCCAGGTGCCCCTCAGTTGAGTAACTTTAAAAAAATGCCAATGCTCAGGTTCCGCTCACAAACCGGTTAAATCAGCTTCTTCCTGGGCCAGAGCGTGGGCACCAGTATTCTTTAAAGCGCCCGTGTGATTCTCATGGGCAGCCAGGGCCTAGCGCCGATGTTCCAGAGGTAGGTGGGGGCAGGTTTGTTCTTCTCGCTCAGAAACTGAACCGCAGCCCTGTGGGACGCGCCTTTCTTTCCTCCCTCACTGATCTCAAGACTCCTAAAAAGGAAGTCTTTTAAGATCAGGCTGGAGGGAGAAGAGAGTAGCCAAAATGCTCCTTTGTCATTATTTTTTCCTTCGCTCATCGTTCTTCCCCGCCTGGGTGGTCCCCCCTTCTCTTTTACCTGCGGCATCCTGGGGCCCAGAACAGCTGCGCCGGCAGCTGGCAGGAAATTTCTCAGCCTCTGGAGGCTCCTGAGACAGAGACAGGGCAGATGCCAACCTCCGATCCTGATTAATCACCAGGTATAACGGGGCCCGGCCCCACCCGGGGGTGGCTCCCGGGCCTCGCTGTGTGTACAAACAGCCTCCTCTCCCGTGTGCCGCTTCTCGCCTTGTGCCCCAGGACCCTCAGAGCAGGCACCCAGGCAGAGGACGACCCTGGAAGACTGACCAGTACTGCACAGTCTGAGTTTGGTTATTTGCTGAACATTTTATTACTGCATCTTCCATTTGCTAGTCTCTGGCATCCTGGGACAACATTCCCTTTTCTCTTTCTGCAGCGGCCCCTCTGGGCGATTTGCCTCCTTCTCTCTGAACGTGTTCCCAGAACGCAGACTCATTTACCACCAGCCCACAGCGAGTTCGCTGTGGGAACAGTGGTAGAGCGCCCTCTAGAGCCAAGGAGGGTGCGGTTGGCATTGGCGGTCAGGTGTGGCAAATGGCGGCGTCTCAGCCCCCGCGGTCTCCCCTGGAATGTTCATTCTGAGGCCCTGCTGTGGATTCTGCCCTCTTGGGTTGCACCTTTGTCTCAGGTTGGATTGCCTGTGTTTGAATGGTCTGTGCCCTGGAGTTCATTCATTCATTCATTCATTCACTCATTCATTCAGCATATATACTCCCTCCTATGTGTTTGCCCATTGCTACGGCTGGGCGTGCAGAGGCAAACGGGCCCTACATGCGAGCAGTTTGTGGTCCAGTGGGAAAAGCAGCATGAGCCAGCTGGGTGTCCAGCGTGTGGTTGCCTTACCTCTTGGATAAAGGTCATCCCCAATGGACACTAGACTAGTGGTTTTTCAAACTTGGTTCCTTGGAGCCTCTGTGGAAGATAAGGCGCTTTATACTGAGCAGGATACGGTCCCTTCTCTCCTCTTCCAGCATGACAGGTGCTCTTGTGTCTATTTTAAGCACTAGAGATCTGCATAAGGTCCTGGGATGGTTAATTTTATGTGTCAACTTGGCTGGGCCATGGCTACCAAATGTTATTTTGGATGTTTCTTTGAGAGCTTTTTTTTTTTTTTTTTTTGTAAGATTAACATTGAAATTGGTGGACTTTGAATAAAGCAGACTGCACTATATAACATGGATGGGCCACATCCAATCAGTTCAAGGCCTTAATAGAACAAAGGCGGACCTCCCCCAGCAGGAAGGAATTCAGCCAGCACACAACCCTCAGACTTGAACTTCAGCAGCAGCTTTTCCCTGGGTCCCCAGCCCAATGGCCTATGCTGCAGAGTTTAGGCTTGTCAGCCTCCATGATCACATGAGCCAATTTCTTAAATACTCCTCTTTTTGTATTCATTCATTCATTCATCATTCATTCATTCGTTGGTTCATTCATTCATTCATCTTACTGGTTCTGTTTTTTGGGAGAACACTGACCAATATATATTTCATCTGGAAAAGGTTCACCTGCTAAAAAGAACTTTAAAAACTACAAGGCTAGGGGCGCCTGGGTGGCTCAGTCAGTTAAGATTCCAACTCTTGATTTTGGCTTGGTCATGATCTTGCAGTTCATGAGATCGAGCCCTGCATCGGGCTCTACACTAACAGTGCAGAGCCTGCCTGGGGTTCTCTCTTCCCTTTTCTCTCTGCCTCTCCCCTCCTCACTCTCTCTCTGTCTCTCTCAAAATAAATAAATAAACATTAAAAATAAAAAATACTACAAGGCTAGAAGAACTTAAGTTTCTTTCCATTTCCAGTTGTCTGTGATGCTACATGTTCTGTCCTGGCTTCCATGGCTCGACCTCAGGTCTGGCTTCTCTGTCCTTCCGTTGATCTTTTGTGACCCTCTAAGTCTTGGATGCAGCTTCCTCCCTGGTTCCAGGTGTCTGCCTGGCTGGGGCTCAGTTGCTGGGTCCTGATGTAATAGCAATTACAATTTAAATGTGTCTAGTGATTTACTATTTTCAAGTATGTTACAAACATTGTCTCACTCTACAACACCCATCTTACAGATGAAAATGTTGAGGTCAGGATGGCTTAAATGACTTGCCCAAAGTCCCACAATTAGCAAATAGCGAATGCAGAGTTAAATATCCTTGGATTCAAAACCCCAGGTATGGTCTCTGTACCATGCTGTCAGCCCATTTAGTGTGTTACACAAGAGAGTTCTAGGCACTTAATATTCTTCCGGTAGAGGGGAGCTAGAGGCTCTACCCCCAGAAAATGACTTGCTCCCTGATTTCCAGAACAACCAGGTGGAAGACCCTTGTGATAGTAAAAAGTGACCTCAGATGAACCACAGCAGCTGCTTGTCAAGCCAGCATCCTCTGGAGTTGGCCAGGTTTCCCGGCATTTGCTGGCAGAGTGTCCGTGATTCATAGCAGTGTGGGGACTTTACAAGCCTGTGATAAAACAGTAATCATCAGCTGTGAGGTTGACATGAGATTATGGAGCTACACAGTTGAATTGAGTTACTGTGCTTTCCTGCGGCTGTTCATGCGACAGCAGTGTTGACCTAGTGAAGTATCAGTGGCAATGGGGCTCTGGGTGGAATCTTGCCAGGCTGCCTTCCCTGGGATGGGGGCAGGGGTGGGGGAGGTGCAGGGTCAAAACAATCCTGCCTCTGTTGTTGCATGCGTGTGTGTGCGTGCGTGTGTCTGTGCGCGCGCGCGAGTGCATGGAGGACCTCAGAGGCACAGGGTTGAGTTAGCCATTCATCTAGGTTCCTGGGATGCCACCTCCCTCCTAGAGGCTGCGTCCAAATCTGCGGGCAAATCCTTTGAACCACATTCAGTAGGTCCCTTCTCACCAGCCCCCCTGCCATCACTGCGCTCAGACCCACCTTCATCCCTTGTGTGCTTCACTCTACGAGTCTTCTCTTGGGCTCTCCCCCTCACAGCTGCCTCCACCTCACAGCCCATGCTCCACATAATGGCAAGAATGATCCGGCTAAAAGGTCAGTCCCCTCTTTTCTGCTCAACACCATTCCATGGCTTTCCATTTCCATCCGTGTGAAAGCTGAAGGTCCTCCCAGTGGCCTGCAGGGCTCTGTGTGCTTGGATCCCCAGCCTGTTCCTGCCCAGCTTCTCCCAGGGCTTGTCCCCTCCCTCCCTGCCCCAGCCACGGTGACCTCCATGCTGTTCAAACACATCAAATCAAGCTCACCTCACCTCTTCCAAGGCTCCACTCAGGCTGTTCCCCCTGCTGGAAAGCTCTTCCCCCAGATTTTCACATGGCTTGTTCTTCCCTGTCCTGTACTCAGTGAGGCTGACCTGCTGCCTTATTTAAAGTCAAAACACCCTCCCCCACTTCCCCCCAACCTCCCTTATGCTGCTCTACTTTTCTTTGGCCTAATCGAACTTTTCAGCTTGTAACACACTAGAAACACATTTATATTATTAATTATTGTCTATCTCCCTAATAGAAGGTCATCTAGAAAGCAAGGGCTGTGTTTGTTTGTCATTGATGTATATCAAGTGCAAAGTAGGTGCTCAATTAATGTTTGTGGAATGACTCAACAAAGGGTTGTAGTTTTCCATCAGACCAGGGACTCTTTGAGAAAACTATGTTTTCTCTATAAGATTGGAAGTTCCCCTAAGGTAGAGACAGTGCCTTCCCCCCTGAAGTTCCCCTTCTTTCATTACACTATGCCCTTGGCCCTGCCCTCCACCTAAGGCTTTGCAAACCACAGCCAGAGAGTAGAATAGGGAGACAAGGCTCCCCACAAGCATGGGTTGTGTGCAGTGGAGGCTGCTGGTTTCTGTGGGCCTCCACTTGTTGACTTAATGCTTCCCACCAGTCTGTGGACCTAATGCATTATGAGTGTGGCCTGGGGGCCTCTGACCTCTCTTGACCTCTGGGTGGGCCAGTTCTAAAGCCTGGATCTCTGGTGCTAGGTAACCCTGTGGAGTACCCCACTCATTTTCAGGGTAGCCTACCTTCCATGCCAGTGACTGGGGACCCCAGCCCTGGACAACCCTGTCTACCATGCCCTACCTCCTCCTCAGCCTGGCTGGGTCCTACTTCTTTCCACTCCATTCACCCAAAAGGTATTTGCTTCTTGGGACCAAGTTCCAAACACTGTCTGAAAAATCCCTTGATTCTGGAATTGATGTCCCTAATCTGTCTTGTCCTTGCCGGCCCCTGGTATCAAATCCATCTGAACTCACAGAGGTGTGCACGGACCTAGCAGTTGTGACAAGGCACCTTCCAGACCTCTGACTGATGTCATTGTGTTCCCAGCCATGTCTGAGAGTGGCAGAGCTGCTAAGACTGGCCCTCTCCGGGCACGTGGAAACCCTGTGATGGGTCACTTTGGCTTAGGACTCCGCCGGCCTGGGCGAGCCTTCTCTGGACTGGACTATAGCCCAAGACGCTCTCACACAACCTTCCTTCCTTGCCGCTATGCTTCCTGCCAGGGTCAGGCCTGCACACCCCTGGGGCGGGCAGCCCTCCTGGCCTCCCCCCGCTTCCCTGCGTGCTTCCCCACATAGACACTGGCCCTTATCAACCTCTTGCACACCTCGTCCTATGTTGGAGTCTGCTTCTGGGATGACCCAGACTAACACTCTCGCCTTGAAGCCAGGCAGATGACTTTCCAAGGCTGTGGCTTCTGCATCTGTTAAGTTAAAGCAAGTAATCCCTGCCCCATGATCTGATTGATGGCAGGATAATTAAACGAGTGGGTGTAAATAGCCCAGGTCATGAGGCTTTTCACCCCTCAGCTTGCCTTGTGCACCTTGCCTTGTTCGAGCTCATTCCAGCCCTGGACCTGGGCGACTTCCCCTTGACTCTAGTGACTTATCTGATCCTGGCTCCTTCCACCTCTCTGGCTGCTGCTTTGAGTCTCAGCAGCCTGGGCCAGAGCCTATGGGATCCCAGCCAAGTGGGTCCTCAGAACTGAGTGTTCTCCAGGGCTGAGCTCTCACAGGGTGTGGGGTCCCACTCGGGATGGCAATTCGTCAGCTCGCTGCTGCTGAAACAGGACCAGCACATTTGCCCACATTGTGGTCCCACCCCATCCCACTAATGGGTGTTTTAGAGGGAGCTTTTCCACTTGAAGGCTTTTTTTTTTAATCCTAAAAAGGGAAATTACTTGCTTAATTTAATTTGTTTAATATTCCTGTTAAAAAATGAGGTTCAATTAAGATACCCAGAAAAACCATAATGTTCATTTAACAGAAGAATGAAATTTGAGTTCCACAAATGCATTTTTTTCTCCTTTCTGTTTTTTTTTAAATGCAAATCCAGCTAAGTGAATTACTGATCTTTATTAGATGCTTTAATTACAGGTTGTTAATGGAAATATTACTGAAATTAAACTCAAATGTGTTAACCAAGGAAAAAGCTTTATGTGTCACTAAAATAACCAAATTTCAAGACTTTGTCGATATGGTCAATTGAAATAGCACCTGAGAAATTACCCTCTTAATTGGGATATAGCGACAGACTTTCTGTGTGGGGCCAGTCTTTCTGAGGCTGGTGGTAAATGGACTCCGCCTTCATGACACAAAAACTTCACATATGTGGGTCCACTCTGTGCATCCCACACAGAGGTCCAAACCACCCGGGGGGGTAGCAAGGAGCCCTTTATGCAGAAGGGGCTCAAACTCAACCTGACTGCACACACTACACAAACTCTGTTGAGTCTAGAGATGTTCTCTGGGAAAATCCAGAATCTCTCCATATATTTATTCATCAAAACCTTCCTACATTTCCTCCCCTTGAACATGCTGACATGCCGCATAAATAAGGTCCGGCCATGATGAAGCAGGCCAACCACTCTCAGGAATTTCCACCATGTTCCGGAAGCCTACTTCCCAAGGGATTTGTGGGGTGTGCTCTGTAGCCCCTTTCCCTTCTCCTTCCCTCTGCTGGATTTCTCTTGGGGTGGCACTTCTTACAGCCCAGTCAACTATGTGGGGAACAGCAATTTTCCCCCAGGATCGGGGATAAGCACCATATGCCACTTTTTTTAAAAAATTATTTTTTAATAATTTTTTGAGAGAGAGACAGAGACAGAGAGAGAGCAGGGAGGGCCAGAGAGAGAGGGAGACAGAGGATCTGAAGCCAACTCGGAGCTGACAGCCCAGAGCCCTATGCGGGGCTCGAACTCCGTGAGACCGTAACCTGAATTGAGGTCAGACGCTTAACAGGCTGAGCCACCCAGGTGCCCCAGTCCTCATGTCTTAAGGTAGCTTGGCTCACCTGACAAGAACTTGGGTCTCTTTTTCACTCTGACTAGCCGGCCAGTTCAGTGTTCAACTTGTCCCTCGGGGCCATTCTGTCCTTTCAAATTGGGCTTCAAGTATGACTTCAAAATTTCCAATGAAAACTACCCTCGACGAGCCTGCCTGGTGTGGCAGCTGCAAAGATGCTTGTGGTGGGAGGTTTTGAAGCCAGCCAGCCAGAGCTGGGGTTCCTGCACTCCTGCTCACTGTCAGCATGGCCTGGGGAAGAGTGTTTCCTTCCCTGAACCCGTTTCCTTAGTTCCAAGATGGGGAGATTACAACTCTTCCTCAACTCTCATTGTTCTCTCCCTCAGCTCATGAGCCTGCCAGTGCTCTCTTTTCCTATATGCACCTTTCAACCCCAACTCTACCTTCTTTCCTATTTCTCCTGAAAACTTAGTCTACCTTCCTATGTCCCTGTCCACATAACTGATTCACTCCCCCTGAGTCAGTGTCCTCGTGACAAGTAACAGAACCTACTCTGGACAGTTTAAGCAGAAGATAAACAAATGAAGGGATCCCAGGAATCTTCCATAGAAACTCTGGGAAGGACAGAGAAGACTTGGAGCATGGGCATGAGGAGCACTGCCCACAGCCCACCACTGGTGTACACTGGCAGCTCTGCTGACCTTGGCTGTGGGGACCCGAGCTGTGGCTGGCACCACTGACCATTGGCCCTGGATGTGAAATGGTCTGGAATGGCTGACCCCAGAGTGCACACCTCCCTACCACTCCAGAAACCAGATTCCACACAGTGGTGCCTGTTCCCTCACCTTGCTCTCTCTCTTCCTCATCTAGCATCCTATTGGTGTGGCTGATTGGTGGAGCCCGGGTCATGTGGCTGGGCTGCAGCTGCAAGGGCCGCTGGGAGAGGGACTTCTTTCTCCAGGAAGAGCTACTCACACAGGGTGAGAAATTTACCACTCATAGGAAGAGTGTTCGGGGCATGCTGGCAGGCATGACAGCATGTAACTCATACTCAACCACTGCCCCTGGGTCTCCAAGTCTTCCATTATTCCACCAAAGTGCTCTGGGAAGACCACCTTTATTCTGGGAAGCTTCTCTTTGTCCTTCCATGTCTGTCCATCCTCCTCCACCCTTGCTGTCTGCCCCAGAGGCAGAGCTGGAGGACCTGCATCTATCTACCTGTTGCTTCACCTGTCCTCTGGCTTCCAGTTGAGTGTGGTCAATAAGGAGCCTTGGCTGGAAGCTGGAAGGAGGAGGGAGAGTGAGGTCAGGGAACTTATCTTGCCAACTTCCTACCTGTGGGGTCTCACTTGGCTGGCTGTTTCCCTTCACCGACTTCCCGAACCTGTCAGACAAAGCTCCCTGCCTCCAGGTTTGTGAACTCCTCCCTCTTCTGGGTCCTTTGGCCCAGGGGGCTGACTGTTCAGGCTCTTCCCTGCTATCCTTCCCTGAGGCGTTCCCTGCACCAAGCCCCACTGTTACCAAGACCCTTTGTTAAAATCTCCTGAAATTGCCCAACCCAAGGCTGTTCTATTCTGCTAGGACCCCGATAAGACAACCACAGTGACCTCCACTTTGCCAAAGCCAGTGGATGCTTCTCAGTCTTGATCTTCCTCAACCAGTTGGTGGCATTTAACATGGGGATTCTTTCTTCCTTGATACCCCCTGTTCCTTTGGCTTCCAACTCTGGGTGTGTCTGCTTAGTCTCCTTCAGGGGTGTCTCCTCTTCTGTATGCTCCTGAACATGGCTGTTTCCCGGGGTTCTGTTTATGGATCCTCTCCTTATGGATCCTCTCCTTTCTCTTGACATGATCTCTACATTTGAGCTCATTTACCCTCTTAGTTTCAACCCCAGCTCTTTGCTGATACCTCCCCATTCTATGTCTCCAGCCTATTTCCTGGACTTAAGCCCAGGTACCTACTCGGAGCACCTGGATGTCACTTGAGTATCATCAATTCAACAAAACTCAAACTGATTCATTATCCTCTCTCCCCAGTCTGCCTCTCTCGGTATCCCAAATTTTCATGAAAGGCACTGATTTGGTCTCCCAAGACGCAGTATGGAGACCATCAGGCTCTTCCTTCTTCATCCCAGGAACTTCCTGTCTTGTTCCCTTCTTAAGTGTTCCTTGACCCAGTCCTCCCTTCTTCAGTTCTACTGCCAGTGTCTTAATCAGGGACCTCATCATATCTTGGGCGAACTGTAACAATTCTCCTTCACAGCCTCCTAGGATGTAGTCTATCCGAAGGAAAGCCACTGCCCTCCTCATAGCCAGAGTTAGGATTCTACAATGTGACCTGACTACATTAGATTCTGCTGAAAGCCCTTCAGTCCTCTGGGGGATTGAGTCCATGCTTCTTAGCCAGACCTACAAAGCATCTTGAGCCCCCACTCCTGCCCACCTCTGCAGCCTCGTCTCATGTTACTTGCTGCCTGTCTCCAAGCTCATGCTCTCATCAACTGGTCAGCTTACAATTTCAAACACAAACTGTCCTGTTCCACACCTCCATGACCTTGCTTATGTGGTTTCCTCTAACCCAGGGTGCATTCTCCTCCTTTCCTCCCCTACCACCCACTCTGCCTTCAAGGTTCAGCTCCTGTGTCCTTTCCCCCTGGGCTGATGTCCCACGTGTGGGGACCATGCATTCAATCTTCACATTTCCCATTTATAGTGAATTTTCTCTTTGTGTCCATCACCCCTGCTAGACTATAATTTTCCTGATAGCAAGAATTGTCCCTTAATCATTTCTAGCACTTAGTGTCTGGCACATAAATGTTTATTGATTTGAATTGAAGGTATTGGATAAGCTGGGCTGCAGAGTGTCTAAAAGCCCAATACCGTGAAGTTCTTGGGGAAGGACTGACAAGAAGATACACCCCCCTCCCCGCCGCCGGCCTCACTCAAAAGTGGTTTGGGTTTCTCAGACAGGAAATTAAAGAACCCCAAAACCCCTTCCTTCTGATGAATAGCTCTTAGAGCTGGGGACAGTAGCATGTACCTACTAGTTCTTCCCTGTAGCCCGGGAATTCACTCCAGC
>CM053577.1:106207940-106413789 GCA_028646485.1 Cryptoprocta ferox
CCCCCCCCCCCCCCCCCCGCAAGCTTGTTTCCTCATCTATAAGATGGGAGTGATAATTATAACACCCAGATCATGGAGGTTTTGTAAGGATTAAATGAGATAATGGGCGTCAGGCACTTAGCTCACAGCCTGGCTCGGAGGCTTAATTCAAATCCTACCTCCCCTGAGAAATCTCTGGTGACTCAGAGCCAGCCCACAATAGTTTCCCTCCTCGGAAGGGTGTGACTGGAGGCCCAAACTCTCTTTCCGGCATTGAATCACTCTCCATTTCTGAGCCTCTCTCATCCCCCACGTGCTAGCCACGTCTTTGTTGCCTGTCTTGGCTCTCCCATTAGATTTGCAGCCACTAGAGAACAAAGATCATGAAGCAAATAATTTGAGACATCGCAGGTACCTTCGTGGGCACCCTCCCTTCTCTCTGTCAACCAAACACCTTAAAGTACCTCGCACAAGGCTGGGGGCGTGCACAGCTGCTCTGTGAACTGACCTGGATGTCTTGAACAAGGTGGAGGAGGCAGGTGAAGAGGAGGAGGAAGGAACAGACTGTAGGTGTTGTGGGGATGAGTGGCCGTCTTCTGTCATAACACTGAGGGGCTAAGTAGTTGCTAGAAAACCTTTCACTCAGATGAGGCACAGGGAGGCTACTCGGGAGATAAACAGGACAGCTTACTCCTCCTGCCATCTGCAAAAAGATGCCTGGACATGATCCTGGTCCCAGTTCTGGTTCCGGAAAGGGCACCGGAAGTCCACTGTTTATTCCCAAACGATGCCAAGGAAAGGCTGGCAGTTTAATGAGCTCGGGGTCCACGGAACTAAAGCTGGGTGGGTCCCCTTTAGAGAAAGCCACCACCCAGGGAGGCTTGCACCGATATCCGCCTGTGCACAGGCACGTGCCCCTGTGTGTGTTTCTGCTCTTGTGCTGGGTCCTAACGCAGCTGGAGGAAGACACTTAACACAGCCAGCACACATCCCTGCCTGGCCGGAACAGGTGCAGCCCCGCCCCCATCCCTGCTGAACAAACCAGAAACATTCTGTTTCAGCAAGAGAAGACTGCCCTGTGCTCCTGCCAAAGGGAGGCAGCCCCCTCCTGTCCTTTCTGACGCCCCTCTCTGGCCTGAGTGCAGGAGGGCGGGGCGGAGCTTGGAAACTCGACCCTCCCCCACCTCCACCCCAAGCATGGGGCTCCTCCAGCTCCTGTGTGGCAGGTCCTCTCAGCCCCACTTCCACCAACAGTCACAGCACGCGCCTGTCACGCCTGCGGCGGCCAGAGCCTCCCACGCGCCTTAACTGGATGTGAAAAGTTAATTCAGGTATAAACGTGAAGGCTTAATGAAAGGAGAGCGCGGCGGATTAATTATGCCCCTTTTTGCCAAGGTAACGCACGCACCCCCGCAACCCTGCGCACCAGCGGCTGGTGCCCCCGCCTGCCGCCCCTCTGCCTTGGCCTCTTTCTGGTTCTCTCCTTGGCAAAAGGCAGGGAGGCGCCCTCCCTGCCTAAGCGGGGCCTGGGGACTGGGCGGAAGAGGTGAAGCATTAGTATTAATTACGGCGTTTGGGAGCAGAAATCTGCAGGGGCAATTGTAAATAGATGTGTGGCATGTGCAGGCCTCTTGCCAGCCAGTGAGTCAAAGCGCCTCCACCACAGCTCTGCAAACCCTCCAGTCTTCTTTGACCCTCAGCTGGGTGTGGAGGGCATTTACAGAACCACAAGACATGCTCCTACCCTCAAGGTGCTGGAGCACAATTAGAACTTATTATTATTAATTATTATTACTATTATTACCACTTACTGAGTATGTCCTATGGACAAGGCACTGTACTAGGCACATTATGGCTTCTTCAATTTCATCTTGTTTGGGATCTTATGCGGTTAGGTATTCTTGTCCCCATTTTACAGATGAGGAAATAGAGGCTCAAAAAGGAAAAAGTAAATCGTCCATGGTTGCGCAGCTAGAAATGAGCAAAACTTGACTTTGATCCTTGTGCCAAGGGGACCCTGTTTGCTTTTGTGCTGCCTGCTGTATTATCTGCTCTTTAAGAAAGACCCAGCCCCAGGGTTGCAAATAAACAGCCCCGAGTCATATAAAGGAGTGCGTAATTCTGCATAGCAGACAACATGTGATGCTTGGGAGTTCTAAGTAGGAAGATGCATAAGGCTTGGGTGGGCAGGATGGCTTCCTGCTTTGAGGTAGGTTATTAAAAAGCCTGGGAGCTTGCTTCCTTGTTTCCCCCACTTCCAGACTCCCCCTCACCCCTCTCCACCATGAGCTCATCCTACGAATTCCCATTTCTTCTGTAATGACGGAAGGCAACCCAGGCGGTTCCTAGGACCTAAGGCAGGAGGCTCCAACCGTTACACGTTTTCCCATCCAGATGGGGCACCCCATCAGAGACGGCTGTTCTGTCATGCCATGATTGAGCAGACATGGCCTCCATGCCTTGTTTCTCTGTCCCAGAAGTGATGGAACAGAGAGAGAGCTGATGAGTCTGCCTGGTGCTGCAGGCTACGTCTGGGGACCAGAGCTTCTGTGTCTGTTAGAATAGGGATTCTCCAGGGGCTGTTGAATCAAGGGACTTTTCTCTCCACAGCTGCATGTGTGTGCCTCGCTTTCATCCTAGGAGCACCCAGGGCTGGCTGCGGCTGCTCAGACACTGCATGGAACTCTCAAGGGCAGCTGCCACTCTCAGCAGCATGATCTCCTAACCTGAAGAGCCACGGAATGCCTGGGGGGTGGGGTGGAGGGAGGGCAGCTGGTGGAGTTCAGAGGCTCAGAGAGTTCAGGAGACAGGCTCAAGGTCACAGAGTGAACCAGAATAAGGAGAAACCCAAATCTGCATTCCTAGGTCCTCAGTGCAGGCCCTTGGTCCTGCTGAACACCACATCTTTCCTCTTTGGGTATGACTTCAGTCCAGAGACCCCGCCAACAGGACAGAGAAGCAGAGGTACCTGTGACATTTACCTGTGACAGGTAAATGTGGCGCAGTGCTGATCACTGAGGCTTGCTGACCACTTAGGTGCCAGGCATGGGGAAAAGTGAATTCTCTGTGTAGGTAGATTACTAACATTCCCCCCATTTTAAAGATGTAGAAATTGAATTTTAGAAAGATAGCTTGAGGGGCGCCTGGGTGGCTCAGTTGGTTGAGCATCCGTCTTCAGCTCAGGTCATGATCTCGCGGTTCGTGGGTTCGAGCCCCGCATCGGGCTCTGTGCTGACAGCTAGCTCAGAGCCTGGAGCCTGTCTTCGGATTCTGTGTGTGTGTCTCTCTCTCTCTGACCCTCTCCTGCTCATGCTGTCTCTCTCTCTCTCTCTCTCTCTCTCTCTCTCTCTCTCAAAAATAAATAAAACATTTAAAAAATTTAAAGAAATAAAAAAAAAAAAGAAAGAAAGATAGCTTGACTTGCTTAAGGCCACCCAAGTGGTAAGTGGTGGGACCTACATTGGAAATGTGAAGAGTTCAGGGTGTCTATGGAAAGGGGTGGCTTAGGATTCATCCAGAAAATATTTACGGGGCACCTTGTGTGTGCCTGACAGCACACTCCTACTGCAGATACAGCAGTGAACAAGATAGATGGGGCCCCTCTCCTTGCCGAGCCCGCAGTTCACTGGGGTTGGTGAATGTGCCCCCCACGACATGGGGTGGGGGGAAACCAGCATGGGTTTTGCTTAGCAATGAGTTCCCTACAGTGCTGATTCTCCACTCTGGCTGCAGGATAGGGTCACCCATGCGGGATCATTAGTAATACCGCGGTCCCACTACAGACCCATAGAACTCAAACCTCAGTGGGGAGGAGCCTGGGCATCAGGGTGCTTCATAAACAATTCAGGTGATTGCCACTGACCACAGGTTGGGGACCACCACTGGACAGCAGCTGCCATGGCACTTGAATGAAGCAAGCCTGGGACATATGTCTTAAACTAAAGAATTCAGGGAGGGTTATGACCATCAAGACTGTGCTTTGGGAAGCAGTCATGTCCCTCAGGGGGCAGGAGTGGAAGGCGGAAAGGGTTACTGGGGAGACCCAGACATACACCCTCAAGACTGCCCCAGATGACAGAATGGTGGTGGCAGAGTGACAGGTTGATATGAATGATCTCAAGGTTCCTGGCTGTCATCTGCCTGGCAAGATTTTATTTATTTATTCCAGTTTCTAAAGAGGGTCCTTTTACTAGAGTGCCTTGAGATTTAGGTGTAAAATTTAAAGCCCTAATTAAAATACATAAAACATGGCATGCAGCAATTATAGTGGCAGGAAATGGCATTGAAAAACCTCATCTGCCATGAGTATTTGAAATTGGGAAGAGTCCAATTTACTGGGCAGTAAATGCCTTGCCCCTGACATTGAAGGTCATGAGCGAAGGGGTGTTCAGAGCCCCCCATCCATCCAAATGTATGTGGAGAGGTGATCCAATCAGAGGAGAGACACAGAGCTGCCTCTAGGGAGTCCCTCATCAGATGTCTGTGTATGTAGTGAGTGTCTTCAAATGCATCTGTGCCAAGTCATTTTATGTTGGGGGAAGCCACCAGTGTGGGTATCTGTGATTATTTGCACTCAGTCCCACTGGAAACTTTGTGCGTAGAGGTTGGGTCTCAGTGTTTTAATCAGATGTGTGTGCTATCCCTTATATATATGTGATTTATAAACCCTTTGTCCAAGAGTATCTTTTTTTTCTCTTTAGTATCTATCCCTACCAGCTAATGGCCAAAAAGAGACCCAGAAGGTCTATGTTTACCAACAATAAAAGCTGATGTTATAGCATTGTGTCAAGCACCGTTCTAAAAACTTCACATACCATAAGTCATTTCGTCCTTACAACAATCCAATGACATGAGCATTAGCAGCCTGTTTTTGAATTGAGGAAACTGAGGTACAAAACCTAATCCCCTGGGGGGGTGCCTGGGTGGCTCAGTTGGTTGAGCTTCCGGCTTCGGCTCAGGTCATGATCTCGTGGTTTGTGGGTTCAAGCCCTGCATCGGGCTCTGTGCTAACAGCTAGCTCAGAGCCTGGAACCTGTCTTCAGATTCTGTGTCTCCCTCTCTCTCTGACCCTCCCCTGCTCGCTCTCTCTCTCTCTCTCTCTCTCAAAAGTAAATAAAAAACATTAAAAAATTTTAAGACAAAACAAAACAAAAAACAAAACCTGACCCCCTGGAGGTTTCGAAGCTGGTGAGAGCCTGACCTTGCTAATCCCAGAGGCTTAGACTTGCTAATCTCAGAGCCCTTGCACTGGAGCCTGTTGCTGCCTGAGGGTGGCATGTTGGGCCAAGTCCTGCTTGGCACTCCCAAGGACCCCTGAGCCCCAGTGATGGGAGTATGTGCAGACCTCACCTATGGGAACCATGTGTTCAGTTTGTGCACAAGGACTTGGGGTCCTGGGTCCAGACAGCAGCTCGTGGTGTGACCCAAGAAAGCCTTTCTGCCTGTCTGAGCCTTGGTTTTCCATCTGTAAGAGAGGGAGCTGGGTTAGACTCACCATTGGTGCACACAGATTCACTCACCACAGGTGGGTCTTTCAAAACATGGATTCCTGAAGCTTAGTTGGTTGAGCTTCCAACTTCAGCTCAGGTCATGATCTCTTGGTTTGGTTCATGAGTTCAAGCCCCACATAGGGCCTGCTACTGTCAGTGCAGAACCCGATTTGGATCCTCTGTCCCCTTCTTTCTGCCCTTCCCCCACTTGCACTTTCTCAAAAATAAAAACGCATCATAAAAAAAGAAAAACAACAGTAACAACATGGATTCCTGAGGCCCAGCCCTGCAGGGTTCTGATTCAACAGGGATCCAGGAGCGACTGAGAACCTAAGACACTTTCAGCAATACATCGAGAATAATGATACCTATTGTAGCAGAAGCTAGTCTTTACTGAACACCTACCATGTGCCAGGCCCTGTGCTGTGTGTTGCAGTGACTCTCTCCCTGAATCATCACAGTGATTTTGTACTGATGATGCTTTTTGAAGATGAGGAAGCAGAGAGATTAAGTGGCTTGGCAAGGTTATGAGCAGTGATGACCATGGCCAGGGCTTGTACACAGATGGCCTGACTTCCACACTTACCTTCATATCCATGGTATTACACTGGTACTTGGCTTGTTCAGCCCATGACCCTGCCCTCCCCCAGGTCTTGCTGAATGGGCAGTGGGCTGTGTGACCTGTCCTACAGCTGTTTGCACCAGAGCTGGGCAGGTGACTCAAACCAACCACTGGACTGGCTGGCCAACACCCATTCAGAGAGTTCATCTTGAGTATTTGAACCGAGACATGGAGGGTGACCAACTGGATGGTGTTTAGACCTGGGGGGATAAAGTCAGAATCAGGGCTAGGGCTGGCACGTAGCAACTCAAAGGTACATTGGCACTGAATTTATGGGAACCTTTTCCAAGGAGGCTGGTTTTCAGAGAGGAGAGGAGAACAGATGGACAGAGAGAAGAGAGACTAAGAGATGAGAAAGAGAAAGAAGGTCTCTGAATGCCTTTCCAGTCCCCTTGAGACCCATCTGCACTACCTGAAATGAGGACCCGCTGCTCTTCACCAGTGTCTTTGCAGTAAATCCCCTCCACTTAAGCTAATTCGGTGGGTTTCTGATGCTTATGGTTGAATTATTCCCTAAAATAGTTGCCTCGGCTTCCCT
This sequence comes from Cryptoprocta ferox, assembly GCA_028646485.1. Classification (NCBI taxonomy): domain Eukaryota; kingdom Metazoa; phylum Chordata; class Mammalia; order Carnivora; family Eupleridae; genus Cryptoprocta; species Cryptoprocta ferox. Next base: position 106,214,569 of record CM053577.1, read on the forward strand.
ACAAAGTTTTTAGGATCAAATCAGATAATGTATGTGAAAGCTCTTGTGACCTGGAAGGAACTACACCAATTATGAAATATCTGGAAAGCAGTTCTAAGCTTAAATATAATCAATGGATCTCTGCAAGAACTGAGACAGGAGGACTTATTGTGGGGGCAATTTAATTACAGGAGCTCTACAGAGGCAGCGGTTGTGCAGAGATTTGCAGGTGTGGGATATGGACAGCAAGAGAGAGAAGGAAGACCCTCCAGACGGAGGAAACAGTGCAAGCAACCATGTGATGAATATGGGGAGGAGCGGCGGCCGGGGGCTACCTTGGCTGCTGACTAGCAGGGATCGATTTGGAGAACTCCAGCAAGTGGATTTTTTTTTGTTATGTGCTGGGCATCAGGGAGCCACTGGAGGTGATTAAGCAGGTGGTTCTAGAAAGACAAAAGTGATCTAATGGATTAGTCGAAGGAAGGAAGGGAGAGACTAAGAAGCCAGTGTAGTTTTAGGGGTCTGGAAAAGCATCCAGAAAGAGAGATTTCCTGCATGAAGAGTAACCAGGACTAGATAATAGGTTGAACTCACTGAATGGGTCACTCCATTCATTCATTCATTCATTCAACAAACATTTATGAGCATCTATCATGCCAGGCACTGTTCCAAGCAGGGCTGATGTGGAGTGAATGAAACAGGTGTGGTCTCTGCCCTCTTAAATCTTGTAATCTAGAAAAGGAGATGAGCATTAATGCAACAACAATACAAATCAACACAAGATTACAAATAGTGAGAAGAATCTGCTCCATGGGCTTGAGGGAATTGGGAAGAGGACGGAAGTGCATTCTCTAAGGAAGTAAGCCTCTCCCTGTGATGTGAAGTCTGAGTAGGAGTTCTGTCAGTGAAGAGCAAGTGGGAAGATGTTCCAACTAGTGGGCACAAAGACCTGGAAACAGTTGGAACCCAGAGAGAGCACAGAGGCGGGGGACAACCTGGTGAGGGAAGGTGATGGGAAGCCAGGTGAGGCCTTGCAGGCCATGGTAGACATGTTGGTCTTTATCCTGAAAGTGGTAGGAAGCAATGGGAGCATTTAAAAATTATTTATTTATTTATTTATTTTGAAAGAGATAGAGAGGCAGAGAGAGAGAGAACCCCAAGCAGGCTCTGCCCTGTTAACACAGAGCCCTATGAAGGACTTGAACTCATGAACTATGAGATCATGACCTGAGCCGCAGTAGGATGCTTAACCAAGTGAGCCACGCAGGTGCTGCCATGGGAGCATTTTAAGCAGGAATGGGCATGATTGGATTTGTGCTTTTAGAAGTCCATTTTGTATGGAATATGGAGAATGGGTAGGAGTAGATCAAAAGAGAATTCCAGGAGGCCAGTTAAGAGAAAGCATTGGAAACCAACCCTGATTATCTCAGGAACAAAAGGATTGACTGGAACTCGTCAGGGGACTCACAGAAAAAAAAGGCTCTGGGGACCTCAGGGACTGCTTTGGGTTTGAGCCCTTCAAGACTCTCTTTGCCTGTTCTCATCATATTCTTGGGGTCCTTCCCATGCTAGGGAGATGGCTGACAGCTGCTCTGGGGTCATATATTCATATTCTACTCAGAGAAAAGGGGAAATTGGGAGGAAATTCTCTGATTGGGTGACGTGCCTGCACCAGGGTCCAATGTCTGTGACTTGGAGATGTGCTGGGCAGGAGTCCTGGGGTAATGGCCCCATAAGAAGCAGATGGGATCTGAGAAGAGCCTCTTCCTAAAGGAAGGAGTGAAAGACTGGTGGATTCTACTGCCAGATAATGCCAGAACAGATCTGGCACAGAAGGAAGGGATAATAGGTGTTGAATGTAGAAGCAATTGTAATAATCTAGATGGGGAAAAACCTAACCCCAATAATGATTTTATTTTTGAAGGAGGATGGGGAGCAAAAGTTACGATCATTTAATTAAGTTACTGTATGCCAGGTAGTTCATTGGGTTACTTTTCTTATCTTCACTATATAGCCCTATGATGTAAGACTCATTTCACAGATGAGAAAACTGAGGCTCAAGAGAGATGGGGCTGCTCACCCAAGTCACACAGCATTCAGCGGCAGAGCTGAGAGTTGATCCTGGGAATTTGGGGTTGACCCCGAATCCCATACTTTCTTGTATCCTGTGTGTAGTCTTCCTGGGAAGTGAGTTTGGGAGGAGAATATAATACTGGCCTTTGACCCTAACTTTCTAATCATGGGGAAGCCAACCAAAGAAGACAGCTTTGGTGGCAGCTTGAAATCTAGGCTGCCAGAGAGAGTGAGGAATTCAGAACAGATTTAGAGGTTGAGAGGTCATCCTGGGAGACTCCGAGGCATGTGGATTCCCCATTAACGTGTATCTCCATGAGCTGTCTACCTCCATTCTCTTCCCCTCCCCACTAGATGTGGTTGCCCGACTGTTCACTTTTTACTGATCTTCTAATGAACAAAAGATCCAATTGCATGATTTTTTTTAAACTCATATTTTAGGAAAGGAAGCAAGATGATTTTGCACAGGTTGGTCTGATTGCTGGATTAGCAGATGCCTTCCGACTTCTTAATCCTTATTTAATTCTTTGATCAACCTCCACACAGCCTGCACCTAGGCGATTCAGGAGAAAAGCTGTGTTTTCAGGAGTTAAGCACTGGAATTGTGTTTATTCTTTAACATGATCAAATTGTGCCAGTGTCTGTAATGAGAGGGACAGGCTCACAAAGAAGCGATCTGCCAGGTACAGAACGCAAAGAGCAGAGCCTGGATCTTGGAAATAATGTCGAGGAGAGGTACAGAGTGGCCGTGCTTGGGAACAGAGAGGGGAGGGGAGGGGGACTGGTAAATTGCCCTGTGGCCTGGGAGCCCCAGGCTGAAGTGGAGATTGCTCACATCACAGCCAGGGTGCCCGCAGGAGAAGGACATCACATTCAGATTGTGTCCATTGAAGGTGAGGACAGAGTGCAGATAAGCCACTGGGGGTGATGCAGTGTCCCAGACCAGGACTGGTAACAGGGGCACCATTCCCACTCATTGATCTGAAGAGCCAAGGGGAGGTCACAGTCACGGGGATCCAGAGGCAAAGCAAGCTGTGTGGAGGGGACCTCGTGCCAGGAGCTGCAACCCTCCCTGTGGGACCTGGGGAACGAGCACCCCAATCTTATCTTCTCCCTCCCCCTGATCACTTACTGGTGTTCTTCATTGGCCAAATCCAACTAGAAACCAGGGGGCAGGAAGCCTATTGAGGTGTCCCATATAGAGCAGCCTCCTTCGGTACAGACAGGAGGAGGAGAAAGGGGTGCAGATACAGAGGGGCAAGCAGAAGCTGTTCAGCACAGTTCTCTCTAGTCATCCTCTTGGCCTCTACTTTTGGCTATGGGCCTTGGAGAGAGAGCAATGGGTGGGTGGGGCGAGGGCCAAGTTCCAGCCTGTGTTTGCTATTCCAGCCTGGCCTCCCTGTTCCCTGAATACCCAGCCTGGCCAGTCCTGTCTCCATGTCCTTCCTTTCTCCATACCTTCTTCAAGGCTTATTGGCCTCTCAGGGCTTATAAGAGGAACTAGTCTGACAGACTGAACCTGGTTTAAAAGTGTGTATCCTTCATGTTCATACAGACAAGAAGCAACGCCTAGCTTCTTAGAGCTGCTCTGAACCTCAGAGGAGTTTGGACACAGACCTCCTGAGGAGGAGAGAATCTACCTATGGCAAGCGTGACAGGCCTGCCTAGTCTTGACTCTCATCATTTCCAGGATCTGAGAATCTGCTGGAGTGGGGCATCACTGAGACATGTTACCCCCTTGCTCTGGACTCTTCTATGGTTTAGTGGATACCTGTCCTTCCCTGCCCCTTCCTTCCAAGAAGCCTTCCTGGATTACCCCCTTCCTAGTCAGTTGCCTCTACTCCACAGCCCCTCATTATTCACAGCTCTGGGTTGTTGTGGATATGGCTCTGGAAGGGTGGGCTCTGGTCCCTGGACTGTGACCACCCCCAAGGAGAGTCTTTTTAGAATGTCCCCTACCTCTTCCTCTGCCATCTGCACCAACTTGGTCAATGTCTCTGAGAAACATGTGTGGTTGGGGTAAGGCAGGATGCTCTGTAGAAGCATCTGCCCAGACCCCAGAGAAACATTGTTCAGAAGTAACACATAATATGTTTGGGGTCTCGTGGCTCTGGGAACAGAGAGACCACTGAACCAGGGTCCTGTTGTTAGGATTTTGGAAGCTGAATTTGTTCAATGAAGAAAGAAGCAAAGAAATCACCCGGGGTAATGGTTTGCACCAAGTTTTGGCTACAGATTCTTTTGTTTCCCACAAATGTAATCTTTCATGGATTCCCACAGATAACATAAAGAACAGCTGCTTTGCTCGAAGTGGCAAGAGATTGGAGCTCCACTAGCTCAGCCTCTGATGGTCCTGAGTCCTGAGGCCTTAGCACCAAAGTCTTTGTGTGGCACAAGGCCAAAGCCCTGAGCTTGTCCAACCCCAGTGTGAACACTGAGGTTGCAGAGGGGGCCAACTACTTGAGCCGAGGAGGGACTGGCCTTCCCAAGCTGGTGCTTTTTCCTCTTCCCTGGCCTCCCATGCAAGTCCTCGCAAGCCACAAGCCCCAGGGGCAGGTTGGTGTCCACTGATCATTTTTGGCCAGATTTCTCCCTTGCCCACCAGACATGCCCCAAGGAGCCAGTCTGTGAGGTGCAGAGCACGGCCCATGAAGCTGGGCCCGGCCCGTGGGCAGTGCGGGACATCTGGAGTCCAAACAAGCCTCAGGCCATCTCCTGACTCACCCCAGCTTATTAAACCCCAACTACTAAGCAATCCATTTGCCAGGTGACCCAGGATTTGGGTCCCACAGGGCCCAGACCGGCTCCTCTCCTGTCCTTAAGACGGGCGCCTTCCTTTCTGACCTTCCCCACCCAGGAATTCTGAGGTGGCTTGGCTGCTTGGTTCTGTCTGAGCTCCTGTGTGAAGTTCAATTAGCATGCCGGACCAGTGCTGGCTGGCTCCACATATTATTTGCACAGGTTAAGTATTCCTGATAAGGCTTCTCAAATCAGAGGGCTGAAATGAACTTAATTAGAACTTAGAATACTCAAGGTAGAGATAAAAGTCAGCACGTCTAGGTCTCTGAAGCAACAAACTGGGGGTGGGGAGAGGAAAAAGGAGAAGGTGAGGGAACCTGGTCCCAGGCCATGATGAAACCCTTTCTTGTCTGGAACAGAAAGGAGACTGGGGCTGATTCTGGTCTGCTCTCACCAGACTCAAACTCAGACCATCCCCTAGACAGCAGGTATACAGTCCATATTTGGGGCACCGGCGGCCCCAGGGTGAGCTGAGGGGCTGAGCTGGATGGCCGGGGGAGAAAAGGGGATTTGATTTTTATTAAAATTTAGAGTGACCAGGGGCACCTTGTGGCTTAGTCGGTTGAGCGTTCGACTTCAGCTCAGGTCATGATCTCACGGCTCGCGAGTTCGAGCCCCGCGTAGAGCTCTGTGCTGACAGCTCAGAGCCTGGAGCCTGCTTCGGATTCTCTGTCTCCCTCTCTTTCTGCCCCTCCCCTCCTCGCACTCTGTCTGTCTCTCTCTCTCAAAAATAAATAAACATTTAAAAAAAATTTAGAGTGATCAACAGCCTGCCTCTCCTTCCAGAACCCCTGACTTCCTCCAGGAAGTGCATCAGCTCAGAGGACAATCATCCCTCACTTGTTCAGGGCTTTACAGTTCACAACACCTACCTAACTTGCGAGGAGGATACTCTTTTACAAATATGAGATCAATGTGCTGTAATCTCCTCCACTAAACTGCATTCCCACGCAGACTTCCTCCCCCAAGGCTGAGCCATGTGTTCGTCATCCCAGGGAAGGAGAGGGCGGGCCGACTTTGAACAGAGACTCGGTGGTCTAGAATGCTCTGGCAGACTGAGGGGAGTTTGCACTGTATCTCTGACTGTGACCCTGAGCACAAACTTCTCTGTGCCTCCTAGCCTTTCACCTGCACCTGGTGGCTATACTAGAGCCTCCTTGGAAGAGTAGGTGTGAGGTAGACACTGCTGCAGCAGAGTAAGTGCCTCATACATGGGAGTGGGCCTGGGGACTTGCTCACAGGACTTTACGTAAGGGATGTCCCTCAGACAGAGTGGGGAACACATTCGTTCCTGTTCTGATGGCTTATGGGAAGGAGGGAGCTGGAGATGGGCAGGGAGGCAATAAGACTCACATCTGATCTTTCTCCAGGATGACCCCTCCAAGGAGAAGGGCATGAGGGATTCATGGAAGAAACATCAAGGGCAGAGGAGATTCTGACTCCCTTCTCATTTACGACTCGAGAAGGCCATCACCTCTCAGGATGCTCCTGTTCCAATGTGGGGTGGCTGCACTGAGGTTATCCAGGCACTATGGTATGGATAGGGGAGGGAGAGCCGGAGGTTGGGTCTCCAAGCACCTGAAGTTATGCGAGTTGGGTCGGAGAATTTTTCAGAGGGTTCAGAGAAGGCTGAAGTGCAGGAGCTCAGAGGGTTCCCAGCATCATTAAGAGGCAAACTGGAACCATTTGTATATAGAGTGCTAAGGCAGCCCAGCCTTGATGGAGTGGAAGAAGAACATACCAGAAGGTTATCAGCCTCGCCCATCAGCAGTGGAAGTCCTGCTGAATACTTAGGGTAGACCACACCACCCCATCTTGATGGGCAGCAACACACAAACGCCCAACAACTGGCTTGAGGCCAAAGGTGCCCTTGGCCCCCAGTGCCCATACAAGCCAGTGCCCATCCATGTAGGTGCCTGACTGGAGAGCAGGAGGGGAAGAGAGGCAGAAAACTGAGAGATCAACACTCTGTCCACAAGAAATTGAATAGTTCCCTTAAAGACTGTTTAAATCATTCAATCAGATCTAGATCACTGCATTGGGATGACACTTAGCTGCCCCCTTCCCCCATTACCCATGGAATAAGAGAGCAGAAGACAGCTCCAGTCGGCTAATGGAAAATCAAGAAAAGTGGTTTCCTCGCACATTGGAGTGCACTGTGAGTATGTCTGTGACCTTGCCACACATATATTATCTTGTCTGATTTCCACATGTGCTGGAAAACGGCCATCACCAGGAGTCAGCTTGGAATGGGCATATAGTCTGGAATGACAGAGGCCATGGTGGTACACCCAAAGTCATCTATATTTCCACCAGAGGCCCCTGGTTCCTCCTGACGGCAGTTCCCTCTGTGCTGGGTTCTTAGCTGGGCTGAGTTTCATGAATGAGTCATTGGAGGTCGATACAGCATGACTGGGGGGAACAGCTCAGCCTCTGGAGCCACCCAGATCAGACCCAGTTTGAAATCCCAGCCCTACCACTTACCAGCTGTGTGACTCTGGGGAAGCACCCTCTTAACTTTGCAATTGAAAGTGATGGTTAGGGGTGCCTGGGTGGCTCAGTCATTTGGGCATCTGACTTCAGCTTAGGTCATGATCTCATGGTTCAAGAATTTGAGCCCTGCATCAGGTTCTGTGCTGACAGCTCAGAGCCTGGAGCCTGCTTCAGATTCCGCGTCTCCCTCTTGTTCTGCCCTTCCCCTGCTCATGTTCTCTCTCTGTCTCAAAAATAAACTATATAAAAAAATTAAAAAAAAAGAAAGTGAGAGTTAGAGGTGTGTGTGGAGCACAGCACCATGCCCTGAATGTAGGAGCTACTAATAAAAGGAAGCCTATTTCTGAATGGATAGATGGATGGATGAATCGACCATTTGCAGAGATCAGCACACACACATCATCCCATGCTGAAAGGCAATTTAATGTAGCATCTAAGAGTGAGGGCTGTAAAGCCAAACGGTCCAGGTTCAAATCCTGTTTTGGTCACTTCTGTGATATATCTATGGGAAAGTTACTTAGCCTCTCCAAACCTCAGCTCCCCCATGTATACATGAGGAGGAGGATAACAATACCCATTGAACGGAGTTGCTATGAGGATTAAATAAATTAATGTCTATAGACCTCTGGCAGAGGAACCTGGTACAAAGTAAGCATTCCACAATGCCAGCCGTTATTTGTATGACGATGTACGAATAGATGCCATTCCATCCCATCCCTGTGCCCAGTGCTGCTCTGGGTCCCGTGTGGGATAGATGAGCAGCATAAGACATGACATCTGGCTTCAAGAAGCTTGTTGAGGAGGCCACGTGAGCATTCCCAGGCACCGGCGCTCAGTCCTGCATTATTGGCAAGTTCAACACTAACAAAACCAAGGACCCAGGGGAAGCGCAGGAGGCAGATGCCACAGGGGGCAGAGGAGCAGCCTCAGGAGGCCAGAGGGACCCGGTGAGGCTTGGGGAGGGAACGCAGTGCCCGCATGTGCGTGGATGGGCCGGCGTGCTCTTCGAACTTGACACACCCAGCGTCTCTTCACCATTTGTCACCCTGGGGGTGCCTAACAGTTAAGTCAGTGATGGCATAAGGGACAAGGGCTGCCTAGAAATCCAGACGCTTGGTCCGTTTTGCTGTGCTTCCTCTTTTGAAAAGCCAAAGACTTTGGGCAATTCACTGGCCTCTCTGAGCTTCAATTTCTTTAAACATAAAATGGGAAGAATAGCATACATCCTTTGGGGCTCACAGGGCCACAGCCAGAGTAAAATAAGCCAGGACAAAAGGCCAGCCAGGTTGCTCAGGTTGCTGTGATATTTGTACCAACTGGCCAGTGTGTGAACCCCCAGTCCTGGGAGCCACTGGAGAAGAACGCAAAGCTCTGACCCCCCCCCCCCCACAGGGAAGAACTGGGGAACTTTTTATCCTTGCTCTGGGGAGAGGGACAGTCATATAATCACACAAGCTTAGAGACTTCCTTTACTTTTCAGTTTTAATTTCCCCAAAGCCTTGACATTAACCGTGGGGCAAATAGCTGACATTTGTATTTTTCCTTCACCTCAGCTATCTGCCCCTGGATGTCCCAGTGGGTGAGGACAGAAACACCAAGCCAGAAGCTCCTTAGGGGAAGAAGATATTGTAAACCATCCCAGGCCTATGTGTTGAAGGGTGACCTCTCTTCTCTTCCCTCATGGGATGGTGGCTGAGGGGGCCCCATCTGCTCACCCCTGCCCACACCATCCACCCCCACTCTCTGCCCCCACCCCATCTTCCTCCGCTAATCCCCCAACCCAGAAATCAAACTTAATCGCCTTCCATCCAGCTTCCGCTTTGCAATAAATAGTTGTGGTATTCTTCTGAAGAGGAGAACAAAATCAGCATATTTAAAATATTGAGCCACTCAGAAATAATTATTCATGAGGTTTTTGTGCATGCATTAGACTTTTCCCTCCAGGCTGAGGGCTGCCTGCTGGAATGAACTTAGCCACAACTTGGCCTTTCTTTCTCTGTTTGCCTTTTACCTTTTCCCCCCCTTCCTGTGTTTATGATTCCTCAACACATTCAGACTGAAATATTAAAAATGTTCATCAACCGGACATGGACAGGGCCATTCAGAGCTCATCAACAGAAGGAGCATACTGATGGGGAAGAAGGACGTTTCAGACGGGCTGCCCTGCAGTGTGCCCATGGCTGGATGTGGGTGTACACTGTGTTGTGGGGCAGACACAGCGTTGCCTCAGGAAGACTCAATCTGAGGGGGGGCACACCTTGCCCTCAGGGAGCCCCAGTCTGAGGGAGAGACACAGCCCTGCTGTTCTCAAACAGTTCCAGTTTGAGAATGGAGACACAGCCTTGTCTTCAGAGAGCCCAATCTGGGGGGGCATTAGATAGCCCTGCCCCCAGGGAACTCTAGTCTGAGGGGAGACATAGGCTTGTACACAGAGAATCCTCAGTCTGAGGAAGAGAGACACCTCTTGCCCTTCCAGTGCCCCAGTCTGATGGAGGAGACAGCCCTGCTCCATTCAAACAGGAAGAGGACTTCCTGTTTGAACGGAGGTTCCATTCTGATCTGGGAGATAGTGCTCCCAATCTCAGTGACTTTCTAATGGGGAAATGTGTTCAAGGGTTCCATTTTCACTGGGGAGCTGTACTCATTCATTCGTCCATCCATTCATCCACTCATTCAAGAATATTTATCCAACACATGTTGAACTTCTACAGTGAGCACCGATAAGCACTGGGGAATTCACTTAACAGATCATTTTTTTAAAATTTATTTTTGAGAGAGAGAGAGACAGCGTGAGCAGGGGAGGGTCAGAGAGAGAGAGGGAGACACAGAATCCGAAAGCAGCCTCCAGGCTCTGAGCTAGCTGTCAGCACAGAGCCGGATGCCGGACTTGAACCCACAAACTGTGAGATCATGACCTGAGCCGAAGTTGGATGCTTAACCGACTGAGCCACCCAGGTGCCCGGGAATTCACTTAAAAGACTCAGTCCTTGTCCCTCAAACACACCACCTTATTTAGGAGGCAGATACATAAATATTTTTATAATCAGCTCTGATAAGTGCTTGTAAGCAAGATGAGTTCACGATTCTGGGGAGCATATGGTCTAACCTTTCTTTGGAGGAGTTAGTATGCCCCTCCTCTACCCTCGGGTTCCCCATGTGTCCATTTTGCTGTGGAGTCCTGAAAATGATAGGAACAGTGAGAAAACGGTGGCAAATGTGGGTTATCTCAACCTCTGTAATGATATTTTTCACTTATCTATGAATTTGTTCAATAAATATCTTTGGAGACCATCTAGAGTACAGTATTATATAAAATTTGGGGGCTTGAGAGGGGCCTTTGCATAATTCCTGCTCTCAAGCAGCTCATGGCCTATAGGCTTCTCAGCAATTCTCATTTGATATATTCCAGAGCTTTAGAGCAAAACTCACCTGCAGGTCATGTGGCCTTGTCCCCACCTCCTGGTGTACCGGTGGCTGGGCTGAGACCCTGACCTTCTGGGAAGAGCCATCTGAAACTCATCACATCGCATTTACCTGACCCCTGCTCTTAAGAGATCTCTGTTTATATCTGATCATCTTTCTTACAAACCTCCTGCTGCAAAAGTATCCCCTTCTCATTTCGGGGTGCAGTGGAGGAGCTGTGCCCCTCATCTACTTACTCTGCCTTTTTGGCTTTTGCTGTGCTACACAGGGGCCAGGCATCTCTGTGGTTTCTGCGTACTAAAAAGCCCTGAAAATGATGACCAGAAGATAGGTTTCCAGGCATCCAGAATCAAGATCGATGAGATATTTATTTCACTGGTCAAAGCTGTGTCACACACCTGGAAGATGGGGGTGTGGGGAGACGGTGAACCAGCCGCACCCCTTAGGGATTGGAGCAATGGTTTTAGGGCCTGACAGACCTGCCCTAAGGTGAGTCAGGGTTAAGTGGTCACTTTTCTGAGACCTGGAGTGTGAGAATATTGCTCATGGAAAGAGCCATCATTAGAGGTGGTAATGACCTTAGGCATAGCTGTGTTAGCTAGAGACCACACTGGTATATGGATTCTCAAGACAGTGGCTGCGGGGAGTTATGAGATATGCGAAAGACTGGTGGACGGTCTGACTACCCAGAGTTCCAGGCTGTGGGTGCATGCCTGCCCCCCTCAACATGGTCCTTCTGTCACTGAGTCCAAGAGAATTTCTCCAGTGGAGGCCAACCTCCAGCCTGTGGAAAGGATTAGGAAGAAGTGGCGAGCAGCCCTGTTCTTCTTTTAAAGGATATACCCTGGGTATTGCTTAGGCGCACACTTTCACTCGTATCCCAAGGCCTGAACTTTGTCACCTGACCACTGGTAGCTGCAAGGGAGGCTGGAAAATGTAGTCTGTAGGTGGGCAGCTATAGGCTCCTCTAAAACTTGAGTGATACTGGGGTGCCTGAGTGGCTCAGTTGCTTAAGCATCCAACTCTTGATTTGGGCTCAAGTCATGATCTCATGGTTCAAGAGACTGAGCTCCACATCGGGCTCTGTGCCAACAGCATGGAGCCTGCTTGGATTTCTCTCTCTCCCTCTCTCTCTAACCCTCCCTCACTCTTTCTCTTTCTCAAAATAAATAAATAAATAAATGTTAAAAAAAGAAAAAAACTTGTGTGATACCGAAACCAAGAAATGGAAATGGACAGTGGGGCATGATGCGCAGTTCCTGTCACAGATAAAGGAAACATGGCAGGAAGTTTTTTTTCCCCCCCAAACATTTCAGCTCTGCCTTTCTGTTCCCACAGAATAGCAGGATTCGAGGGAAAAGCTCCCAGAACCAGCAGCTCAGAGGCAGAGAGATTTGGAATTGCTTTGATGCCACCTAGGAATGGGGTGGGTCCCTTCGGAAGGCAGGGGTGAGGCCCTCACTCTGCAGGGCTGTGTCTACAGCCTGACTACAGTGGCGGGAGGTGAGCGACAGGCTGCAGGATGGCTCACAGCAGCTACAGAGCCCGTGGCCGGTCCTTCCAGGATTCTGACCCATTGGTATAGATGCCCCACCTCTTAGCCTGCACCTTTCTACACCATTTCCCTACACAGTAATCGCTCCCTCCTGCAAGCATGTGTGGGTGCTGCCCGAGGGCTTGCTCCCCCCAGAGTGCATTGGGCCCTCCCACAGGGCAGAGGTGCCAGAGAGTTACCCTGGGGACTAGCCCCCAACCAATCATGAGTGGCAGTTCGTGCATCAGTACCAACTCTGAGGCATGTCCTACACAGCATTCCAGAGCTCCTGGGGGGATCAGTCCCCAATCGCCCAAACGTGTCTTGGCTTCCTCTCCTTTCTTATTTCCTGTCTTCTCTGTGGGTACTTCCTGTTGTCACCCCCCAACTGAACTACTTGTCCTGACATCATTGACTCAGAGTCTGCTTCCGGGGAACTCGGTCCAGGCACTTAAGATGGTCGGCTCTCCCTGCTTTGTCCAAGTGGAGAGAAAATACTACAGTCAAGAGGGGTAGGTGTGCAAACCAGGAAAGATGGGAAGTTACGTCTTATTGTCACCACATTCCCAGCTGTTGGCATAATAACCACACACAGGATTCAAGGTGGGTCCTCAGAAAGTATTGTGTGTATTGAGTGAAGGAAGCCAAGTGTACTCTTTCATCAACTTGCTGTGTGACCTTGGGCAAGTCACTTTCCCTCTCTGAGCCACACTTTCCCCATCTACAAAGAGGAATAATAACATCACCTACTTGGAAGAAGGAATGAGAAAATAGCTGCAAATGAGCTTTGTGACTCTAACGCCCTCAGAATCATAAGAGGTGGAAGATTGGAAAGCTGCCTCTGATCCTCGCGGCGGCTTTTCAAAATGCCCAAGTAGGAACATTTTAGTAGCTAAAAAACAGCATCAATTTTCTCATTGAAATTCTTTTATTCAACAAAGTGAATAATCTTAGTGGCAGGAATATGCATTATATTTTCTATAGGATTCATTAAAGTTGTTTCCATTTTGAATTAAAAACATGCGGTTTAGGAATATTTATGCTGAAATGGTCCTGTGCAAACAGAAAGACTGCTCCTCGCTAATCTTCTCATTTGATGGCCTGAAATGGGCCGAGGGTCACTGGGCCCTTCCCAGGACCACAGGGCTGCTCGGAAAAATTCATTCATTCTGTAGATACATCATGGGCATGGGCTCTGGCCAGACACTGTGCTGGGTGTGGCTTGCCTTGGTAAGCCCAAATGGACATGGCCCTGCTGTCATGAAGTTGCTAGTCCCATGGGGCAGGGAATGGACATAAAAGCTTCACTGAGAGCTGAACCATAAGTACTAGCACAGAAATATATATATATATATAATATATATAAGTACCAGCACAGAAATATTATTATATGACATATTATTATATATTATATTATATTATTATGTATTATACTATATTATTATATATCATGCAGGATATATAATAATATGCAATATTATTATAATATATATTATATTATACCATTATATACAATATTATTATATACTATATTATATTATTATATATTTTTATATTTATATAATATTTATATATATTTTTATATTATATTATGTTATATTATATTATTATATGCATCATGCAGGATATATTTAATAATATATAATATATAATATGTAATATAATATATGTAATAATATATATGATATAACCAGCATTTTATATATATATATATATATATCATGTTCTGTTGTTAATGAACATTTGGGTTGTCTCCAATTTTGGGTCATTGTGACTAACAATGCTATGAGCATCTTTGTATGTCTTTCTGAGGCTCTGTGTTTTCACTAGTCTTGGATAAAGACCTGGGAGCAGAATTGTTGGGACAGAGGGTTGATGTATGTTTCGCTTTGTAGAAAACTTGCCGACCTTTTCCAAAGTGGCTGTACCATTTGGCATTCCCACCAGCAGTGTAAGAGAATTCCAGTTGCTCTGCATCCTTATCTGCACTTTGCATTGGTAGCCTTTTAAATTTTTTAATTGGTAAGTATGTAATAATTGTTGATTATGGCTTTAATTTGTATTTCTCTGATGGGTAGTGATGTTGTTCACTTTTTCCATGTGCTTACGGGCGGGCCATTTGCATTGCCTTTTGGTGAATTGTCTGTTAAAATCTTTGCTTTTTTAAGGAAAAAAAGTGGATCATTTATCTTCTAATTATTGACTTATTAGGAATTCTTTACATATAGCCTGCATCTAAGTCTTTTGTCAGATACAGTAGTAATTATTTATTCAACAAGTGTTTATTGAGCCGCTACTATGTGCCCAGCAATGGGTTAACACCAGACAGCGTGAGGTCTGCCTTGTGGAAAGCCACAGTTTCCAGGTCTTCTGATTCCCAACTCCAGTGCTCTTCCTAGTACATTCACCTTTTCCTTCAAATGGATGGCTCTGGATTCCACCTGTCCCCGGGGTCCTTGCACCAGCAGGAAGGGCCTCAAACTGGGCATCAGATGACCTGTTTCTGCAACCTAGCTCAGCCACTTACTAGGGCCACTTACTTACACACTTACCACTGTGTAATAGGGGACAAGTCACCTAACTTCTCTGAGTCTCAGTTTAGTCATCTATAAACACAGAACAAGAAAACTCTACCTTCTGAATTTCCTGTGAAGCGCGAAGGGGGCAAAAACACCGGGCCCCCTCAGCCAATGTTCGTTTCTTTCCTTTTCTTGAGAACAAGTCAACCCTAACCCTAAGGTGACTTGAGCAAGACTTGTTCTACTCTTGCAGGGCTCTAACAGGGAAAAAGTATTTAGTTTAAAAATGAGATGTTTATGATGGTGCTAACTAAGTGGGAGGTCCTAACTCTCTCCAGCACTGCGCTCAGTGCCCCCTGCTTTCCAGAACTGATGAGGTTTCCTGGGTTTGCTGATGGAGTGTGTTGTGTTTTTTTAATGTTTATTTATTTTTGAGAGAGAGAGCTGGGGAGGAATAGAGAGAGAGAAGGGCAGAGGATCCAAAACGGCCTCTGCACTGAGAGCAGAGGGCCCGATGTAGGGCTCAAACTCATGAACTGTGAGATTATGACCTGAGCTGAAGTCAGACGCTCAACCAACTGAGCTACCCAGGCGCCTTAATGGAGTGTGTTTTTAACGGGCTTCCTGATTTTTCTTCATCATCAAAGGGCTGAGGACTTACTGGCCTGGGAGCGAGAAGACCCCATTCCCACGTAGCCCCATCTCCAACCTGCTGTGTGCTCCGGGCACTTTCTCGTCACTTCTCCTGTACCTCCTCTGCTGTGAAATGGGACAAAGAGGGCTCTAATGTCTTCTCCAGCCCAAATATTCTGGGCCTGTGAGTTTCTCATGTCCTTGACGAATATTGGACCAGAGCCAGAGACACATTTTCAAACAGAATCGCCCATTCAGTCAGCAAGCACGTATTAATCATTGTTGTATGTTCTTATGCTTTGAGGGGTGCTATGGGGAGGGAGGGGGCGGAAGCCCAGGGAACTATTAGATGCTACATCACAATGCAAAGAGTCCCACTCAGACTAAGATTTTTAAAATAAGAGAGAATAAAGGAAAAAGACAACTATCAATGTCCTTAAAAAAAAAACAAAAGAAAAAAATTAAGTAAGTAAAAACAAAAGCAAAAGCAAAAGCAAAACAACTGTATGCCCAGCTACCCAGGTGCCTCTGCTCTCAGTGTTCCTTGAAACCATCCTCCTAACCATTAAGAATTGATGATTCTCTTGATTCACCCAACTGCTAAAATTGGGGCAGTCTCACCTCCCCCTTTATTTCTGCCTAATTAGAAAACATATCTCTGTTGATTGACACCTCTTCCCTGTAAGGGTTTTACAAGTTTTCTTTTCTTTTCTTTCTTTTTTTTTTTTTTTTTTGAGCTTCTATATTGGTGAGATGAAAGCCATATCTCTTCTCTAAAGAGAAGAGCTTCTCAAAGCTTCATGGGAGGGATTTGTGCAGACCGTGGTTGAACAGGCAGCAGACCCGGGGGAGGGGGGCAGCAGGAGAGGGGGGCTTTGGTCCCCTGCTACATGGATCAGCCCCAGGAGGCAGCATTGCGCAGTGTATCAGAGCTGCCCTTTGTCACCTCCTAGCCGGGAGACCTTGGGCACATTGCTTAGCTTCTCTGGACCTCAGTTTTCTCATCTGTAGAATGGTGATGGTGCTAATGCCAACCCACCCGACTGTTTGAGAACTAAACATGGCAGTGAATGGAGAGCTCTGGGAGTCTTGCGTCCTGCATATCGTAGGCTCTGTGTCCATGTTAACTGTTAAGATTACCGTTTGCACCTAGGCACTTGGGGAATCGTCTTGGAAACCACCGACACAGGGAGGCCCCTGAGTTTCTACAAGCCTTCTACCCCCCAAGAAGGAAGGGTCTTCTTGAACAGGTAGACACATAAGAACCAACCTCAGCCTCCTACTCTCAGGCCCTTCTCCCTTGGGATACTTCTCTAGATTTTCCCTGAAGCCTTATCCTCAAGGGATAATTTCCCCAACATCCTTTTCCTTCTGAAGCTCCTGGTCCCCATTTATATGTAAATTGAATATCTGAGTTCAGAGGCCACAGAGTTTGTTGAAACTGGCTTTTTACATTTCAAGGGAGGCAGAAGAAATACCACCACAGAGAGAGATGCAATTTTTTACCCAGAATAAATCTTGCTCTCACCAGCCCCTCACAACCCCCCCCCCCATTAGCAGGTATTAATTAGGCCTGGAGGCTGTGATTTCCTATTTCAAAGGGTCTCCCCAACACTGTTCCCCAGGGGGCTCATTTAATGGGGCCCTTGCCATCTTCAAGCTTTTTTTATACCAGCGGCAAATGCTTCCAGATAACAGGGACAGGGCTAAAGGCCAGCCTGAGGAAGAGAAGGGCCCACCGCACTGCCCTCCTCTCCCTCCAGCAGACCCTGCCTTCTCCCAGCCCAGGCTGTCCTGAGCTGGAGGGAGCCCTGGAAGAGGAGGCGAGGGTAACTGAGAACCGCATGTCACCGTCAGCCCATTGGCTAACCACATGCTTCCCCTTCATCATCTCCTTTTATTCTCAAGAACCCTTGGAGGGGATGCCATTAGCAGCCCAGCTTCCCAGATCAGGAGGCTGGAGCTCAGAAAATGTAAGGAATCAACTCGAAGCTGACTCCTGAGAGCAGGGTGCCGTCCTCTGCTGTGGGTGTGACCCTGTGGGGGTGATGAGACCAGGATTTGGCCCTGGTCCCCGTGGGACTCTTAATCACCGCTTGGGATACATTCCCTGTAAGCATCACATAATGAGTTTTCAAATAAGGAAGATGCATCAAAAAACTCTTCAGGATGCAATTTAGTGTGTCTTAGAGGTTCAAGGAAGGATGTTGGGTGCATTCGGCAATTTAGGACCATTGCTTCTGTGCTGAATGCACGGAAGGTGGGCAAGCTAGTGCTCAGCCTCGGCTTCCGGGAGGAGAAGCAGATAACGGAAGGTTTCCTGCATGGTCCCGGCTTATCTTCCTATGAAAATGGTGACTGGATTTCAGAGTCAAAGATGGCTGAAACTCACAGAGGACGTTTTGGACGTGAGGACTATTTCATGGCAGTCACCAGATAGTCAAATAATAGAGAGTAATAATAGTAACCACGTAGGTCCTGGACCAAGCTGTTCTTAGATACACACGCATGTGTATTTAACATAGTATTTCATTCAATGCTTATGAGCCCAGGAGTTAGGTATTTCCCCCTGTGTTTCAGACAGGCACATACCCACCCTCTCCCCCCCTAGAGATGTTGAGTGAGTGGCCTGAGGTCACACAATTGGGAACGGAGGGGTTGGAACCCAGGCGATCTGGTCTCCAGAAGATGCATTTTTGTCCTGTTCTGCATTCTGTAACTAGTCTCTGAGCCCTGATGGGAGCCTCATGATGCTGGGTGCCTAGGAAGCCAGAACCCCATTGATATTCACGGCCCTGTGATGTGAGGCTTGTCTGGATTTGCTGGAGATGCCGCTGTGTGTCAGTTGGCTCCTGCCTTCAGGACCACAATGGTGGCTCATGGTGACAATTCATCCAGTTCACAGCTGGGTATTACAGCGGAAGGGAGGATGGGGAACGCCATAGGAAAGGAGAAGCAAAACGCTAAGGGTACAAAGGAAGGAGTAACCTTTCATCTGGTAGGAGGTAGAGGTGTTTCTCAGAAATGGCTTCAGGAATAAGTACTGCTGGACAGAAAATAGTCATCTCGCTACTCTGGGCCTTTGCACATGCTCTCACTGTTATTAACAGTCTCTTCCCTCTCCACTCCACTTCTGGCCAGCAACAACTCATCTCTTGCAGTCTCCACGGAAGGGTTCTCTTCCTTGGGGAGGCCTTAACTGAACCCCTGAGTCGGTATAACAATCCCTTCCATAAGCCCTTCAGGCCCCACGAGTCTTCCATACCTGACATCGCTCAGGATTGCCCATGGCTTCTTACCTGAGGGCCTGTGTGCTCCCCTGGACAGGGGGATACCTGCTGGTCCTGTTCCATTCTCAGCCTCAGGAGAGCGCTGGGTGTTCAGTGCTAACTGGGGGATTGCAGTGCTCCTATCCATGCTGCCCTCCACCAGACAGATGAGCTCCAAACCCAAAGGCTGCCGCTGCAGGAGAGCCCGGGGCTGGACAATGAGTTACCTGGGAAGTGCGGCTTCCAGGGAAAAGAAAGGACCTCTCGGCTCCAAGTGAGGCCCTCGCCCATTCCTAACAGCACTGCCTTTTAGCAATGCAGACTCCCAGGCCCACCCAGACTTGCTAATCCGAATCTACATCTTAACAACACCCCCAAGTAATTTTTGGTGTGTGCACGAACGCGTGAGAATCAGTGGCATCAGAAGCCACAAAACAGAGTGGCCAGGGCTGCTCAGAAATTCTTCATGGCGTCGGCTGACTCCACAGGTCACGTTCAGGAAGGTCCTGTCAAGACGTTTGTGGGCTAAATCCCAAGGTTAGTGTGCAGGGTGGGAAAGTTGGAGCCACAGAACCATCACAGGTGGTCCCGTGGCAAAGGTGGCTTGCATCCTTCTTCCCCTCTCACCTGTGCCCGGGCCTTCCCTGGTTGGCAGTATCAGGGCATGCAAGGGTTAATCCTCAGGGGGGAGTGGGAGGGTGTCCGAGCTGAGACTCACCTCTGCCTGCTGTGTCTCTTGCTGCACTGATTCTTGTGCGTGCGTACAAATGCGTGTGTCATGTGTGACCTTGGAGTCCCGACCCAGTCTTCTTCTCTCATGTACAAAGCACTTTTGCAGAATGCAGGACTCCTGTGCAGTCCCTCTCTGCTGATGCTAGACTTAATTATTTAAATTTAGTCCATTAGTGGTTCTATATTTAACTTTTTAATCGAATGAATTATTAGTCTATTAATAAATGATAAAGTTTAACAGCTGTTAATGAGCATTCAAAATAGATAAATTATTTCATTCTGTAACACAATACCAATATTTGCCCATGAAACAGAAAAGTTGTCTATATAAGAAACTCTCCTCTTTTGACCTGGTTCTCTTTCCTGTTAGCAAATATGAAGCAATTAATTATTATATCACAGAAATAAGAAAGAAGGGGAAAACAGAGATGGCTTATGTGCTGTGAACATATTTAAAATTTTTTTAAATGTTTATTTTATTTTTGAGAGAAAGAAAGAGACACAGAGCACGAGCGGGGGAGGGGCAGAGAGAGAGAGGGAGAGAATCTGAAGCAGGCTCCAGGCTCTGAGCTGTCAGCACAGAACCCAACAAAGAGCTCGAACTCACAAACTGTGAGATCATGACCTGAGCAGAAGTCAGATGCTTCAGCGACTGAGCCACCCAGGCTCCCCTGTGCTGTGAACACATTTTATGTCTCCCCCAGGCTCCCTCCTATTCCTTACAACTAGGGAGAGATAAGGAATAGTTCAGGAGGTTTCCCACTATCTACATGGCTCCACATGCTAGTCACAAGTAAATTGTCCAGCCCTCCCTTTCCAGATGTTCCCCCCCCCCAAAATGTTGCTAGTGGGGACCCACACAGAACCAGAAAAAGTGGTAGATGGTGGGGGTGGAAGGGAGCTACAGACTGAATAAGTAAAGCATTCGGGAAAATACTGTTCCTTTTATTACATAGGGAGTGTAAAAGGCATGTAAATAAAAATATTTTATTCTGCATTTTGAACATTAAATTTCATTGCATACCCCATGTGCTTTGTTATGCACACCAACATCTGCTAAGAATGAGATTCTGGAATTACTTTTTCAGTGTGTGTGATTCTGAAAGGTTCTAGAACAGCGTTTTGGAGTTTCCCCTCACGCAAAAAGCTAATACAGGCATACCTTGGAGATATTGTAGGCTCGGTTCCAGACCACCACAATGAACACGAATACGATAAAGTGAGTCAAATGAATTTTTGGTTTCCCAGTGTACATAAAAGTTATGTTTACACTATACTATAGTCCCTTAAGTGTGCACTAGCATTATGTCTAAAAAATGTACATTAATTTAAAAATATTTTATTACTAAAAAGTGCTATCATCTGCGCTTTCAGTGAGTCGTAATCTTTTTGCTGGGGGAGGGTCCTGACTCCATGTTGATGGCTGCTGACTGACTGATCAGGGTGGTGGCGGCTGAGCGTTGGGGTGGCTGTGGCAGTTTCTTAAAATAAGACAAAAACGGGGGCCTGGGTGGCTCAGTTGGTTAAACGTCCAACTTTGGCTCAGGTCATGATCTCACGGTTTGTGAGTTTGAGCCCTGTGTCAGGCTCTGTGCTGACAGCTCAGAGCCTGGAGCCTGCTTCAGATTCTGTGTTTCCCATGCTCTGTCTCTCAAAAAATAAGCAAACGTTAAAAAAATTTTTAAAAATAAGACAAAAATGAAGTTTTCCGTATCGACTCGCTCTTCCTTTCACGAATGATTTCCCGTGGCACGTGCTGCTGTGTGACACCATTTTACCCGCAGAAGAGCTTCTTTCAAAACTGGAGTCCATCCTCTCAGACCATTGTTGCTGCTTTATCAATTGTGTTTATGGAATATTCTAGATCCTTTGTTGTCATTTCAACAGCCTTCGCAGCATCTCCACCAGGAATTGATTCCATCTCAAGAAACCATGTTCTTTGTTCGTCCATAAGGAGCAACTCCTTATCCACTCAAGTTTGATCGTGAGCTTGCAGCCATTCAGTCCCATCTTCAGGCTCCATTCTGATTCTAGTTCTCTTGCTGTTTCCACCCCCATCATTTCCTCCGCTGAAGTCTTGAACCCCTCAACATCATCCATGAAGGTTGGAACCCACTTGCTCCTGCATATGTTGATATTTTGGCCTCTTCTCATGTGAACTATAGATGTTCTTAATTGCATCTAGAATGGTGAGTCATTTTCAGAATGTTTTCAATGTACTCTGTCCAGATCCAGCAGAAGAATCACTATCTGTGTCAGCTATAGCCTCATGAAATGTATTTCTTGAATACATTTTGAGTGCTGAAATGATTCCTGGATCCATGAAATGGATGCAGAATAAATGCTGTGTGAGCAGGCATGAAAACGATATTTAGGTCATGGCCCATCTTCATCAGAGTTCTTGGGGGACCACATGCATTGTATGAGTAGTAATATTTTGAATCTTTTTTTTTTTGAGCAAAAGTCTCAACAGTGGGCTTAAAATATTCAGTAAATCATGTTGTAAATAGATATGCTGCCGTCCAGACTCTGTTGTTCCATTTATAGGCCACAGCTTAGCATACTTCTTAAGGGCCTTAGAATTTTCAGAATGGTAAATGAGCCCTGGCTTCAACTTAACATCACCAGCTGCATTAGACCCTAACAAGAGAGTCAGTCTGTCCTCGGAAGCTCTGAGGCCAGGCACTGACTTCTCCTCTCTAGCTATGAAGGTCCTAGATGGCATCTTCTTCCAATACAATGTTGTTTTGTCTACACTGAAAATCTGCTGTGTAGGGTAGCCACCTCCACGAATTATCTCAGGTGGACCTTCTGGATAACCTGCTTCAGCTTCTACACCATCACTTGCTGCTTCCCTTGCACGTTTATGGTATGGAGATGGCTTCTTTCCTTAAACCCTGTAACCAAGCCTCTTCTCCCTTTGGACTTTTCTTCTGCAGCTTCCTCACCTCTCTCAGCCTTCACAGAATTGAAGAGACTTAGGGCCTTGCTCTGGATTAGGCTTTGGCTTAAGGGAATGTTGTGGCTGGTTTGATCTTCTATCCAGACCACTCAGACTTTCCCCATATCCACAGTAAGTCTGTTTCACTTTCTTAACAATCATGTGTTCACTGCAGTAGCACTTAATTCCCTTCAAAAGCTTTCCCTTTGCATTCACTGCTTGGCTAACTGGTTGGCAAGAGGCCTATCTTTTGGTCTGTCTTGGCTTCATATCATTTCTAGCTTTAGATTTAGAGTGAGGGACTTGTGACTCTTCCTTTCACTTGAACACTTAGAGGCCACAACAGGGTTATTCATTGGCCTAATTTCAATATTGCTGTGTCTCAGGGAATGGTGAGGCCCAAGGAGAGGGAGGGAGATGGGAGGACACTGGTTGGTGGACCATTCAGAACACACACATTTATTGATTAAGTTCACCATCTTATGTGGGTGTGGTTCGTGGTTCCCCCAAAACAATTACAATAGCAACACCAAAGATCACTGGTCTCAGATCCCCCTAACAAATACAAGAAAAATTAAAACATTTGAAATTTTGTGAGACTTGCCAAAATGTACGCAGAAACAAGGAATGAGCAAATGCTGTTGGAAAATAGCGCTGACAGCCTTGCTTGACACAGGGTTGCCATGGACCTTCAGTTTGTAAAAAATGCAACATCTGTGAAGCACAATAAAGCAAAGTGCAGTAAAATGAGGTATGCCTGTATATGTGTGTCCATGCTGTGTTTGTGGGTGACACATGTTGTTGGCCTACATAAATTAGGATTTGTTTTTCTGTCATGTGAAAGAAGTATGGGGTCAGTGATCCATGCCTGTCAAGAGGGTTCCTTGGTGCCATTAATGTCCCAGTTTCTCTTCGTCCTTTTGTCCCTCAAGGTCATCTGGTGGCCTAAGAAGGCCACTAGAATTCCAGCCATCATATAGAGTTCAAGGCAGGAAGTGGAAGGAATTGGAGAGGGCAAAAGAGTACCCCTCCCCCATTTAAAATGTTTTTATTTTGTCTGTTCAGCTTTATTGAGGTATAATTGACAATATTTGAAGTGTACAATATGATGATATGATATGTATGAATACATGGTAAAATGGTTCCCACAATCAAGTTAATTAACATAATCATCACCTCATGTAGTTACTTGTTATTTGTTCTGAGGTTTGTGTGTGTGTGTGTGTGTGTGTGTGTGTGTGAGAATGCTTAAGATCTACTCTCTTGTCAAATTTCAAGTGTACAACACAGTTTTATTCACTACTGTCACCGTGCCATACATTAGACCCCCGGAACTTGGTTACCTCAGAACCGAGAGTTTATGTATGTACACCTTCTTCCCAACCTCTCCTTCTTTCCCTATTCTCCAAGCCCCTGGAAACCACCATTCTACTCTGTTGCTGTGAGCTTGACTTTTTCTTCTTTCAGATGCCACATATAAGTGATGCCATGCAGTGTCTTTCTCTGTCTGGTTTCTTTTGCTTGGCATGGTGCCCTCCAATTTTATCTGTGTTGTTGTAAATATCATGATTTCCTTCTTTTCTAAGGTTGAATAATATTCCATTGTGTGTGTGTATACACATACATATATATGTACATATGTGTATATATATCCCATCTCCCATGTATATCCCATATATATCTACAATAGCACACACACACACACACACACACACACAGAGGATATATGGAATATATATTCTTAATCCATTCATCCATTGACAGATGCTTAGGTGTCTCCAATGGACATGAGAGTACTGATATCTGTTAGAGACAGTAATTTTATTTCCTTTGGATAAACACCCAGAAGTGGGATTGCTGGATCACATGGTTTGTTGTTGTTCTAATTTTTTTTAGGAAACTCTATGGCATTTTCCATAATGACTATGCCAGTTTACATTCCCACCCACAGTGGATAAGGAATTCATTTTTTCCACATGGTGGAACCCCTCTTTTAAAAAACTTTTGCAAAAGCCCCACCCAATGACTTTCCCTTACGATTCATTGGACATACCTAGCTGCAAGGGAGGCTGAGAAATGTCAGTTTGGTTTTTGTGGGTTTGTTTCAATGGCATATTTCTACTCTAAATAAATTGTGATTCTGATAGAAGGGGCACTGAGTATTTGGTATCAAATCTCTGTCACTTAAGCAAAGGCACAGAACAACTTAAGCACCTGTCCCAGGTCTACCGACTCAGGTGGATGATGGCAGATGATAGGACATCCTTGAAGTCCTGGCTGTTAGCTCTCTTATTTGCCAGATGGAGTTGTCCTCGGAGGGCTCGTTGGGTTAGGAATGAAGGATGAGAATGGAGGCCACCTTCGGGTCAGTTAGGGTGTCCCCTTCACTCTTGGGCTTCTAAGACATCTTCATATGAGTGCTCTGGTCACTGAACAAGTTTTCCTATTTCCTTCCTCTATAAAATGTGCATGATAATATGACTCATCAGCCCATGGGAGAGAATAATAAGAAATTAATACAAAACTCATAGGAAGACACTTGGCATGTGGTAGATGCTCAAATATGGTAGTGACCTCTTGTGATGATGATGTATGTGTGTCCCACATACAAGTGCATTTTTGTGTGTGTGCACGTGCGTATGCACACACACGTGTGTGTATAGCACGTGTGCACATGCCTGTGTGTGGAGGAGATGGCAAGAAGGATGGAATGGGAGACTCTGGCCGGCTGTGTGTGTACCTGCAGCTTTGATTCCTTGTGCACCGTGCTCTGCTCTGTCACCCCGCGGGGTACAGCAGGGCAGGGTGGGACAGTGACAGGCTGGCCTCTCACAGAACTGGGTTTCCATGGGAGGCACTTTAAGATTTAAAATTCCACAGTCCAATTTTGAGGGCAATAGGCAGAAAGAAGCTGGGTTGCCAAGCAACCAGCCATTAACAGGAAATTAGTCGCTCATCTCCAAATGTCCTGTCCCATTTCTATTCCACTTCTCCCCATTCTGCCAAACAGAAACACACACACACACACACACACACACACAGAGACATGCAGACTCACATGCACACATACACACAGCGATATATCTACGTGTCACAGGAACTCCCAGAGAGAGACTTCACATTGCCAGGCTCACCACCAGCTTGACCAGGCAGACCTGTTCTCTCTACCTGTCTCTGCCTCTCCTCCAGAGGCTTCCTGCCCTTGCCCATCCTCTCCATCCACGCCTCAGCGCTGTTTATTCAGTGGGTCCTGATGTCCGTGTTTGCGTATGTTCCTTCTATCTCCGGGTCAGACTGCCAACTTCCCAAGGACAGGAACTATTTCTCCTTCATGGGGCTGGGAGCTCTCCATGAATGGTGACAGCCAGTCTCTCAAATCTACCCTTAACCTGATCTCTCAAACCCCACGCAATCTGCCCTCTAACCCTGCCCTCAGACCTGATTTTGGCCCACACTTTTCGCTTCCTTACTGTGGGCTGCACCTGTTGTCAAAGGGAAGGGGCCATTTCAACACTCACTCAGGGTGTGTAAGTCATTGATAACCCTCATGGGGGAAGGAGAGGGAGCAGAACAATGCTGCTCATCTCCCAGAGCCAGCAAAGCAAGACCAGTGTCTGGGGGCTCAGGTCAGGGACTCCTTTGCCTTAACCCCCTCCCAAGAGAGAAGGATGAAGCAAAGGCCTTTGTAGGTCATCTGGTACCTTCCTCCACTGGAACATGCCCCTTCCTTAGATCCACCCTTCCCTGGTTGTAGTGGGTGATGCTGGGGTCCTCACAGATACAAATATATCTGGAGAGAAAGCCCAATCCACAGGGTCACCATCCCCAGCCTGAGACCCATTTCTAGAAATTTAACCTTGAATCCTGAGGACCATTCTCACAGTATCCCTCCTTCCACACATCCACTGACACAGACAACTGATGTTCAATTAGTAATGTCAGTTGGCCCCGACACTGTAAACTGCTGTGATCCTCCCCCAGAAGGAGCACATGGTTCAGGAAAAGTAGCAGACATGTCAGTAATCAACTCCAGTGGTTAAGTGCCCAGTGGAGTCACATGAAAGGCTATGGAGACCCAAGAAAGAAGTGATTCAATTTGTAGAGGTTGGGTGGGGGATGAGGGGAGAGATAAACCAAGGAGCAGGTGACCTTTCAGCTGGGCTTTGGTATATGAATAGAAGTTGCTAGAAAGAAATGTTTGGGAGAGTGTGGGAGAGAGGGCATCCCAAGCAGAGGTAATAGCCTTCCAGGATTCTGGGGGGAGTGTTGAGTTTAGTAAGTTCTTTATAGATTTTTGGATACTAACCCTTTATCTGACATGTCATTTGCAAATATCTTCTCCCATTCCATCCATTGCCTTTTAGTTTTGTTGATTGTTTCCTTTGCAGTGCAGAAGGTTTTTATCTTGATGAGGTCCCAATAGCTCATTTTTGCTTTCTTTCCCTGCCTTCGGAGAGTCTTGCGGTCTTTTGGAAGTTAACATTTAAAGATCATGGGATGGGAACAAGGAGGTTCAGTCCCCAGTTCTGACCCTGACTGGCTGTGCATCCTCAGGCAATTTATGCCACCTCTCTGGGCTTTGTTTTCTCTTCTGTAAATCATTGGGGCTGGGGTGATCTCTGAGGTTCTCCTCCACTCTGATGGCCCTGACCATGGTTTTGTGTGCATGGTATTCATGTGACAAAGGGGAGAAGAGAGTCAGGTGGGTGTGGGCAGGGGCTGGAGAGGTGGGTCTGCACACTACACGGTCTTCCTCCTCACATCTTGACTCTTCCCTCCAATGCCTCCTCAGGGTCACCAGACAGCACAGACCACTCTGAGAGTTGCAGTGACCTTTGTAGAAAACCGCCCAATTCAAAAACTCTAACTATATTTCAAATCGATGTGGGAGGCTTTTCAGCAGGGGCTGGGAGGTGCCCTGGAGTGGAAAAGTAGGCAGGTGTTCTGGAGACCAACAGCAGGTAGTGCTGGGGACACCTCTGCCTGAGAGCGCTCTGAGCTGGGAGAGTGGTAACATTTTGTTTCTCTAAAACACTGTGAGGAGAATTTTTTAAACGTTTATTTATTTATTTTGAGAGAGAGAGCAGGGGAGGGCAGAGAGGGAGAGAGAGAATCCCAAGCAACCTCTGCATTGTCAGCACAGCACCTGATGCGGGGCTCAAACCCACGAACCATGAGATCACGACTTGAGCCAAAGTCAAGAGTCAGATACCTAACCAACTGAGCCACTCAGACCCCTCTCTACGGAGCATTATTAACACCCAGAAGAGGAAGGTGATCAGCTGGGTGGAGGAAAGGCTTGTGCTGAAGCTCCGGGGTCTTCAGCCCCTCCTGTACAGCCCAGCTATGTACGAGCAAAGCAGGGGTGCTGCCTGGACATCTTTCCTGTCTCAGAGAGGCCTTCTTTCTCTTGACTCCAGGAATGTCCCAGAAAGATGAAAAAGGTCATCTCATTAACACAGGAGGGGGTTAGCCTGATAGGCTCTTGGAGGGCCACTATAGAGGAAAGAACGAGGAGGTGCCTGGAAGGCAGATGAGAAAGCCCCCAAGACAGGCTAACGGCGTGCTGCTGCTCAGGGTAAGCTCCTTCCCCGGGGCTGCAGGAGCATTCAGAGCCTGCACAGTGACCTCCGTGGGGCGGTGGTGGAGGGGGGGGGAGGGGGGAGAGGAGGTGCGGACTCCTGCTGCCAGGCAGCCAGGCTCCTGGAACCCACTGACCCCATCTCAGCCTCCCCTAATCGTGACTTCCAATGCCCTTCAAGGCCTCAGGGAAGGGGACACTCCTGCAGTGACAGGAGCAGGGCCAGGAGAGCTTGACCGCTGCCCCTGTCCCCCAGGGTGGTCACTGCTTCCTGGCCTGAGGCTTTGAAGCTTCTTCAAAGCCTTTCCTGTAATGTGAAAGAAATGTAATTTATTTGTCAAATCAAAGGCTCCTTAGCTGTGCAGAGACTGCTCAGCCCAAACATCCTTGCCTTGGGCAGAGCAGGGGCCTGATAACTTGCCATGGGTGTGCTTGTGCATATTTAATTTAATTTATATTTATGGAGCTCTGGGCTGTCTGCTGACAAGGGGCCCGTGTGCTTGAATGTCCCCTTCTGCGGGCACTTCTGTCTGCAGGCAGGTGTGCATAGCAGTGTATGTGGCATACGTCCATGCGCCCATGGCCTCCAGCATCTGTGCTCACGCGTCTTGGGCAGGGCTGGCTGGGTGGTTCCGGCTGGTGGGTGCCTGTGTGAGGATGCTAATGGGATGCAGGAGCAGGGCAGACAGAAAGCCTGGTGCCGGGTGCCCAGACCACACGGGGATCTCCAAGAAGCTGTTGGAGGCTGGGGGGCCAGGGCATGGAGGGTGGAAAGGCCCAAGTCTTTTGAGAGCCCACGTCACCAGTCATGAGGGGCTTTAGGGCACCAGTGCCTCTGTCTGCCCTCCAACTGGGCAAAGGCTTCCCCATTGCAGCCCCTACACCTTATCATGAACCTTGTAAGTGCATTCCAGCCTTCTTTCCCCATTGGAGTAGGGTCTGGCAGCTGGCTGGGGAGGGAGGAAGAGGGTATGCATAGAAGGAGCTTCTTGGGCCCCGGGATAGAGGAGAGGCTGAGTGAAATGAGGGCATGGACACTGCCTTTCCCAAGAGAGGAGCAGACAGTAGTAGGTGGGTCCCCTGGTTACATCTCGAGGCCTGGCATCCTCCTCCCTCCTGGGAGGCCGACAGATCTTGTCTGGAGGATCTGGGGATGCAGAGATGACGTGGGCTGAAGGACCAGCCATAAAGGGACGGTCTCATCACCCAGAAGGGAGTTACAGGGCCCTTGAAAAGAAAATGGAGGTTTTTCTACTTGGAGCTGGCTGGGTTCTGGGAAGGTGCTGATGAATTTGAAAGGAGGCACTGGGAGGAGTTGGGAGGGGCCGCCCCATCTCAGCACGAGTTGGAGCAGAAGGGGATTAATTCTGCCAGAGGTAGGGTGGGGGAGGGGGTCTCCCACCTCCTGATGCCCCGCGCTCCTCTCTCACCTTCCTGAGCTTCCTCTTCGCCGTGTTTCTCTCCCTGGTTTCTTCATCCAGACTCTCCCAAGCGCAGCTGGCCAGCCTCTACCCGGCTCCCAAGGGACCACTGCAGGCCTAGCTCCTCTCTGTGATGGCACCAGAAAGTTCCCCTGCTCCCTTGCCTGGGCAGGACAGGGAGGCACTACAGACTGCCTGAGATTCCCTCCATGCCTCCCAGCTCCCTCTGTCTGGGAGCCCGCAAGCTCTCAGGACTGTTAAAGAACTGGTACCTGATTAACATTCCGGGCTGGTTGGTGTGCAGGTACCACAGGACTCTGGGAACCAGGGTGTCTGGGTGGGGAGGGGGGGGGGAGAATCGCCTTGCTTGCGTGCTCCCCTTCTTTCTCCCTCCCTTCCCTCCTCCACCCCAGTGTGCGTGGATTCACACGTGTGCTCCTTTCCCGCATCTGACTGTGCTGCCTGTTCCCTCCCTCCTTCCCGGGTCCTGCTCTCCTGGACTCCCACTGCTGCCTCTCAGGCTTTCATTGTTAGTGTTTTTTCCACTTCCTGTTTCTCACCCTCTAGTCTGCCTGCCTCTTTCTCTCCCAGTGTTCTGATCTTGCTTTCGGTTCCTCTCCCTGTCTCCCTTCAGGTCTCCCTCTGCCTGCCTCCATCTCTCCCCACATCCCACCCCTCCCTTTCTGACTGTAAACGTTCAAATACATGAAAAAGGCCAAACCCCATGTGCCTGGCAGTAGAAAGTACCTTTGCAACCCCAGGAGCGTGGCAGAAACTGTGTGGAACAAAGGGTTCCCAATTACTGCCTCTCAGTGCTGGGTTGACTGCTCTAAAAAAAGAGGAATTCCAGGTAGAGAGGCCGTGGTGAGGCCGTGGGGCTGGAGGTGAGGCTGGAGGAAGTGAGTGTGAAGGGAAGTGAGCATTTTCTCAGTCCCAGGACGCTCTGGGGGTCATTTTCACAGCTCTCCTCTCCTGACTCTGGATCCAGAGTGCAAGCCTTCTCTCTTTCCATCCAGGGACCCCTGAAGGTTGGTGCTCATACCCCTCGGAACCCCCACATGCATGTAGACCATCAGACTCCCCCTCCCCCTGTATGGCAGCCCTGCGGTCCCGGGGCCCCAACTCTGTCACAGGCTCCAAATTTCCTTCTTATCTCAGTGACAATCTGTCTCCTGGGAGTACCCTAACCCATACTTCACTCATTTCTATTCCTTCTGACTTTTTTGTCTAATGGGGGAGAGGAGACGGGGAGGGGCTTTCTGAAAGGGAAACTTGAGCTTTTCGTGTTTGGGAGGACCACCTCTGAGAGGCATAGGAGAAACTGACATGGATTCTAGAATGAGAGATCCATCCGGCTCTTCCTGTGTCCTTGGGCAAGTCATTTCACCTCTTAGAACCTCGGTTTCTTCACGTGTGAGGTGTGGGCTTCACCGCATCCCTCTTACAAACTAAGAATAATAGTATCTGAGAGGTAACGCCCATCTCAAGGGGCCACCTATTAGGAACCAGAGTGGTTGAGGATCCGCCACCTCACAAACACAGTGGCGGTTTGGAGCAACAAGGAACGTAACTCGGACAACAGTTTTGTTTTTCCATACTCGTTTGTCCAGGAGGTTCAAGTGGATTTCGGCAGGTGCCGGTGGCCTGTTGACATCCATTTCTTTTTTTTTTTTAAGTTTATTTATTTATTTTGATAGAGATAGAGTGGGAGGGGCAGAGAGAGATGGAGAGAGAGAATCCCAAGCAGCACAGAACCCCATGGAGGGCTAGTACTCGTGAACCTTGAAATCGTGACATGAGCCAAATTCAAGAGTCAGATGCTTAATTGACTCAGCCCCCCAGGCACCCCAACATCCATTTCTGAATGAAAGGCAGCCTTTGGGCAGCATGCATAGCAGGTGCTGTTGGTGCCCACCTGCTTCAGCCCTTAGCATTCTCCTGCATTGGCCCAAATGCCAGGCGACGGCACCTGTGACGCAGCATGGGGCCCTCTCTGCAGTCTGCTGGAGTAGAACAGAAGTACTGGGAATTTCGGCCCCCGGGAGCAGCCCTCCATGGCTGCAGGAAGCTGGTAGATACATACCTCAGCTCCCACACCTCAGGAAGGAAACCTCTGAGACTCGGTGTCACAGTGTTACCTGAGGTCCCCTGCAGGACTGGGGTCTGGCTTCCATCGGGTTAACCCACTGGATGCCACAGGCCGTGTTGGTTCCTCACCTCCTTTGTCCCTCCTCCGTCCCTCTGTCCCTTTATCTCCCAATTAGCTACTTATGCCACATCCTTGCTTTTACAGGAAACCAAGATGGATGGTAGTGAGCTAAGATTTGTGGTCTTAGGGTCAGGAGCCCTGGGCTCTCTTTCTACTGTTGATGTCACTTAGCTGAGGGTTCTTGCCTCTCAAACAATTTTGATCTTAGTTTTCTGATCTAAGAAATGGGGCTATGAAGAGGGTCCTGGGTGGCTCAGTTCGTTAAGCGTCCGAATTCGGCTCAGGTCATGATATCACAGTTCGTGGGTTTGAGCCCCACGTCTGGCTCTGTGCTGACGGCTCAGAGCCTGGAGCCTGTTTCAGATTCTGTGTCTCCCTTTCTCTCTACCCCTCCCCTGCTTGTTCTCTCTCTCTCTCTCTCTCAAAAATAAATACATGTTAACAATTAAAAAAAAAAAAGAAATGGGGCTACTAAAAATTCCTTTCCTACCCACCTAGCGACTGATGTGAGGATAAAATGAGTTGATGTAAAGAGGGAAAAAATAAAAGTAAACCATAAAGCAATGTAAGGATTTCCCGTTGTCATTAGTAGTTCATTCTTCTGTTCAGCCTCAGCATCAAAAGTGTGTTTGGGAGCGGAGGACTTTGGGTCGCCCTCCCTGGCACAATGTTGGCTGAGCCTGTCGGCCGTCCCCTTTCCATGCCGTGTGTACCTTCTGCACTCTGATCCCACATAATCCTCACCTACTTCCCTGACTTTGAAGTATTTAAAGCAGCTTTGGAATTCCTTACCAGGGGACTTCTCACGTTTACCTCTGGCCTTTACCCACAAGAAATAATTAATGATAAGATGTAAACACGTGAATAGATGATACATGTGTAACCCATGCCTTCTCCTGTGCTCGGCCTCTTTTCCTCTGCTAGTTAGCCATGCTGAGTTTTTTTTTTTTATTCCTTTCCAGAAACTAGTCTTTTTGATCCTCAACACACATTTTTTCCTGGCTTTCAATGAGGATTTTCTTTATTTTTTTTCAATAGTCAATGGTTTTCTTATGCTTTAAAAAATTTTTTTTAACTTTCTTTTAACCATTCCTTTCGATGTTTCCCCTTTAACACATGCTCTCATTTTCCGGGGTTTCTTTCTACACGAAATGAGCAGTGGCATAATGGGTATTTTTGGCTCTCCCACCGGGGGGTTGAACTTCAAGGTGTTGGGGTCTGAAGGAGGCAGAGCGTCACCCACAGATGCTTTCTGCCTGGTCCCTGCCCTTCCGTCCAAAAGAGCCCTGCCGCCTCCTGACAGTGAACACAGCAAGCCCAGTGCATGCACGTGATGGGCGCCCCTAATCTCTAGCACCACTGGGGACTTGCTTCGCAATGCCACTTTATCACGAACACCAGATGCCTGCACCAGCCTCCCCTTGCCCTTAATTAATTACACCCTGCGCCGCAAGAAGCCATCTCCCTCCCAATGACAGCCTTCAAGCCCTGTCAGATGAAGAAGCAAAACCCTTTAATCTTGCCCGACGGCTCCACTCTTTCTGTATCATTTATCCCCCTTCTTGCTGACCCTGGCTCCTTGGCAGGTCTGCTTGTGTCTCTGGTGCAAAGCCATCTCAGGGGGCCTAGACTCTGCAGTGGATCAAGCCCCAGGAAGCAGGTCATCGGGCCCTTTGGGTAGGGCAGGGAGCAGAGGCAGGTGGGGAGCAGACTGGTTGGGAGGCCCGAGGGTGGGGGACGTGAGGCGATGTGCATGTCTGGGTTGGGGCAGTGGGGGTTGCCAGAGCTCAGAAATAGGCTTTTGGTATAGTTGTGGTGACCTATGGTTCTGCTATTGTGTTACAGACAAATGGGAGGCTCTGCAAACAGAGGCACAGATAGCAATGGGCTCTGTAAACCATGACACTGACAGGGACACCAACAGTGATAAGGCTCAGCCCAGAGTCATCAGCTCTGTATTCATGGTGCCCAAGGTGTAGACACGACAACCTTAACTGTGATGGACTCTGCAAATGGCCTCAGGCATCGAGGGCTGCTGCGCACTGTGCCTATGACAGTGACAGGCTCTGGATATCCGCAGAGACTCCGACATCAACACTCACGGGCTCAACGGTCAGGACCCAGGAGGAATGGGCTCTGTGCATACCATGCCACCAATGGAGACGGTGGCAGGGACTGCAGACATTGACTCAAGCAGTGCTAGCCTCTCCCAACAACGCCAAGCCCTGCAAACAAAACCAAACTCCATGAATGACAAACGGTGCCTCGCTCTCCAAATGGTGGCACGGGCAGTGACAAGCTTTGCAAACAGCTCCGAGCTCTGTAAATAATGACACAGGGTGCGAAGCTCTGCAAACAGCCAGCATAGCTGCGAGCAGGGTGCAGACCGGACCGCAAGCCGGGGGTGACTCCAGTTTATTTCGGACACAGGTTCTGAGGGCACCCATCCCCCATCACTTTCTCCCAGATTCCCTATCTGCTCTCACTGTCTCCACAGGTTCAAGGCTCCTTTCGTTTATTTATTTATTTATTAAAGTTTATTTATTTATTTTGAGAGAGACAGAGACAGTGCAAGTGGAGGAGGGGCAGGAAGAGAAAGAGAGGGAATCCGAAACAGGCTCCTGCTGCTAGCGCAGAGCCCCAACACAGGGGCTCGAACCCACAAAGCTGTGAGATCATAATCTGAGCCAAAACCAAGAGTCAGGCGCTTAACTGACTGAGCCACCTGGACACCCTGAGGCTCCTTCAGCTTAAAACTCCTTCTCAGGAGCCAGCTCACTTCTCTGTTGGGCTTCCTTCCAGAGCTAAGCCTCTCACACGAAGAACTGGGCCCAGAGCTCTCTGGAACCATCCTTTCAGCGGTGACCTCCTGACAAAGTTAGTGCCCTCCACTCGGGCCCTGCTGCTCCCGCCACCCCCCACCCCAGGGTTTTGTGGCTGAGCTGCCCACCGCTCCTCAGACTGCCCTTGCCTACGACGCCCAGCTTGGGGATCTGCCACCAGCTGCCTGGAAGTAGGACAGGGAGAGGAATGATGACCCACAGAGCATGGTGAGCATATTCACGGCTTCCCTGTAACCCCGTGAGGAGTGGGACACAGCGGCACACAGAAGGCACCTCACTTGCCAGGGTCAAAGCCCCTGCACTGTAGCCCAGCGCTGGAATTCGCATCTGTCCGACTCTAAAGCTGCTGAGTCACTATTATAGGCCACGTAGTGCAGCAGGTAGGTGTGCAGACTCTGGGCAAAACCTGCGTGGATCCTGGCTCTGGGACCCATGCGAAATTATTTAACCTCTCTGTTCCTCGGTTTCCTCATCCGGAAAATGGGGATCATAAGCATTCTCGCCTCTGAGTGTTTTGGTGGGAGAGAATTCCATGAGTTAATACACGTAACATGTCCAGGAGAGTCTTTCCAGAAACACATCACCCTGCAGCCCTAATCTGTTCCCGTCTCCTCGATCTGCCCCTGGTTCCTGACGTAAGTCCACACTGCATCCTTGCTCTTGGTCAAATGTGCCAGCACACCTCCCTCTCTTTGGGGCCCTGAAACGCACTGTCCCCTGTCTGGAGAGGGCTTTCCCAGAGTCCACCTGGCTCGCTCCCTCAGGTCTCTGCTCAAACATCAGCCTTTCCCTGACCACCCCAGTTAACATAAGAAAATAAAACCCTCTCCAACTCCCATTCTCCCATACCTTGCTTTATTCTTCTGTGGCACTCATCATTGCCCACCCCCCACCGTACGTAAGCTCCAGGGCTCCTGGGGCTCACGGGTAGGTTGAAAATTTAAATAGGATGGTAGGGTGCCCGGGTGGCTCAGTTGGTTGAGCGTCTGACTTTAGCTCAGATCATGATCTCACAGTTTGTAAATTTGAGCCCCACATTGGGCTGGCTGCTGTCAGCACAGAGCCCACTTTGGATCCTCTGTCCGTGTCCTCCACCCTTCTCTCTCCTCCCCTCCCCTGCTCATGCTCTCTCTCTAAATTGACTAAACATTAAATAAATAAATAAATAAATAAATAAGACAGTGCATGGAAACCTCACTGAGCCAGGGTGCGTGGGAGGTAAGGGGATAGTGCTATGGCTTCCAGAACCAGTCCAGCAGGCTGTCACCAGCCTGTCCTGTGAAAGGTGGAAGGGGAGGTGTCTTTTCCCCATAGTAGCCTTTGGATGTGAGTGGGACACTCAGTACCAGTGGCAAGGGCGATGACCTATGCCCTGCCCTGCCACTGACTACCTACACCTCCCTAGACCCACCTGCAGGTGAACAGACATGGGGGCTGAAAGATGCAAGACTAGAAGTGCCCAGGAGAAAGCCATAACCCCATCGCTGTGAGCACCAATAGAGTGTGGTCAGACTCACTTTTCCACTTGTCCGTCTGCCTGTGACCCAGTGCCCCCTGCCAGAGAGGGCTTGGACTGGTCCGGAGGAGAGTAACAAGAGAAGGAATGGGGGGAGGGGAAGGTGGAGCAGCATGTGTGGCAGTACCCTCTGCTCTGAGGCTGGAAATTGGCTGCTTCCTTTCTGGCAAGCACAGGGGCCTGCAGGCTCCTCCCCAAATCCCAGTGCTTCAGGTGTGCAAAAACCAGTCTGAGAGAATGGAGATGTCTAGGCAACAGAGAGCAAGGATGCTGCTGACCCTTTGGGTGCTGTATGCAGGTAACCTCCTTTGGGCACATCTGTCATTGAAGGAGTGGCTCTCCTCCAGGCCTGGAGTTGAGAATCTGGGGATCCTGGGTCTGCAGTGGGTCGCCTGTGTGTCAAACGCATTAGCCTTTTAGGGATCCTGACCACTGTGTGAACATCACAGTGTGATCTACCACTCAGCCCTGTTATTCTGTGGGCTTCAGGGTCCCTTGAGTCCGGGTTGGTGGGGGGGTTACTCCATCCCATTTGAGGATTCAGCCTCTTCCTGTCTTTGGTCCCTGGTCCCCAGCTCACAAACCCTGGGCACCCCCTCCAGGCATGAGAGCTGCTGTGTCCACCTGCTTGGAATTTCCAGAGTTCGTTGGAAGGAATCAAAGCCTTCCTGCAGAATCTAATGGGGATAGATTTCAGACTCTGAAAGAGTATTTTAAGCAAATGAATAAGCAAAGACCAAGATGTGGGAACAAGTAAGAAGAAGCAATAGATGAACATCAAAGCTTTAGTTGGACCACGTGGGGATCAGAAGAACCAGGGGCTAAGCAGGCAAGTACTGCAGGGAGAAACCCACCAGGTCACTGGTCCTGCTGGTTAAGGGCATTATGACATCATCCATGAGGAGGCTGATTCATTCATTCACTCACTTGCCCATTCATTCATTCATTCATTCATTCATTTGACAAATAGCTACTAAGGACCCGCTCTCTGCTAGGAATTGGCAGCAGAGTTTGTGGGGCGAGCAAGACAGATGTGAGGCTCACGGTTCAGTGGGACTGATTTCAGAAGACCCAGTATTTCCTTCTGAGTCTGTGTGCTTTCCAGACACTCACTCCAAGGTGCACACCGTCAGGTTGCTGTTTAGGGAGT
Source organism: Cryptoprocta ferox (assembly GCA_028646485.1). Lineage (NCBI taxonomy): Eukaryota > Metazoa > Chordata > Mammalia > Carnivora > Eupleridae > Cryptoprocta > Cryptoprocta ferox. The sequence goes on from CM053577.1 coordinate 106,251,684, forward strand.
GGGCATCAGTTCAGCGCGTGGGGCAGTGTGCAAGTGGCCAATGCCAGTTACACACCCTACATGCTGTTCCCTTTACAGAGCCTTTGGTCAGCTTCACTTAGTCTTGAGTTAGAGAGCCTTTTAGTCCTGCTGTACACATACACCGGAAATGGGCAGACGAGTGTGACTGTCGGGCTGTTATGGCCAGGTCTCTGACACCCCAAATGATGAAGTCAGGGAGATATTTTCAACCCACCCTTGCCCCTAGACACCAACATTCACATGCACAGACACATAGTCACCCACAGAGACACACATTCACCCACGTGACACACATTCACCCACACGGGCACACATTCACCCACATGACACACATTCACCCACACGGACACACATTCACCCACACGGACACACATTCACCCACATGGACACACATTCACCCACATGGACACACATTCACTCACATAGACACACATTCACACCCACAGACACACATTCACCCACACGGATACACATTCATCCACAGAGACACACTTCACCCACACGGACACACATTCACCCATACAGACACACATTCACCCACATGGACACACATTCACTCACATAGACACACATTCACACACACGGACACACATTCACCCACGTGGATACACATTCATCCACAGAGACACACATTCACCCACATGGACACACATTCACACACACACAGACACACATTCACCTACACAGACACACAGTCACCCACATGGACACACATTCACTCACACAGACACACATTCACCCACACAGACACACATTCACACACGGACACACATTCACCCACATGGACACACACATTCATTTACAGAGATACACACATTCACATACCCACAGACACACATTCACCCACACAGACACACAGTCACCCACATGGACACACATTCACTCACACAGACACACATTCACCCACACAGACACACATTCACACACGGACACACATTCACCCACATGGACACACACATTCATTTACAGAGATACAAACATTCACCCATATAGACACACATGTTCACACACAGAGACATACACATTACATATAGAGACACACATTCACCCACACGGACACACATTCACCCACACAGACACACATTCACCCATGCAGACACACATTCACCCACATGGACACACACATTTCCAGAGACACACACAGTCACACACATGGATGCACAGTCATGTATATGGACATACTTGTTCACACACACAGACACACACATTCTACCCACACAGACACACACATTCACATAGACACACATAGACACACACGGACACACACATTCCCACGCAGAGACACATGCTCCTCACACACACATACTCTCTTGTTCTTGCTCTCACTGTCTCTCCTGTGGACGGCTATCTTACACGGGCTTCTTTCTGTCCGGCAGGGCTGCAGACAGGAGGTTTAGGGACAATATGGTCAGGAGATGCGGGCTCCTGCACCTCCTGGTGACAAACAGCTCTGCATCCTTGGCTAATATTTCCTTTCTTTAAATTATTTTTAATGTTCATATGTTTGAGAAAGAGAGAGAGAGAGAGACACAGAGAGAGAGAACAAGCATGGGAAGGGCAGAAAGAGAGACACACGGAATCCGAAGCAGGCTCCAGGCTCTGAGCTGTCAGCACAGAGCCCGATGCTGGGCTCAAACCCACGAACCGTGAGATCATGACCTGAGCCGAAGTCGGACTCTCAACCTACTGAGCCACCCAGCTGCCCCTTGGCTAATATTTCTGACCCTCAGGTACCTGTTCTGATAAATGAGGGTGACATATCCACTTATTTCACAGTGTTCTTGCAAGATTTCAATGAGATAAATGAGGCCATGCCTGTGCACTGGACACTTGTCTTTCTTTGGGGCCAGCACCTCACTCTCCCCGTGTGCCTTAGGGCCTCAGTAGGTGGCAGAGCCCACCCTCCACCGCAGAAGATGTAGTTTTGCCAGTCAGATGCACCAGCCCAGACCCTGGAGCCTTATCGTGGGCTGCTGCAATGGCTTGAAGAGATGGTGGTGACCGAGCTGCCGCTTTGGTGGCCAGTGGCCAGCTGGCATCTGCGGTGTAAGCTCCAAGTGTGGGGCCAGCCCAGCAGCAGTGGTGTCCAAATTTGGATCACTGTAGCAGCCCACTTTTGGTGTTATTCTTGAATGTGTAGCCCCAACCCTGGATTCTAGGCCCTTTAGAGAGTCTGTGAGTAACCAAAGATGCTTTTAGTGAATTCTTTTCCTGTTTAAATCAGCCAGACTTGCTTTCCGTTGCTTGCATCTCAGAGTCCAGCCTGATAGTGTGTGAAGTGTTTGGCTAGGTGCCGGGCACACACAGAGCAGGTGCTCAATAAATGTCAGCCATTGGAGGGGGGCAGGTGCTGAAGGAGGGGTGGTGAAGGCCACTGCAGTCCTCAGGGCTGAGCGCCCAATCTCCCCCTGCCACCGCCATCTCTCCACCAATGGGGCACCAGGCTGCCTGTCTCTCCTCCTTGATTCCCTGCCACTTGCCCACTTCCAGCCCAGACGGGGTTGGTTTATTTGTGCAGCCCAGTTGCCAAGGAGCAAGGGAGGAGGGTGCCGCAGAAGAGGTGGGGATAAGCTCTGGTAAGTGGCTCTAAGTGGGAGCCAGTTTCTTGCAGGACCCCGGGCACCAGTCTATTCCCTTTACCTAGCAGGGAAACAAGCCTATCTATGTCTGTGGCTTGGCTCCACCATCTTGATCTCTGCCCAGACAAATCCCCGATCACTGGGCTTCAGAGAGGAATGCAGGGGCATGAGGAGGCTGGAGAAGACAGAGGACTCAGGAGAAGACCATTTCCCAGAGCCTGTGGGATCAGTGCCCTCTTCCCTGCTTCCTGGATCCCTGGGTGCCTGGGCCCTTTCTCCAACCCGACCCTTCCCACTGTGGGAGATACACAACGCCTTTACCAGGAGAGCCAGATGGCTGTTGCAGTTCTGGGATGGCACAGAGGCACCAGCTGAGGTACACGTTAGGCTTGCCTGGATCTGGGCTAGTCCAGCTGGAGGGAGGAACATCCTTTCTTTCCTCACCAGCCCATGGCCAAGCCCAGAGGTGCCACCCTTTTCTGATCACACAAAAGCCCTGTAAATGGGTTAGCGGGACTTTGAGGATTTTCTTAGCTTGACCAAGGCTGGGAAGAACCCTCTCACTGTCTGTGTCTCCAAAGTGTTCCTTAATCAACTCTGGGGGGAGAATCATGGACTCAATTTCCTATCTCTCAAGCTGGGTATGTATTTTAGCTCCTGCACTCTCTCTCTCTCATAGATTGTTCTGTGGCTGCCGTTAGCCAGTGGTGGCTCTATTTGCTCAGCCACAGGGAACTCTGCGTCCCTCTGATCCTGTCCTTGCTTTGCAACAAATGGGGAGGGGTCTGCATCTCTGTCCTGAGAGCTTCTGCTCTTCAGGTCCCTTTCCACCTCACTTTGCAGCATCATGGACATAAAGGCAGGCTTAGCAGAAGCCCTTGAACACCTTCTCCCAAGTGGGGCCTGGGCAGACCCAGGGCCCATAGGACCCTTGATGGTAGAGCCTAGCTGTGTTCCCACTGATACAAGCCTTTCCCTGAGGGCTCAGAGCCATGAGGGTGGGAAGAAAAGAGGCTGTTTCTTCTTTCAACACAGTAGCTGCTCTTTCTTTACACAGGACAAAAGCTCTTTGAGAATTACATCTTCAGAAGAAGGTGGCTCCACATGGTTGATGCCTTTCTCGGCCTCCTGTCCTCCTTCTGAGGTGACCTCCTCCTTCAAGCCCTGAGGCCATTTCCTCACTCCTTCCTGGAGAACTGTCTCCCTTCTCTCAGAAGGAAGAGGCCCCTGCATCCCCAGCCTCGGGACCCTCTGTCAGACTAACTCAGCCCTACCCTTCTCTGCCCTGAGCAGGCCAGGTTCAGGTTCAGTCTCTGGTTCAGTGAGAGAAGGCAGTATGTCTACAATCTGTAGATACCCACATCCTTTTTGATTTTTCGTACAACATACTGATGAACTGAGTTTCTGCTGTTGTTTTCTTCAAGATTATTTTTGAGAGAGTGAGCAGATGGGGGACAGAGAGGAAGGAGAAAGAGAATCCTAAGCAGGCTCAGTGCTGACAGCACAGATTCTGACACAGGGCTCGAACCCATGAACTGTGAGATCATGACCTGAGCTGAAACCAAGAGTCAGAAGCTTAAATGACTGAGCCACCCAGGGGCCCCTGAGTTTCTGTTTTATAGAGATTGCTTGCATCTGTATGGTACCCTTTAACGTGTTCCTTTGTCCTCTGTAATTCGTGCCAGGTGAAACCTACGTACACAGGCTTGAAGCAGGTCTCTCTCCTTCTCTCTCTCCCTCCTTCCCTCCCTTCTGTTTTCCTCCCTCCTGCCTTCTTCTTTCTCTCCTTTCTCTCTCTCTTTCTCTTTTCCTTCCTTCCTTCATGAGTAATATGTATTCATCCATCAGAAGGCACAAAATTCTAATTGTCTTTGTTTTTGTGATATTAGTGGCCTAATGAGCAATGCCTAGATCCATTAATTTACAGGGATTGGAAAATTGTGCAATTTTAATTTTATTATTCTTTAAAAAATTGTTTTAATGTTTATTTATTTTTGAGGGAGGGGGAGGGGCAGAGAGAAAGGGAGATACAGAATTTAAAGCAGGCTCCAGGCTCCAAGCTGTCAGCACAGAGCCCGATGTGGGACTTGAACCCACGAAACACAACATCATGACCTGAGCCAAAGTTGGACACTTAATCGATGGAGCAAGCCAGGCACCCCTATTTTTATTATTCTTCCTTCATTTATTAGCTGGGTTCTTTATTTCTTAGCTGGTCTACATCTACAGAGAGAAACTTTCCCAGATCTTCTGGCCTCAGTGGACCAACACGTGTAGGAAGGCTCCCCACCCCCCCCCACCTTCAGGCCCCCCCTCAGCCAGCACACTCAGCTTTCCAGCCCAGGTTCTGGGTTAAGAAAGGCCCCAGGGCAGGAAAAGGCTGGAGGTCATCTGGCCTGTCTGCCACCCTCCTCCACACCAATTTATCTGATAGGACCTGAACAAGAAGGGTTCTTGGGCTTGGATCTTACTCTCAGGGGTCCTGCAGTCTAGACACTAATGCCAATTTTAAAAACAGATTTTAAAATCAGTAGTGTGCTTTCCCATAATGGTTTTTGATCACCCGTGTGCCACGCGGGGATCTGTCTGAATTCCCAGGTTGGGAGAATTATCTTTACACCTAATCCCATTCCTCACTCACTCTGCTTAACACCAGGAACACAAAACCACCTAACGAGTAGAATTTAGAGAGAACAGGAAGGAAGGGGTGGTGACACATTGTGCCATGGAAAAGCAAATTACTTACAATTAAATTTTAGACATCAATTTTCTTAACGTCCCTCTGCTGGGTCTCACTGTCTGCCATCCCCATGGAAAGTCCCTTTTGAAATGGTTTGTCTTTGCCTCTTTTGCCTCTCCCGGACCCCCTGCCCCTGGCCCTCGCCCCTTGTTCCAGGCTGTGCCTCTCCCCTCCCCTGAGAAGCTCAGGCTTGAGACTGCATGCCTCCCCTTCAAGGGTTCTCCTTTGAGTCCCAATCAGGACAGTCTTTTCAACAAAGAGCGACTGGCCTGCAGGGGAATTATGCTCTCCCAGCTGCTATAGGACAAAGCAGCTCTAGTCAGTTGGGTTTTAAATATTTTATTTCTTTTTATATTTAACAATAATGAAGGCGCTAAAGCTCAGATACGTTATGGACTCACCCAAGGTTTCCAGGGTCCTAAGGCCTGGGGTTGGGATTCAAGTGTAGATCTTTAAGTTGCAAAACCCAAATATGTGTCCCCATCCTCCATGTTTATCCATCCTTCTGCAAGATGAGAGCAGATGTGCAGCCTGTCCAAGAACCCGCCAGAAGGACAGATTTATTTAATGGGAATCCGAGGCTGCATGCTACACCTGGCTCTTATCTCGGCAGTTAAACTGGACTTTTTATGGAGCCTTTAAAAGCAAGCTACTTGGGGCATAGTGGGGTGTAGTTAATCGTTAAGAGTGCAGACGCCGGAGTCACAGGGCTTTGATTCCAATACCACTTCTGCCAATTATGAGCTGTGTGGCCACAGGCATGGATACTGCTTAGCCTGTCCATGCCTCAGTGTCCTCACTAAGCAACAGAGATAATAACAGTGCTTACCCCATAGGCTTGCTCCAAGGTGATAGCTGAAGAGGTTGCAGCATTAACATCCCCTGGGAGTTTGCTAGAAATGAAAATTCTCAGGTCCCTCCCAGACCAGACCCCCTGAGTCAGAAACCGTCAGGACTCCGCAGCGGTCTGTGCTGAACATGCCCTCCAGACAATGCCCGTGAACTCTGAAGTTTGAGAGCCACCAGCTTAACACGTGTGATGTACTTGGAAGACACCTGGGACACAGTAAGTGCTAAATAAATGTGAGTGGCTTGTTATTATCATTATTATAAGCCAGGAGTGTTATTCATTATCCCCAGGGCCTCGGGTGGCAAAGGTTAGTCCAGATCTGGAGGAGAAAGGCTGAGTACCCTTCTCATGCTCAGGTAAGTGTCCTGGGTCCCTGTGGACTAGATAGTCTGTCCTGTCCATTGCAGCATTTCCAGCTCCAAGAGCAGTGCTCCGGACACAGCATGGACCTGACAGTTATTTCCTGCACGCATGTGGTGCATTTCTTCTCACTCTGTCTCATCTCCGAGTCTGGCCTTGGGAAGAGGAGGGGACATTTCAGCTCCCACTGGACACATCTCTACTAAAGGGAGCATTCTCTGCCTATGTCGTGCTTGGTTTTCATACCTTCTTGTTTTTATTAGCCAATTAGATTGTGGTGAATAGAATGTGGGGTGGGGTGTTAGCAGGCTCTGTGTTTACATTGAAATCTATAAATAGGAAAAGGACACTTCAAGAGAAAAATGGATAAAAACCTTGCACACTTCTCAGAAAAATATAGCAGAATGGCTAATAAACAAAAAAAAAGGTGCTCAACATCATTGGCCTATAGGGAAATGTATATTGAAACCTCAGTGTGGTGTCACTGCACACCTACCAGAATGACCAAAGTGAAAAAGATGGAAAATCCTGGGAGGAAGATGAAGAGCCACTGAACTCTCAAGCATGGCTAGTGTGAGAATAAATTGATAATGCCAACTTTGGACAACTCTTTGGAAAGATCTACCGACGCACAACCTATGATTTTGTATTTCCATTCCTGGGTATAGCATATCCAACAGAAGTGCACCCATAGGCTTTTCTGAAATGCATCTTCTAGGATGTTCTAAAGCACTATTTTTTATAGAGCCCAACTGGAAATAACACAAACAAAACACATCTGTCAAGAGTAGAATGGATAAGTCAAGTGTCTTATAGTGACACAGTAGAATAGTACACAACAGTCAGAATTAAGGGACCTACAATTATGCCCAACCTGATGAACATACTCTAAAGTGAAAGAAACCAGACACGAGAGAGTATGTGTATACTGAGTCCATTCATATGAAGTTCAGTAACAGACAAAATGAATGTAGTGGTTACCCCTGGGAGCACAGTAACTGGAAGGCAGCACAAGGGGGCCTCTGAGGTATGTTGATCTGAATCCCAGTTATGCTGATGTGTTCAGTTTGTGAAAATTCACTGAAATGTACACTACCGCTGCATGCATGAGTGTTTCAACAAAAAGTTAAACAAGCTAAGTGATTGTGGAATATCAGGTGGTCTGTGTCTCTTACTATTCCCTTGTGGAGGGAAGAGAGTCCAGAATTTAAGACCTGGACCCTGAGCTCAGGCCACTTTGGCATTCCACACCTCAGTGCCCTTATCAGTGGACAGCAAGAAAATACAGACCCAAAGGAGAAGGAAATTACCCAAGGTTGATATGTGGTAGCCGACAGAGCCAGTGATCTTACCTTGACCACATGTAAGGAGGGAGTGGAGGCCATCTACTTATAGAATCGACTGGATGACGTCGGCAGAGGTGCCCTGAACCTGGTGGTGTGTAGAGCTGTGTGAACAGCTACGGAAGTCCCTGAGCCAGAGATACATCTGTGGGTTTCTCCATTATCTCCCCGCTTCTCATTCTTTCTGACGACACGCTCTCGTTCTTTCTTGAAAGTGATTACAATTCCTAAATGAGCACACAAAAATAAACCTCTTCATTAACCAGGGGGAAAAAATGTACCACCTGAGTGGAATGTGCGCCAGAATGCAGCGAGCAGAGCAGCATATGCTGGACTAATTAGCCCTGTCTCCACAGATGGATGTGTTCAGCACAGTGGTTGTGTTATGGGGTAAGGTAACTGGGAGCTGTCCTGTTTCAGGCGGCATTTCAGGCTGTTCTTCAGAATGCCGGTCCCATGAGGTGTTAATCAGAACCATGAGGTGACAATTCCATGCTCTAGTGTGTTTTTGGGAACTACTAGGTTAAATATTATAAGACGTGTTCTTTGCTGCAGGACTTCTTGGAGACTTTAATATGCTAATGGATATAACGAATCACCAAGATAGGATCGAGTAGGTAACATTTCTCTAACGTATTTGATTCTTGGACCATTTTTGATTTGGCAAGCACCTCGTGAAAAGTATTTCCTGGAATCCACAGTGAAAAATTCTGAAATAGACCCAATCTTGGTCCAAGAGTCAGGAAACCTGGCTTGCAGACCCACACTGATTATCAACCAGCAGGACACTTTGGACAAGGACTTCTTTTCTCTGAGCCTCAGTGGTGTTCTGATCATTATCTTACCCCATTTTTATTTTATTTTGTTTTATTATATTTAATGCTCTGGTGTTAGGCAATGCGACTTCATTAACTATACATGAAGCAGAGGCTGTTATTCCCTAACCCAATAGCTGTTACCCTCCTTTCTTGCTAAAAGAATTCTGATTTTTCTCATGTGACATTGAGCCCAGTGAGAAGATGAGTCCTTCCTGATTAAAAAGTCATTAGGTGAGGATGTGATGGTTGGAGCTGTGGCAGTCATTTTTTGATCATAAGACAACAAGAATGAAAACCAGTAAGCTGAGAAGGCATGGAAGTGGGAGGGAAAGAACCTGTCTCCTTGATGATATCACTGAATTGCTGAACTAATATTCAGACTACCTATCTCTGACTTCTTGCCAAATAAACAGTAAGTGCCATCATGGTTTTAGTTACCATTAGTTTGATTTGCTCTTACTTGCACTCACATAGAAACTTATGGAAAATATTGCATCTGTTTTTCTCTTTCATTATACTACTTTCTGTTATAAGGTACATTCATGATTGATTTATTCTTGAGTTAAGAGGCTCTGAGGCAATAATAGATAAAACCCTAAGATCTCAGTGACTTAACCCAATGGTAGCTTATTCCTCACATTATCACAGTCCAGTGTGGGTTAGGTAACTCCACCCCAACTAGTAGATCTGGAACACATGGTGTATTAGTCAGGTTAAGCAAGGCTAGGCTGCAATAACAAATGATCTCTGAAATCTCAGTGGTTTAGTATACAAAAGTTTATTTTTGGTTCATGCAAAGTCTGCTCTGGGTTGATCGGCTCTCCAAAGAAGTTCTCTTCCACGCAGTGACTCAGGGATCCAGGCTGCATGTTATAGATACAGTCTCTGGAATAGGTGAGTTCTAGGTGGCTGAAGGTAGAAAAGAGAGAGCTGGGAGTCAGTCATGAACCCTCAAATATTTCAGCCTGGAAGTGATATCACTTCTCTTTATAGTCCAGTGTCTAAAACTAGTCACACATCCCAACTTAACTTCAAGGGAAGTTGGGAGATATAGGAGAGCATATGGATGTTTGGTGAGTACTAACTGTCCCTGACACAATTTAATAACAACTTTTAAAATAACCTTGTCTCTGACTGAGAGCCTGAAATGTGTTAAATGGAGGCTGGGTGCAGGGAGAGGTGGTGAGTGAAACTTCTCTGACTCTACTGAATCCAGCTTCCAGAAGCCAGGCAAGGTCAGGTTCTAGATCCAAAGTAGCACACAGAAAGAGCCAGCTCAGGACCCAGAAATCTGGGTTCTAGTTTCTGTGTTTCTATCAACCTTGGGCACGCCATTTTTCATGGGTATGCCTAATCTATAAAATAAGGTTTTGATGTGATTCAACAAGTCACCCCAAAACCTAAAGCAATGATTTTTTAAGTTATTTCTCATGGTTTCCATGGGTCAGGAATACAGGAGTGGCTTAGCTGGGTGGTTCTGTCTCAGAGTCTCTTAGGCACATCCGTTTGAAAATTCAGTTGGGGCTAAGCAACCACTTCAGTGTGGCTCACTGACATGGCTTGCAAGCTCATAGTAGCTATTGGAAAAAGGATCTCAGTCCCTGTCCATGTGAGCATCTCAACAGGCTTGCTCGAGCAACCTCATGGTGTGTGGCTGGCTTCCCCCAGAACCAATGATCCCAGCGATCAAGATGGAAACTACACACCTTCACCACCTGGTTTTAGAAGTCAGACATCCACCCTTCATGGCATTCGCTAGGTCACACATGCTCACCCTGATTCGGTGTAGGAGGGGACCACACAAGGAGATGAGCCCCAGAAGGTGAAATCATTGAGAAGCATCTTGGAGGCTGGCTTCCCAGATCTCCCCCCTCCCCCACTAAATTCTGACATTCTTTGTCTACAAATCAAGGACAGTGATTCCAGAGACACCTCTCCCTTCAAGGAAAGTGTAGATGGGATTAAATCCTCCTAAGGTTTCCCCAAATGCTCCTGCCACTGGGTGAGATATTTTCTAGAAAAAGATTCCTAAGAGTAAACTCGTTTTCTATTGAATTCTTTCAAGTGTGATAGGCACTATTTTCAACATTCCCATTTCACAGATTAGATCCCTGAGGCCCGGAGAGATTGACTTGCCTCAGCGTATGCTGAGTCAGAATTCAAACCAGATCCTATGTTTCTTTTTTATTTTAATTTTTTTTATGTCTTTATTTTATTTTGAGAGAGAGACAGAGAGACAGAGAGACAGAGAGACAGAGAGACAGTGAGCTGGGGAGGGGCAGAGAGAGAGGGAGACACAGAATCTGAAGCAGGCTCCAGGCTCTGAGCTGTCAGCATAGAGCCCGACATGGGGTTCGAACCCATGGACTGTGAGATCATGACCTGAGCCGAAGTCAGATGCTCAACAGACTGAGCCACCCAGGCGCCCCAGATCCTATGTTTCTGATACCTCCTGGAGCCAGGTTCAGCTCCAGAGGAGTAGATAACCCTGTCCCTTACACCTGTCCAGACTGGGAGGGGGGCAGCTAATGTCCTCCCTACAGAGAAGTGCTGGGTAGGACCCTGTAGCTGCCGGTCCCCCACAGTGACCACTTTATTTTCTGCACAGCTTCCACCTGGAGGGGCGTGCACCCCAGGAACTTGCTGGAGACTGGAAGTCCCTTCATCCTTTAAATATTTCTAGTGCACACTGAGCTAATGGTGTTAGTGCCCTAACAAAACAGTGCGTCCCTGCCTAAGGAACTGATAATGAAGTATGATAAGTCTGAACAAGGAGTGATTTCTTTGTGAGCTGGCGTATTAGCGCTTAGCTGTGAAAGTGCCCTTTTCTTTAACTGCCAGCAGCTAGAGAAAAATCTCTTGACCACAAATTTATTAAATGTTGTGGACTTAGATGATTTAAAGTTCATGCGTCTGTTCCTGATCTGCGTATCTATAACAGAAGCCTGAACAAAGATTTAACCCACCTCAGCAATTTGCCTGCATTTGAATGAGACAAACGAGGAATTGCTGGGGCTCCAGGGTCAGAGGACAGGAGGGGGACTGATGAGCTCAGCGTCAAAGGTGATGGGAGGGGACAGGAGAAACACTGGATACCCTGACTTGGTGCTGCATGTCCCCCGGAGCCGGTGCATTTAGTCACCTGCGTGTCTGCGTGCGTGGTTACCTAGGGCAGGTGTGGGGGCCCTGTGGTGGGGAGGGCATGTGCCAGGGGTGGTGTGTGTAACAGTGGGCAGCGGGGCTGTGGTTGAGAGTACAGGGCCCAGAGAGTGCTAGAATATTGGCTCTACCACTTATAGCTGGGTTTTCTTATGTGTGAAATCAAGGTGACAATCATAACAGCACCTATATCCTAAAACATTCTCTCGAGGATCAAATGAGGTAACCCTTTGAACCTTGTCCTGTGATGGGGCGCCTGGGTGGCTCAGTCGGTTAAGTGTCCAGCTCTTGATTTCAGCTCAGGTCATGACCTCACGGTTCATGAGTTCGAGCTCCATATCAGGCTCTGCACTGACAGTGAAGAACATTCTTGGGATTCTCTCTCTCTCTCTCTCTCTCTCTCTCTGCCTCTACCTTGCTTGCTCTCTCTCCCCAAATAAATAAAAACTTTTTAAAAAATTTAAAAAAAAAGAACATTGCCACGCATACTGTAAGCACTTGCAATGAAAGCTACTTTTATTTCATGTGTTTTGTGTGTATATCTCTCTCTACTCCTGTTTGGGATGTGTGTGTGTGTGTGTTTGTGTGTGTGTGTGTGTGTGTATCTGCATCTGTGTACAGTGTGTGTCCATGAGGGCATCTGCGTGCAGGGATGTAGGTAACCTCAGTGTAATTAGAGACAAGGAACTGCCCGGCAGTGGGTGACTCACCCCTTCCCAGCTACAACGTGGCACCCACGCCTTTCAGCTGAAGAGCTCACCTTCACTGGAGGGGCTACGAACGTTCCCCACGGCTGCACAGGCCTCCTTTGTCAGGCTAGGGAGGGGAGGACAGGCAAGCATCTGGATGATCCCAGGGTCAGAGGCAGAGAATCAAAGTTTCAGCTATTAGTGTAATTAAACTAATACGGTTTAATGGAGAGCCACAGGGGCGCCTGGGTGGCTCAGTCGGTTAAGCGTCCGACTTTGGCTCAGGTCATGATCTCACGGTTCGTGGGTTCAAACCCCGTGTCGGGCTCTGTGCTGACAGCTAGCTCAGAGCCTGGAGCCTATCTTCGGATTCTGTGTCTCCCTCTCTCTCTGACCCTCCCCTGCTCATGCTGTCTCTCTCTCTCTCAAAAATAAATAAAACATTAAAAAATTAAAAAAAAATGGAGAGCCACAGAGCCAGGAAGAACTCTGGCTGATTTGAATCACTGGAATTCTGCACATTAGCACACTGGGTGGGTTGGTTAGTTCATCGCACCGCTGAGCCCCCACCAGGGCTTCCTGCCGTCCCTGCTCCTTGGAGGCTGGGGGCCATAGGGACAGGGAGTCAGCCAGCTGTAAAGCGCTGGGACTGCCGTGTGCTGCCTGCCTCCTGTGTCATGTTTGACTTAAGGCTCTCAGAGCAAACCAGCCAGCCGTCCCCACAAAGTGATTCAGGCTACATTTTGTAGATCAGGAAACAGCCCTAGATCAGTGAGATGGTGCAGTCAGAGCTCTGGTCCCAGCCTTTCTCCCTCGGGATTGATGCTGAGTATGCTGTGGGTGGCTTCATGGAAGGAAATGGTGACAGCCCTGTCTTCCAGTCCCTGCAATGCACTCAGTAGGGATGGCATCAGTGTCCCCATGTGCATTTCTGAGTCTGGCTTAACACCCACACCCTCAAAGTGAGTCTGCCATGCTCCTCCCATCAGTCCCCCTGTCCTGTTCTCTACACCTGGGAAGGACACTGCAGGGTCCTGTCCTCCCAGCAGTGGGGACAGAACTCCACATGTCCTCTCTGGGCCCCCTAGTGACCCATGTCCTATTTTTGAGGGGAGGCAGGGTGCTGGAGAAGCCATGAAGAGTGATGTCCACTGGGCCACTGTGGACTCTGGTCATGATGCTGGTCACTTGGCAGTGTGGAAGGGACGTGGCCTCCGGAGGGGGCTCAGAAGGACCTATCTCCTCACCTGCAGATTGAATCAGGGCTTCAGCTAGAGTGCTGGCTCGGAGACTTGGCTGACCATGGGGCTCCCCCAGAGAACTTGTTCCGGAAGGGGGGCTGTTCTAGCCCCCAAACACCGACGTTCTTTTTTTTTTAAGTTTGTCCATTGAGAGAGAGAGAGAAAGGGAGAGAGGGAGGAAAGAAGAAAGGGAGAGAGAGCGTGCAAGTGGGGGGAGGAGTAGAAAGAGAGAGAGAAAGAGAAAATCTCAAGCAGGCTTCACACTGACAGTGCAGAGCCCAACATGGGGCTCAATCCCACAAACTGTGAGATCATGACCTGAACCGAAAAAAAGAGTCAGATGCTCAACTGACTGAGCCCCCCAGGTGCCCCCAGACACTGATGGCCTGATTTGGGAGAAATAGGATGGGCTTGGTGCCCATCTACACCAGGTACCTCAGGTGCCTAAAACAGTATCTGTTTGTTCTATATTCGTGCCATAATCCCTTAGCTCACAATCCGGGAGACTTCCAGCCCCCCGGTTCAGCAGAGCATAAGGGCTCTCTCTATGGGGGCTGTGTGCAGGGCAGTGGCTTTTTGCTCAGCTTCTGGAGATGGAGAACGTCCCGTGCCCCACCCCCTCCCAGACCGTGGCCCAGAGAGGAAGCCCTGTGGGATAGGCACAGTTCTTGGAAGACTAAATGGCTACAAATCTGTCCCTTCCCGCAGAGAGCATATCAGAGTGGTGGGTGCCCCTCCATTCACCCAGAGCTCAGGCAAAAATGTCAGAAAATCTTAATTCCCCTTTTCTCACATCTCATATCCAGGCCATCAGCAAATCTCACCAGCTCTGCTTTCAGAGTCTGCCTCAATGTGTCCCCATCCCACTGTCCACTGCTACCATCCTAGTTTGATCGATCATTGTCTCTTTTTTGGACAAGAGCCTCCTACCTGGCCTCCTGCTTCCACTCCTGCCCTTTCCGGTCTATTGTCCACACAGTAGCCAGAAGGATCCTTTTAAAGCAGGTCATTCATCTGTGCGAAATCTTCCAGGGGCTTCACACCACACTCCAAACAAAATTTTGAGTCTTTATCATGCCTACATGAGCTGGCCTCCCCTGACTACCTCCCTGACCTCATCTTCTACCACTCTCCCCTCCTCTCCCTCTGTTCCAGGCACACGGTCTGCTCAATGTTCCTTGAGCATCCCAAGTCCGCTCCCACAACAGGGCCTTTGCACTTGCTGTTCCCCCTGCTTGGAATGCTCTTCCCCCACAAATCTACATGGTTTTCTCACCTGTGCCATTCAAGTCTATCTCAAATGGCAAGCAGAGAGTTCTTCTGTTCTTCTCTGATGAGCCTTTATAAAATAACATCCCCTGCACTTGATATTCCCTTATCCAGCTTTGTTTTTCATGTATGTGTAGTGGTTTATTTGCTCAAAGCCTCTTACCCTCCAGGAGAATGTAAGTTACGTAAAGTCGGGGAAGTTGATTGTCTTCTCTTGTTGTCCCAGAGCCGAAAACAGCATCTGG
This sequence comes from Cryptoprocta ferox, assembly GCA_028646485.1. NCBI lineage: Eukaryota > Metazoa > Chordata > Mammalia > Carnivora > Eupleridae > Cryptoprocta > Cryptoprocta ferox. Next base: position 106,266,998 of record CM053577.1, read on the forward strand.
CACACCATAGGCTTGCAAAATAATACAAGTGGAAGGAGAGAATGAGTGAGTGAATGGATGAGTGGAATGACAGTACCTCAGGCCTAGCTCTGAAGCTTGTCTGATTTTTTTAAATAAGAAAATTAGTCATGAGCTTTGTCATTTCCAATCTATTTTTTTAAAGTTTATTTGTTTGTCTGTTTGTTTAGAGAGCACAAAAGGGGGAGGGACAGAGAAAGGGAGAGACAGAATCCCAAGCAGGCTCCACGCTGTCAGCATAGAGCCCGACCTGAGGCTTGGTCCATGTCCTGAGATCATGACCTGAGCTGAAATCAAGAGTCGGCATACACTTAACTGCCTGAGCCACCCGGGCGTCTCTCCAGTGTATTATTGGTGAGTTATGAAGGACACACTCATCCCCGCCTCGGTGATTGGGGTGAGCTGGTTGCTGTGGAGACCTCATGTGGCATCAGTGCGGCTTGCCTGGGCCATGCACATGCTTGTGGTAGGGGCACCTGAGAGGGCCTTGTTCCCCCTCTGTGTGGATTCTTACCCCGTTGCCTGCGTGACCCTTCTTGGGGAGGAGCACGGCAGGATCCTCCACTAACGTTCCCTGTGTTGTGCTGGCAGGTGGGGGACATTTTGCCTTCCCCAGGTACCTCAGGATTCTAGAAATATATCATATCCACCGCATTCATTTGTAAAGGGCCACAGACTGAACAGCTTCATCAATAGAAATGTATTTTCTTGCGATTCTGGAGGCTTGACATCTGAGACCAAGAGGTAGGCAGGGCTCGTTCCCTCCCAGGCCTCTCTCCTTGGCTGGCCGCCTTCTCGCCAGGTCTTGACGTGGCGTTCCATCCACATGTGTCTGTGTCCTAGCCTCCTCTTTTCATAAGGCCACCAGTCAGACTGAATTAGGGTCCTTCCCGGTGACCTCATTTTAGCTTAATTACCTTGTATAACACCCTGTCTCCAGATACACAGTCATTGAAATACTGGGGGTTAAGATTTCAACAAAGGATTTGGGGGTAATGGATGACATGATTCAGCCCATAGCATTTATCTCAATCTTTACAGAAATGTCTTGGATAAACAATTTTTTTTTTGAGAGAGAGATGGGTGGGGAGGGGCAGAGAGAAAGGGAGAGACAGAATCCCAAGCAGGCTCCCGTGCTGTCAGAGCAGAGCCCAATGTGGGGCTCCATCCCGTGAACTATGAGATCATGACCTGAGCCCAAATCAAGAGTCGGACGCTCAACTGACTTAGCCTCCCAGGCACCCCTTGGATAAACAATTTTAAAGTAAGTTTCTCACCTGGGTTTTAAGTGGCTTAATATTCTTCCTGATGCACATGATTATCATTTCCATTTCACAGAGGAGGGGACTGATTGGGGCCTTGCCCAAGGCCCCATGGTGAGCTCAGTGATCGGACCAGGACTAGGCTCCCAGCACAGCGCTTTTTTCGGCACCTCCTGTGCTTGCGATAAAAGGCAGCAAAATCAATATGAAGCATTAATTAATGAAGCCGGCACTGCCATTTTAAACCTGTGCACTAGAGCCCTCGTGGAGAAGACAGCTGGCAGGGAGGGAGTCTTTCTGCTCTTGCATCTCTAATAAGGTTAATTGCTCTGCCTCCCACACTGTGTACCTCCAGTCGGTTTCCTGTGGAGGGAGTAGTGGGCGGAAGGTGAGGTAAAGAATCAGCACCGTCACTAAGCTGGCAACTTCCAATGGGCACAGTTCTGTCCCCAGAGAGCCCATGTCCAGTGTTTGAGAGGAGCCTGAATGCCAGCCAGGTGGTGGAGGACACTTAAGCAACAGAGTCCTTCCTGCTGTCCCTTGCCCTTTCCACCTGGGGAGGGATAAAGAGTCTACACTTGATAAGCCATGGGTGACCCTTTGGAAACCTGAGCTGGGTGAGCAGCAACAGGGTGAGGCTGCTGGTCTAGAAGGCTGAAGCCCTTCTGCAGTCCTGCTTGCTCCTCCGGGTGGATGGGCCCAACCTGCTGGATGCATCAAGTCCCTGCAGCCTTTTCCCCAACGCCAGCTGGTTCCATCCTCTCCAGCTCCCTCCCTCCTTTCTTGAATGAGACTGTAATGCCTGTAGCCACAGATGCCATCTCGTTCTTGTGACCGTTAGACTGAGCATAGGGATGAGAGCCAGCTTGTTGGGGATGGTGGAGTGAGAGGAGTCTCTAATGGAAAGACTGAGTAGCTAAATCAATACCAGCAACACCTGTCCCTGGTTACTTGCTATTTAGGGAAGAAAACCTCCTTTTAATTTAAGCTGTGTAGTTGGGTTGCCTGTTAATTGTAGCTGAATGCATTTCTAATGATGCACTTGGCGAGTCAAAAACAGATTGTCTGTAAAGATCTGGCTGGAAAAGACACTGGATCTTCAGGGATCCCCCTACCTGGTTGTTAACTGGAGGGAACGGAAGTGCTTCACAGATGTGGCATTTGACCAGGTTCTCATTGGCTACAGGACTTCTCTTCTTGTCCCTTCCTCTCTGTAGGGCGAGAGGTGGCCTTGACTGAGTATTCTCAGATTCTCGCCATCTTAAGCCCATCTGGTCCAATACTTGCCCAAAGAAAGATCTTTTCCCTAGGTGCCAAAGAAATGGGAAAGATCACTTCCGTGGACTCAGCTTTGGCGTCTGCAATGTCTTCCATCTCTCTTCAGCAGCCCTTCTTTCCAGGTCATCCTTGGAGATATCAAACACATACTCAGCCTACCATATAGGGCACAAGGAAAAACCCGGAATAAAATCACCAAGAACCTTGGGAGAGATGTGTATTGGAGCATGACCTGTAATAAAAATTTCTCACATTTTCCAGCAGCCCATTTACATCTTCCCAGTCAATCTCCAAAGGAGGGATTTTTGTCGTGATCGTTGTCATTGTTGTTGTTATTCACTTGGCTTTGATCGTTTCTTTTTTTAAATTTATTTACTTATTTATTTTTAATTTACATCCAAGTTACTTAGCATATAGTGCAATAATGATTTCAGGGGTACATTCCAGTGATTCATCCCCTATGTATAACACCTAGTGCGGGGCACCTGGGTGGCTCATTCATTTAAGGGTCTGATTTCAGCTCAGGTCATGATCTCACAGTTCGTGAGTTCAAGCCCCACATCGGGCTCAGTGCTGACAGCTCAGAGCCTGGAGCCTGCTTCAGGTTCTGTGTCTCCCTCTCTCTCTGTCCCTCCTCCACTCACACTCTGTGTCTCTCTCTCAAAAAAAAAAATTAAAAAAAATTTTAACACCCAGTGCTTATCCCAACAAGCATCTTCCTTAATGGCCCTTACCCATTTAGCCCATTCCCCCACCAACAACCCCTCCAGAAACTCTCAGTTTGTTCTCTGTAGTTAAGAGTCTCTTATGTTTTGTCCCCTTCCTTGTTTTTATATTATTTTTGCTTCCATTTCTCCAAAGGAGGATTTTTAATCCAAATTTGTGGATGAAGACCTTCCTTACTGGGATCCAAGCTGGCAAATGACAGGTGCCACACAGAGCTTTGGAGCTGGGCTATATTGTTCGGTGATGCTCGAACCTGTAGCCAAGCTTGTTGGTGACTCTGGGGTCTTTAGTGGGGAGGGAAGTGAGTTGTGAAGGAGGGGCTTCCAGGGACTGACTGTAAAACGAGCTTTAGCTTTACTTTTATCTGTTTTTATACATTAGGGATGAGGTTTCTGTAGGTTGGCTACACCCATGGAATGCTCATCTAACCAATAATTGTAGCTAACACTTGCAGGGCTCTTAGCTGTGTTAAAACCAATTCCACCACCGTTTGAATTGTGGGGGGGTGCGTGGATATTCTTATTCTGTCCATTTTCCAGGGAACTGAGGCTCATAGAAGTGAGGTGTCTTAGCAAAAGTAACAGCTTTTGTGAGACAAGGATAGGGTTAAAATAACAGGGTTTCTATTCTAAGTCCCCTAGAGGTGGTGGCTCCCACTTGTGGAGACCCCAGGCTACGGTGGAGATAGAAATCCTGGAATTGAGGAGCACTTGGCCAGATGGGAGAGGAACAATCTAAAAGACGGACACGCAACTCATGCTTTGAGGAAGTCCAGGAGCTTCTGAAAGGGCCAAAAGGACAAGAAGGTCCCCATGAGAGGAAGGGATGTTTCATGGGGAAGGGTTGTGTCTGTGGCAGCCCTGTGCAGCTGCCTACACTAAGCATAGTGAGAGGCAGAAGCGAGACAGTCATCCTGACGACGTCCTAAGTGAGGTGAGCCAGGCCAGTTTTTGAAAGAAGAGAGGAAATAGAGAAGAGTATTGGCGGGGGTGGGGTGGGTGGGGGTGGGCTAAGAATAAAGACTTCTGCCCAGGAAGAATTCTGGAGAAGTTTGCCCCATGGTGGGCCACCTGCTCGGGCGGCAAAGTTCTGCTACACTTGGGTCTGTCTGCTTCCTCATAGCTCATCTCCCTGGCATGAGAGCTGTCCATTCATCTCCGGAGCCAGCCCAACCTCAGGCTCAGTGGAGCGAGGACAAGGACAAGTGCCAAGCCACCTGTGTCCATCACAGCAGCATGGCCAGCTCCAGCTGGCTATGGAAGGACACCTTGGAGGAAGTGCACAGAGCTGGGCAGAGACAGGAATTGGGCTGGACTCCGAGTTCCCCCATCACTTGGGAGCACTGTCTCCCCCATCAGACCGGGAGCTCCCTGGGGGCAGAGACTGTGTCTCCCCCCATCAGACTGGGAGTTCCCTAGCAGCAGGGCTTCTCCTCCCTCAGACTGGAAGTTCCCTGGGGGCAGAGAATGTGTCTCCCCAATCAGCTTGGGAATTCTTAGCGGGCAGGGCTTCAAAGACCTTCACAACCCTTTAAGGGTTCTCTGAGCACAGAGATCTTTTTCTCCCTGCCTTAGATGTGAAGAAGAACAAATAGTGCCCTCCGGGGTGAGGGCAAGGGTGAGGGGGGCCGTTTTGTCAATCTGGGCTCTACACTTCCTCCACCATGCTATGATTTAAGGGACTTGTTGCCAGTAGACTGTTTGCTCAAGTTTCCTTTTCTAAGATCAATCTCGGAAAAACTGGACATTTTTATCTACCCTTCCTCACTCCTGCCCTGCATTTTTCTGTGGGACAGAGAACACCAGCCTTAGTCTGAGGCTCTGATTATTATTAGTTCAGGCTATTGGCAGTCGGAATGGAAGCCAGGGGTCGGCCCAGGTTCAGCCACAGGGATTCTGGGTAATGTAGTTCCATGCCTCCTCCAAGCCCTCACTGAAGCAAATGGCTTCAAACCTGAAAGTAGCTTCTGTGAGGAGGAATCCTCCTTTCTTCAGAACTGATGGGAATAATGGTATCATTGGAGTAATAGGAACAATTTTCTTCATAATCATATCATAATCATATCATATCATAATCATAATCATTAGCACAGTTTAGTGATTTCCTGAAAGAGTGGGTTGCTTTGGTACAGATCTGCAGTGGCCGTTTCTGATAAGATTCTGTCCCTCTCTGCCCGTGGAAGTTGTAGTTCCCCGCTGGATGGGGCTGGGGCTGGGTGGGCGAGTGTGACGGGGTATCGGGAGACTGCTTGCTCTTTCCTAGGAAACACCACGATAGTGGAAACACCACTGGAAATTCACCAGTCCACAAAGAAATGGGAAAATAAAAAATACGTAACTTGTTTGTCATAAAGTTAAAGGCATTTAAAGGATTGTCCTTTGTGAAGTACCTGGGTGGTTCAGTAGGTTAAGCGTCCAACGTCAGCTCAGGTCATGATCTCTTGGTTGGTGGTTTGAGCCCCGTGTCCGGCTCTGTGCTGACAGCTCAGACCCGGAGCCTCTTTGGATTCTGTGACTCCCTCTCTCTCTGCCCCTCTCCTGCTCATTCTCTCTCTCTCTCTCTCTCTCTCTCTCTAAAAAGAATAAACATTAAAAAATTTTTTAAAGGACTGTCCTTTGGTTTTAGTTTTTTTCTACTTTTTGATGTAAAAATGTGTGGGCATATATGGAGCCATGGGTTGGGGCTCAGGGGGTGGGGATGCAGGAAAGAGGTCTGTGGTGAGTCTCCAAGTGATTGCTTATATAGTTGGGATATTCATAAATACAGTGTTCAAAAGTCAAGATATGCTTCTGATTATCTGTAAATTCTTAATTATCTATAGTGAAGAAAGGGAGAGGTGGGGATAATATAGGAAATTATTCAATTCCATTATTCAGGGAATAATGGAAGTGAAGCAAGGAAGGAAAATAACATTTATTAAGGACTCATTCAGAAAGGATAATTGACTTGCCCAAGGTCACCCTGATAGTTAATGTCGGGTCTGGGACTAAAATGGATGTCTCCTAATGCCTAGTCTGGCACTTTTTCAAGTACACCACCTGGATTATGGTAATAGTGATCATGAGAGCAGTGAACAGCCATGAACACGCACTAAGCACTTCACAAGTGTTTTCTCCCTTTGTTCTCACAGCAGCCCTGAGAGGTAGGCTTAGGAGTTCGCCTACTTACGGTGGATGATTCAAAGCTATTTTCAGCTCAAATCAAGACACATTCACTGAGTGCCCACTAGGTTCCATCCCAGGTGTCAAACTAGGGACAGGAAATGGAAGATTAATAAGACAGGGTTCCTGCCCTTGAGCAGCTCAATGGGGGCAACATAAGCAAGGGAGTGATTTCAGTAAAACTTGGTGAGTCCCATGAGAGATTTATACCCCTTTATACTATACAAGGGGTAGGTGGGAGCTCACTGAGAATGAGGCCTGATTTCAGGGATACAGATTGGGAGGGGGGGCTCTGGGCAGAAGGAATGAATGGCAAGGCCTTTGTGGTGTTTTAGCCGCACAATGTGCAGGGGCAGGGGAGAGTGGGAGAAGAAGGTGATTATAGGCTTGAATGTCATCCTTTGGGCAGTGGGGAACCATGGAGGGTCTTTAAACAGGGACATGGCATGATCCCATTCATAAGTGATAAGGTGCTTTGAGGCAGTAGAAGGGAGATTAGAAGGAAGGGGTGGTGGGGGTGCGGTGGGGGCCAAGAGACTAGTCAGGGGTTTTCCTATTCTAGACCAGCTGTGATGTGCCCTGAGCTGGGGTCCTGGGGATGGAGTGGGGGCAAGTTCAGAGATATTTAGGAAATGGGGTCACGGGACGTGGGGACTGGCTGGTTGTGGGAATGAGAGGAAGGAAGGTGTTAGTGGGAGGCTAGGTTTCTCATCTGGATAACTAGGTGGTTGATAGGGACGGGGACTCTGTAGGAGAGCAGGTGGGAAGTTGTGGATGGTGGGCTCAGGGTGGAACACGATGAATCCGAGAGACTTATAGAACCTATCACCTTCCCCCCACCATCTTCTGCAAGTCCCAGCTCTGCTTTCCCCTCCACAGCCAAGCCTGTGGGTCAGAGAAGGGACATTTAGGCATGCCTCTTGAATTTGGTGAGCCTACACAGAGTAGACCCCAAGCAGTACTACCAAGGACCTTGGTATCTGGGGAAAAAAGAAGGTGCGCCCAACCCCTGCCCTGAGCCCTGGCCCAAGGGACAGTGAAAGGGGCATGAGACACGCCCCCACACCCACACACACCCCACTATGTGGACAGAGCCTCATTAAGGACACTTACAGAGAAGAATTTTCCTGCCCTTATTTCTCACCTGCCTGGGAGACGGAAGAGAAGTGGGTCATCTCACAACTGGGTCATCATTTGGGGGGCTTATCTCTCTCTTGCACTGACTGAGATAGAATAGTACTCTAAATAATTATCATTACATGTCATTCGTTTGTTCTTGCCAATGAATGCCTTGTTATCCTTGTCCTCAGTGCTATGCTGGACACAAGACACACAGACTCCTAATCATGCCCTGCCCTCAAGGAGCTCACAGACCATCAGGGGAGATGGGTGACTAAGGGCTTCTATGATGAGGTGAGCACTGCTCCTGTACGGATTCCTTCAGATAGTCACTTCAGGGATGTTCTTAGTGGAGGGACCTCTAGGAGTACTTAAGAGCATAGGCTCTGGAACCACACAGCTGTGATTGGATGCTGGCTCCTCTTCTCTTACTACTGTGTGACCTTGGACAAGTTATTTAACTTCTCTGGGCCTTCATTCTCCATCTACAAAATGAGGATAATCCCACAACCATCTCCTGGGGTCTCTGCGAGTATTCAACAAGTTATTGTATGAAAAGAGCTTTGCACAGTGCCTGGCGCAGAGCAAGACCTCCATGGTGTTTGTTAGCTGGCATTTCTTACCATGATTACTACAATCTTCATCACACACTTGGAAGGACTTGGAAGGAGTCTTCAGGGAATAGTTTGCATGGAGACAAAGCTGCTAGGGGGAGCTTCATAGAACATATGACATTTCGATTGGGCAGGAAAGATGACATTTTGCTGAGGGAAAAAAATCAGGCCCACGGAAGCTGACCCAGGCAGAGAGAGCAGGAACAAAGGCGAGGAAGCGTGCAGATGGAAAATGCCCAGGCCTCTAGGCTCCCTGGAATGTGGAGGGTGTAGAGAAGGTGGTGGTTCGGAGACAGCTTGGGAAAGGCTGGAATGCCACATTAAAGAAGTTGGGATTTAATCCCACAGGCAAAAGTGGTCCTGGAGGAGATTATGAGAGATGACATGATGAGATTTGCCTTAAGGATTGTAATGGCAGCTGGGAAGAAGGTGGGTCAGGGGCAGGGGGCTGCCCAGCTCAGCCAAAAGAGAGATGGCAAGAGTTTGAGCAAAGGCAGTGCAGGGGATGGTGGGGAATATGTTTAGGGGGCTGTGCCAAGCACTTGTCTATGTGAGGCTATAGGATCAGAGGGGAAGCTGGACTCCCAGTTCCCTTTAGCAACCAGGAAAGATTCTAGAAGCACAAGGTGAAATGATGAGGCCTCCAAGCAGGTGGACAAGGACCCTTTGGATTCTCTCCGCCCAGCATCCCCAGCTTTAGAGCTACCCCTGTGGAGGCAACCTGCAGCTGCGGCCTATGCCTGGCCTTCGTGATGGATTTTGAAGGCCAACAGACCTGGTTTCCATGTCTGGCTCGCTATGTGACACTAGCAAGTCTCTTTGCCTCTCTGAGCCTTGGTTTCCCTCTTCTGTAAAATGAGGACAATAGTAGCTACCTCCGAGGGTTATTTCCAAGGTGAAATGCATAACGAATAAAAGTGCCTGGCACAGTACCTGGCACTAGCACCTGCTCTATAAGTGGTAGGTGTTCACTGTTATCATATCCCTGGCAGAATTGACCTTGCAATCTCCTCACTCCACTCCACCCTCACCCTCACACCCACTGTTCAGAATCCCCTCTGCCTGACCCTTCCTTGCCACACCATGTGGTGATCCAGGATTCCAAGGTGGGTTTCTGGCTGGCATAGGGAGACTCTTCTACCCTCCTCTGCACTGGTCCAGATTCCTCTTGTTTAACCCTGGCCTCTGCTGAGACATGTGGAGACCTACACTTTACTCTTTGGGGTGTCTCATGACTTGGGTGGAATCAAGAGTCCCTGTCTGGGTGGGAATCTTTGAAGTTCTTCTTGGAGGCAGAAGGATAGACACATTGACCCCAAGACCCCAGACCCTGAGTCTTTCCGTAAGTGTCTTATGCTCACCCCTCCTGCCCGCTGGCTCTGGACCTGGTTCTAGAAAGAGGTTTCCACCACCTACGGTAAGAAAGAGGCTGCTGTGTATGGGCCTCGTGCTTATTTCCAATCAGTGTATGGGTCTGGGGAAGGCGTGGCCGGATGTTCTACATCTCTGCAGCCTGGCTCTCTCTCGCTGCTGAACAGATCCTCAGAGCTGATTGAAATGTGCTGCGTGAGCTTGGGAAGAGGGAGGGAACACAGTAGCTCAACCACAGCCATCCCTGGTCAGTGCCTACGCTGCCCTCACCCCACCTGGCACTCGGCCCTCTCCCATGCTGGGCTGCCATATCAAGCATGACCCTTTCAACCGGCCACATCTGGGAGCAAAGCCAGGCATCTTCCTCTCTCTGTGCTCCCCGCCCCCCTCAGCTCACTCCAGCAAAGCTGAAGGACAGCTTCCAGGAGCTCAGCCCACTGGGAAGGGGAAAGCGCTCGAGGTCCCCCATCACAAAGCAATCTAATCCACACCCCTAATGCCAGGAAGAAGCTCCCTATAGGAGCCACAGCCACAACCCAACTAGAATCCCATCACCTGGGTTTCTGTGAGTCCTTGTGCCTTGTAACTCTTCTTGTCTTCATATGGCCAACTCTCCCCTGTTTTCCTTCTGTTCTTATAAGGACACTAGTCCTAACAGATTAGAGGCAACTCTACTCCATTATGACCTCATCCTAGCTCATTACATCTGGGTAACCCTATTTCTAAATAAGGTCATGTTTGGAGGTACTTCTATCTTTTGGGGGTACATAATTTCACCCATAAAAAGATGGAGGGGGTTTTGGGAAGATTTTCCTCCCAGATAAGGCAGCAATGTCAAAGAGAGCCACCGCCCTGCCTCCTTCCTGTGCTTGATCCCATTCTGGGAAACTTGCAGAGAACTGTGGTCATCTTGGGCCCTCCAGGGGGATAATCTCTCACTAAGGTCGGCAGCAAAAGAAATGGGAAAGTGAGATTGCTGGACCACTGCCCCAACCCTGAAACCTCCGATCCCTCTACTTCTGATTAAGTGGGACAAATATGCAGAAGCCACATTTTATTGGGGGTATTGTTCCTTGTAGCAAGACACATCCTAGCTCATCTAGTGATCCCTAATTTCCCTGCTCAGTTCAGGGCAGTGTAAGAGCCCTGGGATTTCAGAACTGGAAGAGACCCTGGAAGTCACCTAACCCAACCTCTTCATTGAATGAATGAGGAAACTAAGGCTCGGTGGGGAAAGGGACTCACTCAGGACGGTCCTGGGTTAGGGACACAGACAAGACTCATACCAGGTTCTCTGAATTCCCAATCTCCCACCCTGTTTCTCTGGCTCCCCATACTCATCATTCTCTCTGTAGGGAAAGAGGGTGTTGTTTGAAAGGGGGGGGACCTGCTGGGTGAGCTGCTGAGCTATCAGAGGAAGCAATTGCATGATGGGACAAGAAATAAGAAGGATTCCAAGGGGGCATGCAGGAGCTTGCCATGCCGCAGAGCCTGTTCAGCCTCAGGGACGCACATTTATTCTAATCACACGCTCTGTGCAGGGCTTGCTGCTCTGAATTATGCACCTCGAAAGGGCCTTTCATCTCGCCAAGGGTTTGATGCCAGCCTGCCTGGCCACTTGTGCTGGGCTACAGTTTAGCCTCCAGAGCAATTCAGGGCAAGGAGGTGGAGAAGGCAAGTGGAAATGCCTGAGACCTTTCCTTTCCTGAGGACTTGGCCTGCCTGCTTGCTTCCTTACTTCCACTGAGGCTGGTGGGATGAGACAGCATGGTTGGTGGGAGGGAGGTAGTGATCCGTTATCACCTGGTCAGCCTAGGAGGTTTGGAGGGACTCACGTGATCGTGTACTTGGCTGCTTTCCAAGAGTGCAGAGAAATCTAACTTCGTCAGCTCAGTTAAATCAAGATCTGTTAAATTCAAAGAACCTAGAATTCTAGTGTGCTGGATGGAAGGCACCTGAGGCATCTTCCAGTCTATACTGCTCATTTTATAGGAATGGATATCAAGGCCCAAGAGGGCTTAAAGAGTCTTGCCCTAGAGGCAGAGCCAGTCAGAATCTTAAACGTCAGCCCCTCTGCCTTGCCCACTTTTGTCTGAAGCAGAGCTGGCTGGCTCTTCAGTCAACAAATACATTCGAGCCTTTTGGTTGGCAGCTTCTGACATGGGTCCTCTGATCTTTGCCTCTTGTTGTTTATGCCTTTGGGTAATCTCCTCCCCTTGAGTGTGAGCTAGACCTAGTAATTGATTCTAATCAACAGAATATGGCAAAAGTGACAAATGTCACTTCTGTGGTAAAGTTACAAAGGACTGTGACTTCCATCTTATTAGTGCACTCGCTGTCTCTCTCTCTCTCTCTCTCTCTCTCTCTCCCTTCCTGGCTTCTCTTCTCATGAATTTGCTCTGATAAAGCAAGATGGGGAGTCTTATACTGCCAAAAGTTGAGGGCTACCATCTGCCAATGGCCAGCAGGGAACCAAGGCCCTCAGTCCAACAGCCATGGAAGAACTGAATCCTGCTAATAACTACAGAGTGAACTTGGAAACAAGCCCTTCCCCAGTTGAGACTTCAGATGAGACTGCAGCTTTGACTGACATTAAGATTATAAACTTGTGTGAGATCATGAAACAGAGGATCTAGTTCAGCTGTGCCTGGATTCCTGACCCGAAAACTGTGGGGAAATAAATGTGCATGGTTTTAAGTTGCTAAGTTTTGTTAGGCAGCAATAGATCACAAAGACAATACCTATCCTAGGAAAATGTTTAGAATTATATGCCTATCACATTCTAGGCAGTGTCAGGAATGAAAAGCAATGGTTAATGTGGATTTGCAGGAACTTATAGTTTGATGAGTTGAGGTATAGCACATGAATAACAGTACCCAACATTTAATTAAGGTTTCCTCCATGCCAGGTATTGTGCTACCCTTTACATGCATTAATTTCTTTAATTTTCTTAATCCTCTCAACAGCCCTATGAAGCCGATTATTAGCTTCATGTTACAGATGAGAAAACGGAGGTGCAGAGAGGTGACTAACTCTCCCAGGGTCACACATTTAGTAAGTGATAGAACTGTGATGTGAGACCAGACATTTGGGCCTCAGAGGGAAAGAAGACAGCATTTGTTCATCTAGAAGGTACTCGAATGCCTCCTGTGTGCTTGCTATTGTTAGTTGCCGAGCACAGAAAGATATGGCTGTATCATAAAGGAGACAGTGGTTCTGCCCCTCACTAGTGGTGGCCTGGAACAAGCTACCTAACTTTGGCATCCTCATCTGTTAAGGGTAAAGGGGAATAACAGTCCACATAGGGTCAAAATAAGATTAGATGAGCTAGAAAGTATAAAGCACATGTACTAGTTCCTGCCACGTAGTAAGTGTTATGTTTGTTTGATATAAATAAGTAAATAAATAAATAGCCATGTCAGTAGAAAATGACAAGAGCGTGTGGAAATTGCAGGGACTCCATCTGCTCAGGGTGCAGTGGGAGTTCAAAGGGAGCAATGTATTTTACCTGCCATCTTTTGTACATGTCCTTTTAAACCCCAGGTTCATTGGTGGGCTTCCAATGCAGCCTGTGGTCTTTTTCGAGTCTTCTTATTCCCTCATTAAGATATTTAGAGACTTTAAGGTCAGTCTTCTGTCAAGAGGCCCAACTCTTGACTGGTGTTCATCTTTCACCCTAAGCCTCTCAGGATGAGGGATTTTGAAAACAATCTTTCCAAGTCCCAGGGTTCACTTGTATCTCTGGCTCCCTCCCTAGAATGCACAAAGACTCAGAAGTCATGGGGTACCTCCTCAGACTCTTATCCTTCCTCTTTTTCTGATAAACATTTCTCTATTGGCCAGAGCAGCAATCCTTCTTGATACTTTGCCCAAAGTCCGGAAGACTAAATCATTCCCAACAGGGGAAATATAAAGACCCTGAAAATGCTTCACAAACTATAAATGCCAAAATGCATCCACAGATATAACTGTTGTTGGCCAGGTCGAGGGGATGTGTGCAGAAAGCAATGGCCAAGCAGTGCTTCGAGATGGAGATGGGATTCCAGCCAGGCCTTAAAGAGTGGTAAGAGAAGGGAGAATGGAGGAGATAGGGGATGGCCATGTAAGAGGCAGCCATCACTGCCAGGGCACCATGAAATGTGTGGCAGATGTCACTCGTACTTATCCACATTGGACTTCCTCTCTTTAGAGCACATGAAAGAATGACACCCCCACCACCACATTTGCTGTTATGTTGGGGGGAGGGGAGTGTCATCAGACTCAATTTGGCCAGTGGGTTGAAAGTGGAGGTGATGTGTGTCACTTACATGCTCAAGCATGTAATGGGTGCTGCAAGTCTTCAGTGCTTTTTGCTCCTGCCATGGCAACCACAGGAGCCTGTGTGGAGGTGGCAGAGCTGCCAAACTGAAGAAACCCAGCACACTGAGCCATTGTAGGGAGGACAGCTGTACTAGAGAGTTGCCTGGACCTGCTGTGGATGTTGTGTGAGTCATAAATTTAGGATTGTCATATTGAGCCACTGAAATGTTGCTGGTGCTTGTTCCTGTGATGACCTAGCCTTCCCTGATGTCCACAGAAGGGTATATACAAATAGTGGGACATGGGGTTCTATGAGTTAAGGGAGACCAGAGGCAGCCTGGTGTGGTCCATCAGAATCACCTTGGGGAGACTTCAAACCATCACAAAAATTCTAATTCAGCTGGGTGGTGTCTGGGCATGGGATAATTTTTTAAAGCTTTCCAGGTGGGGCACCTGGATGGCTCAGTCAGATGAGCATCCAAATCTTGATTTGGGCTCAGGTCATGATCCTAAGGTTGGGGAATCAACCTCTGTGTTGGGCTCTGTGCTGAGCTTGGAACGTGCTGGAGTGAGATTTTCTCTCTCTCAATCTCCCTCTGCCCCTCTCCCCCGCTTGCACACACACTCTCTCTCTCTAAAAAGAAAAGAAAAAAAGAAAAAGAAAAATCTGTGTAGGTCCCTCAAGGTGCCACCAAGGTAGAGAACCATGGATACTGCCCATCTTCACCTCTTATTATGATATAATCGTAAGTAAACTGCTTTATTCTCCAAGCCCTGTGTTTTGGATGTAAAAGGACTTCAAATTTGACCCGGTGGATTGTTCACTTCGAGAATGTCTGTGGCTGATATTTTTAGTCTGGAGCCAGCTTCTCAGGCCGCTGCCCTGTCCCCCCTGGCCCAGAGTGCACTCGGGCAGGACATTCGCTGTGATTCTCGATACCTCTAACCTGGCCTGTGCCGACAGCTCCAGGCTATGTGATTTTGACATTTTATCCACTGATCGGATGAACAACCTGGCGCCTATTGTTCTCCAGATAGCAAATTTTGGACAGTATCCTCCTTTCATTACAAAAACATTAATTGTTATTTTTATCAGAGTTTTATATATTTAAGTCAAATAGGTTTATAATGTAAAGGAACAGTGCCCAGCTACAAGCTGTCCATCCAGAATCCCTTTCCTCAGAGATAACTTTTCAACACTCTAGCTTTTTCTGTTGGTATTTATTTCCCCTGTTATTGGCTCTTTCTTGGTTTTTCCCTCTGAGACATTAGCTGTTGACTTCCTACCATGGAGTTTAAGTGTTGAGTGTTCTAATATCCCTCCTCCTTAAACCCCCGCTGCCCCCAGTGGCTTAATCATGTTTCCCACCAATCTCCCAGTGGAGTTTTATCCCAATTTTTGGTTAAAAATAAGTATTAGATGTTTACATTAACATTTATGATTATATAAATACTGTTTAGAAAAGAGCTGTGTATGATAGCAGTGTCTTTATTAAACTATTTTTAATTTTCTTAGAGCTAATAATTGTCTCTCTTTTGTTTATTCCTTTACTCACATTTTAGACTTTGGGGAGGGATCAGAGCTAAGTGACTGTCTTCTATCTGCTGTGTTCAGCCAAAAACTATGGCAAATTTTCCATTTGTGAAAATGTACAAATGAGTCCTTACAATCTTCCCCTCCCCCCAAACTTCAAGAGGAACAGTCTAGATGTCTCTTACACCTGTTTACCCTTGTCTTCTAATTTCTGCCTAAGATTAATAGATATCTCCTCTCAGTTGCCCACAGAAAATTGTATGTTTTCAGAGTCTGGGGGAGCAGGATCTATGTTTTGATTTTTCTTTATCCAGGAGCTCTTTGAGGGCAGCGAGTTTATCTTTTCACTGAGCTCCCTAAGGCAAGGTCATGTATCTTCATGAGACTGGGCCTCCTTTGGGCAGGGCTGTCTCTTCCCTCAGACTGGGTCTCCCTGAGGGCAAGGCTGTGCCTTCCCCCTCAGACTGGGGTTCCTTGAGGACAAGGCTCTGTCTCTTCCCTCAGACTGGTTCTCCTTGAGAATGGGCTTGTGTCTCCTCCTTTCATCTTTTCCCCTTTGCTCCACTTCAGTGTCTAAGGAGGGACTCTACATTTGGGGGCTGGAGACTCTGCCTGGTATTATGAACCCCCAGGACATGTTTCCTCCCTGTCCTTTCTTCTGCCGTTGACCTTGGTCTTTCAGGAAATAAAGAAAACAAGCACCTCAGTGACACCCTGAAGGGCTCTGTCAGGTCAGCAGGCCTCCTGCTGGCTCTGTCCTGCTCTGAGCCTTTCAAAGACCTCAGTCCTCAAGCCCTGCTTGCTCTCAAGGATCCCCTCCCTTTCCTCTCTTTTCCTTTGCATATAGCTTTTCTTTCCTACTGACGTTGTCTGTGAAGAGACACTGTGGATGGCATAAATAATAGATTATTAATTTGGAATGTCTCCAGTGAATGAGACTCGCCACCCAGTGAGGACGCATGTTATGTAACCAGCAAATTACGGTGGCATCAGAGGCGGAGGAGTGTAAGATCAGAGGAGTGAGACAAGCAGGGAGGAAGGCCACTTTGCAGGAGGGTCTGTGGGGAGACAGGCTCTGGGCTGGTTGTTTTCAGCTGTCTTCTCTCATGGAAGCCTCACAGTGACCAGACGGAAGATGCTGGAACCCACTGTGGAGGGAGGATGGGCTGGCGGAGGCTGGAGCCAACACAGCACTGAGGCCTGCTGAGTTCCTGGAGTCTCGCTTGTACCTAGCTCATGGTGATCCCTGATGTTTCCCCGTCAGGTAAGTAGGTTGGGACAGTACCACTGAAGGCCTGGTGGAAAAGGTACCCCAAAGGAGGTATAAAAATAGGAAAATCAGACTTAGAAGCTGTCACCTCTGGAGGAGGACACTGCTGGCCATTCCCTCAGGCAACACTGGTTTCTCCACCAAGGCTCTCGCAAGGTGAGCTGTGGCCCAAAGTAGATCACCCAGTGTGTCCATGTCACCTCTAGCATTGATGACAGGGAAGCCCAGGCCACCCTAGTCTGGGGAGGGGAGACAGAGCCCTGTCCTCAGGGAGTCCTAATCTGAGTGGGAGACACACAGTCCTGTCCTCAGGGAGTCCCAGTCTGAGGGAGGAGACACAGCCCTGCCCTAAGGGAGCCCAGTCTGAGGGAGGGGACACAGCCCTGCCCTAATGGGGCCCCAGTCTCTTGAAGACACAGGACCCTGCCTTAGGGATCTCAGTGAAAAGATAAACCCCTGCCCTCAGGGGGCTGAACTCTGATGGAGGGGATACAGTTGCCAGTCCTAGGCACACCTCAGTCTAAGGGAAACCGAAAATCTAGAAAACAACTGAAGAGCTCTCACACATGCCAAGCCATGTTTGCCAAGCAGCGTTTTACCGTCTGAGCCCTGGGCCCTGGAGAGAGAGACACAGCAAAGGCAGGGTCCAGGCAGAGGGCTCCTGGCAGGGCTGCAGCCACCCCACCCTGCCCACAACACACCCCTCCTCTGCAGCCCCTCCCAACTTTAAGGCTCAGGCTAAATTCAGGCAGCATGTGGTTACAGAGCCTTCAGCGAGCAATTAGTATTCTAAACATGAAATTAATTTGTCCTACACATATGAGAACTTAGTAATTTGTTTCACTTTTATTTTATTGTCAGATAGGATTCATTTTCTACATGATTTTATGGTTGGATAGGAATCATTAGAAAATTTCCCCCAACTACTTCTCTCTTAAAAAAAAAAAAATCCCTCTTCATCTGCAAAGCCAGTGGTTGAGCAGGCCTTCGCTTTTTCTTTGACTACTCCTCATAAGTACCCATTCCCACACCATAGCCCCGGGTTCTGCTCCTCTGTCTCACTGTAATTTCCAGCTCGGAAGAGCCAGGTACTGAAATGGAGATAAATCTCTCTGGAAGCTCCTGCAATGGGACCTTTGATAATAGAGTGGTGGGGACAGTTAATGGCTCCGAGGCTCCTCCGTGTTATTTACTGACATTGCGATCCTCACTCTCTCAGAATAACAACTCCAATTTATTTAGCACCCGCCCCAGTCACTTCACTTTGTTCCCCGCTCTTGCTTCCACCTCTGCCCCAGCCCTGCTCGTCTTGAGGCCACTGACAACTGACCTCCCAAGGGCATGCTTGGCCTGTCTGGATAGGACTCCTAAATGCCAACCCCAGCCTATAGAGCGAGACTTCTCCAGCCCTGATCCACAGGCTCTCCCTTACCTTGTGTCCCACTCACTGAATTTCATTTGTACCCTCAGAATTCGGTCCCTGCATACCTCCTCTTTTGTCATAAAAGCAGGCATTGGACTTCATCTCCCGTCAGAGCAGGGGTCCCTGAGGCAGGGCTGTGTCTGTCCTCAGACTGGGGCTTCCTCAGGGCAGGGCTGTGTTTCCCCCCTCAGACTGGGTTTCCCTGAGGACAGGACTGTGTCCCCCTCAGACTATGGCTCCCTAAAGGCAGGAGTGAGTTTTCCCCTTCCAGCCTTCAGGCTGGGGTTCCCTGAGGGCAGAGCTGTGTCTCCTCCGCAGATTGGGGCTCCCGGAGGCAAGGCTGTGTCTCTCCCGTAACACTGGGGCTCCCTGACACAGGATTGTGTCTCCCCCTCAGATTGAGGGCACCATATGAATGTCCCCCATCAGGCTGAGGATTTCCTGAGGGAAGGAGTCTTGAGGAAAAGCACAAACTCTTTTCTCTGAAAAATGAACAGATACACAACATGGCCATCAGGAATTCATAGACGCCATGCTGGTTTCCTGACTTTCTCCAGATAGAGAAGGCTGGAGTATAGACACGCTGTAACTGAAGTAAGTCTTGTGTGTGGTAATATGATGGACATCGTGCTTTCCTTTTGCTTTTTATTTTTCATTTATTTATTTATTTATTTGCCCCTAATGCCTCATAGTGTGAAATATGAGTTAATTCCCAATTATCTACATTAAGTGATGTTATTAGTGGATCATCTGTTGAATGTATTAAAAAAAATCCAAAGATTGTCCTGTTCTCAGAAACTCCTGAGTCACTTGCCCTGCTTGAGTGGTGCCTGTTCAGAAGACACTTGGCTCTTGTCCTGGTGGCCAAAGCTAGTAGCTGAAGTCATACCTTTACTGATCTTCTTCTGGGGCTCACTGAACCCTCACGGCCGCTCCACATATAGACTAATCTTTATATCTTCTGGGGAAGATAGGCTTTATTGTGCCTGTCTTACAAATGATGCAAGCAAGAGCCCAGAAACCACTAACTTGCGTATGACCACACGGCAACTAAGCTTCTGAGGTGGGATTTGGATCCAGATCTGTTGAACTCTTGTCTCTCACACTTTGCTTCCAAATACCATTAGAAAAGTCAGGCTGTGCTCACTTTTCCTTCCAAAATGTGATCATATTCTTCTACATACATGCACATGCGCGTGTGCGCGTGCACACTCGCGTGTGCACACACACACACACACGACTTGACCTCCTTAGTTAGGGCAGAGGATTGAGAACTAGGTGCATACATTTTCCTGTAAAGTCTCTGAGCCATAGTTTCGAGCCCCAGATCTGGCTTCCAGGCACATAGCCAGGTTGGTGGGAAGGTGGCCTGGCTGGGATGATCTCCTTTTGCTCATAACTCTGAGTAAGCACCTGTTAGATGGCCAGCATCATGCCAGCTGCTGGGCAAACACAGAAGCCTGGTCTGACATGGGTGCATTCTTGTGGACAATCCCCCCTGTCTTATGTCCCCCCTTAAGAAGTATCTGTGGAGTGGGGCGTCCGAGTGGCTCAGTCGGTTAAGCATCTGGCTTCTGCTCAGGTCATGATCTCCTGGTTTGTGAGTTGGAGCCCCATGTTGGGCTCTATACTGACAGCCCGTAACCTGGAGTGTGCTTCAGGTTCTGTGTCTCCCTCTCTCTCTGTCCCTCCCTTATTTGTGCTCTGTCTCTCTGTGTCTCTCAAAAATAAATAAATGTAAAGAAAAACTTTTTAAAGAAGTTCTGTGCAGCTTATCCTGGCTTTGGTAGCCCTTCAGCTAAGACTAGCTGTGTAGCTTTCAAGTAGTGTCACACCCTCTCTGGGCTCAGTCTCCCCACTACCCGAGGAGACATTTAGACTAATCCAGTGGCACTGAAGGCCCCCAGGTGTGACATGCTGGGGTCTGTACACCTCCCTGTCTTAGGGTGAATAGTGGGTATTGTAGGGATTGGGCATCTCTCCCTGCTCACCTCTAGGCCTCTCATGCTTTTCATCCTCCTGATGACCCTTGCACCCTGAAAATGCCAAGACCATAAGTCTATGTCTCAGGGAGACAGACTAATGACCAGGATGTCGGGCTGGTCCTTGAGGCCAAGGCCGGTGAATTTGCAGCGCTGGACCCAGTGCTTGATACAGTGCCTGGCATGTTGCTCATGTCCAATAACAGCAGATGAATGAATAAATCGATGGATGAATGAATAAACACACACTCCCCCCACCCTGCCCTTGTTCCCCACTCCAATCCCCTGATCTGGAAGGTAACAGCCTCCCTTCTGCCACGTCCTTTTGCATCAGTGGCTGAAAGCCTTTTATGGGCAATTACAGCGTGACCCCCTTCCCACGCCACTGGCTGTTTCCACTGCTCCCCACTTTTTCTCATCACCACACTTTGCTACCTCCTCTCCCCTCTTCCTCTAGCTCTTGCATTGCCCCATCAGGAGGGAGAGTTCTTCCACAGAGAAAGAGTCTCTAGAAAGGAGCCCGGCCTCCAGGCTTCTGCTCAGGGGTCTGGAGGAAGAAGGCACAACTGACCAAGTGTGGGGGACTGGCCATTGAAGCTAGGACTCCAGGACTCCCTAACCCAGAGCCTGTACTAAAGCATAATTAGCCCCCCCATTAATATGTTAATCTCTTCTTTACGGAAGGAAGGCCACTCTTCTTTAAATAATGAAGAGCTAGGAGGACACACAGTGCCCAGAAGTAGCTGGGCTGAAAGGTGAGTGTTTCACGTTCTAATTCAAGTCCCTCTGATAAATGTTACCATTGTTTCTGATGGTTCTCCGGGGAAAGACAGACAGAAAGGAGGAAGGAAGTGGGATGAGAGCAAGGAGAAGGAGGAAGTGGGGACAGAAGGAGGAAAAGGAGGGGCGAGGGAAGAGGAGGGGGAGGGGCACACAGTGAGAAAACGACCAATAGCAGGAGAGCAAGAACAAAACCAGCCTGAAACCCCCCACAGGAGGAAAGTGGAGCCCTGATGATCCTTGCACACTCCCCCAGTCCTGTTCCTCACTCTG
Source organism: Cryptoprocta ferox (assembly GCA_028646485.1). Lineage (NCBI taxonomy): Eukaryota > Metazoa > Chordata > Mammalia > Carnivora > Eupleridae > Cryptoprocta > Cryptoprocta ferox. Next base: position 106,288,108 of record CM053577.1, read on the forward strand.
GTCCATGGGGCTGTATTTCTAACGTTTCTAAATCTTGTCCTTCCTGACCCACCCACATCAGCACCTACATGTTGTCAGCCCACTTGCATGTGGGAGGGGGTCCTTCCTGAGTGGGGCGCTGTGGCTCTCCCCCTGAGGTGGGCATCATCTTGCCCCCTGGTTCTCGGAGTCCCCTGTGTGCTGGGTCAATCGAGCTACAAGTGACAAGCAGATGTGGTCATAGGGGTGGCCATTTGATGACTATGGGCCGCCCTTTTACAACTCTTTTTGGAAATTCAATCATCCTCTCTGTTTGGGGCAGCTTTGCGTGTGTGTGTGTGTGTGTGTGTGTGTGTGTGTTGTGTTCTTAGCCCAGCATCTCTGGTCTCCCCTCTCTGCTGCCACCCCTCTTTGCTAGCCTTAATTACAGCAATTTAGAAGGCTCGCTTAAGATTGCAGAATAAACCTATCAATATTTCACTTAAGAAAGGATTTCTGTCGGATGGTATCAGAGTCTATAAATGAGAAATATGAGACTTGTTCTCAGGTAGACTTACACGCACGCACACACACACACACACGCACACCTCCTATGAATTATTAACATGTGATTTCCTTTCTGTCTCAGGCACTGGGAGCAGCTGAGGGCTTTATTCAGCTATAGTCAGAGAGGAGTGTTTCTACTGAAGCTGTTTGCCTAAGACACATTCAGATAAACCCAAAAGAACCATGGCTCAGTGTGCTGGGGTTTCCTGTTGGTGAAGAGCTAGGTGACCCCGCTGCTCTGTGCACCTCCAAATCCAGGTTTGTTAGGAGATGAAGAGTCGTTTCTCCCAGCGAAGAGGGCAGGGTCACCAACAGGCTGGCAAGACGGTGTATCTGTTGGGGTGGAGGAGGGACTTGGGCTCAGGATCCCTCTCGCTCCCCTTCCTTGTCTTCCTCTCCTTCTAGAGGGATCCAGACCTACAGATTCTCACTCTTCTCCGTGCTTCTTCAGCCTTGGGATCTGCAAATACCCTGATGCATTTAGCATTGGGAATAGCTTGTCATAGTGCAATGAACATAGGCTTTGTGATCAGAGCAATCCACTTGCTATCTATGAAAACTGGGCAAGTCACACCTTCTCTGAACCTCAGTTTCCCCAGTTCCAAAGGAGGAAACAGTTGGACCCATCTCACTGGATTGGTGATGGAAAATATAAAGCCCCTACAACGAAGGGCTCCAGAGTGGCCACTTGGCTGGTGGAGATGATAGTGGGATTTCTCGGTATGGTTTGTTCTGGGTGCCCCCCCTTAAAAAGAACACTGACCAACTAGGTTTATCCAGAGAGAAGTGACGAGGGTACTAAATGGTTGGAAAATCATGGATGTGTAAGAGCAAATAGAAGGCACTGGAAGTATTTAGCTTGGAGAAGTTATGTCTAGGAGTGATGTACTTGTCATCTTTAAGTACATCTTCAACATCTTGTTGAAGAAGGATCAGAGGTGTTATGTGAAGTCCCCCAGGGAGAAATATAAATTACAGGAAAATTTAGGTTAATATAAAGAATATTTTAAGCATCAGAAGTGTGTGACAATGGAATGGATAATTCAGATGGTACTGAATCCCCACCACTGACCATTTTCAAGAGTGGCTGAACAACCAGTTGGCAGGGATGTAGTAGAGGCGATTCGGCACTCCCAACTGAAGACCCTATGATTTACTGCCAGCTAGTCTCCGGTTTTCTGGGGAGGGACCTTTATTAGAGAAATAATCCTCTCCTCTCTCCATGGAGTCTCTCATTGTCCTTAGGAGGCGGTAATTTCTCTGTTGGCAAATTTGGGGGAGAATCTGATTGTTCTCCACTTTGAGAATCTTCCTGCTGACAGAAGACACAGATTTTCTGCTCCTCCCCACCACAGGATCTGGATAGGACTGCAGGTGCCATCTTTGCCCAAGACTCACTGAGCCTTTTCAAAATCATGGACTGTTAGCAAGCCCACCCTACCTAATGAAATAGTACAGTCTTCACTTTTGCAGTGGTATTAAAGATAATATTTTGGTCTCCAGCTGCTTGGATCCATTATCTATTCCTTAGAAAGCTCTGAACTGGGTGTGGAAGAAGGGATATTAGACCCCCCAAGACCCTAATGTAGTTCAACTTCCTAAGGTTGGAACAGAGTGGCCAATGGCCATTTGCTTTCAGATCTACTCCCTGCCTACATTTCCTAGCCTCTTGCCAGGGTCAGCCAATGGGAGCAACAGAGGGAGACTGCAGGAACCAAAAAGTGAGAGGCCAAGGTATTTCTCCCTCTTTCATCCTGCTTCAATGGATATCTTCAAGGTGGCTGAACTTCTGGCATGGCTCCAGCCTCTACCAAACATCCCTGCCATGTGGTTTCTGATACCAGCACCTCCTGTCCCCACTCCAGCCCTAAGGGTCATAGTGACTTCCTGCTGGTTGCTTCCCCTCCCTTTTTTAGTTTCTCTGTTCTTCCAATACTCATGCAACCAATTTCTTGTATTCCTGAACGTCGTTGGGAATATCTAAAGCCATTTATATTTTCATGAGTGGATCCTGAATGATACAGAACATAGTCTCCACTTGGGGAATTTATGTGGCTGATTCCCTTGAGGCCAAGCTTCTTGAAGGTCCCCATATGATTCACAGTTCCCCAGTGATCCATTCAAAGCTCAGACACCTGACTTTTATGCTCCAGAGTCCTGGGTGTCCCTGCATGGGCTCCATCTATAATCAGGATGAGGGTGGAGTGTTAGCAGTCTATGGCATGGGCTTTCCTTGCCCCAAGAAGTCAGTCACTGGGTGCTCCTATAGTGGGGGGCTGAGGGTACAACAGTCCATTGTTGGAGGCAATCTTTGACCTGGTTTGACTTCCCCATAATGGGGAGGAGCAAAAAATATGTGCTTTCTGTCAGCAGGAAGATCCCCAAAGTGAAAAACACTCGGAACTTCTCCCAAATTCACCCAGCCTTTTCCATTCCAGATTGTCAGCTCCCCCTTCTCCACTTCTGCTCACTCACTTAGATTCAGCTCACCAAACCTTCCTGCATCTTGGCTTGTGAGTGATCTGGTCCACACCTTCTGCTCCATGTGCCCCTGCCCTGTGAGGCAGCCCTGGCTCTAGGGCTCCAGGATCTTTAGCCTGTATCCATCCTTGACCACACCTGCATATGACAGGCCTTGTTAGAGACAGGTCTCTTGAGTCTCCACAGGTGCCTTGCAGCTGCCAGCGCCCATCAGTGACCCCCCCACCCCGTCCAAGGACACTGCCAGAAATGCAGCAGCATCTGTACTTCCTTTCCATGGGCCTGGAAATGGTGCAAGCCTGGGGCTGCAGACATGGAAGCAGGCACCAAGGGAAATCTGTTGTACCAGCTTCATTCCGCATCATTGTCTGCCCATGAGCAACCTTGAGACGTTGATTTAGAGTTTTGTTGCCTGAAGAAAGAAGTGGATGACTTAATAAACTCTCTGAGATTATTCCATGAGCACGGTGAAAGGACCTAAGGGTATCAGTCTACAAATGAATCTCTATTATAATCATCACTATTGCCATCCCCATCTCTGTGATGGCCATAAACTCTCTCATCGCCACCATCACCTTCATCACCACTCCCACCTCCCACCTTAACACCTCCTCCTGGCTCTATTACTGCCACCCTTCTGGTGATCACGATCACCATGAACACCATTACCCAAGTGTACACTAGAACAGCACCAATCAGTGCATGTCACACACCATCCATGTCCCTCATTACTCTTCTATGAGGATTTGGCTGGGCCAAATACTGTAGGGCCAAGTACCCAGTGACATGGGGGCTCTCACCAGAGACAGTCCTACCTACATAGGAACCTGCACAGGGCAGCAACACTAAGCCAAGACACAAAGGAACAAAGAGGGGTTATTTCTGCATGGGACATTTTGGTAGTTGGAGGAGCATTAGCTAAAGGGATGGGAGGGGAAATCCACCACTGGGAAGGGAGCAGCCAGAGGAGGTAGCAGACCCCATGCCTGGAATTGGTGAAAGGACCCTGGGAACTACATGGGGAATCAGTTTGGCTGGAGCGTGGGAGATAAAGGTGGTTTGTACTGGCTGATGTGCTCCTGCCTTTGGATAGTCTGCTAACCACCCAATTTCCCTGGGTGGGAGCAGGATGAGGTGGTGAGAAAGAGGAAGGAAGCCCCTCGAGAGTGGGAGCTGCCCTTGGTGCCCTCCTGTTGAACATAAATAATTTCACAGGACATCAACATCAGACAAGGCCACCCATGACCATGACAGATCAAGACAAAACCAAGCCTATTCCGCAATCATGTCTGAATGTGGAAAGAGCACGAGCATTGTCCAGACCATAAAATGCCAAACACCCCTTCCCCAGCCAGTTACAGCTTTAGCCTTGTTCCAGGCTGCCCTGCCTATAGATCAAGTTCCTTGATACCCAATCGTAGAATTGTCCCTGCTTTCTGACAGCACTCAATCCTGGGCAAACCGCTGCCTCCTTGGATCCTCCCCCAAATCACCTAACTGAAGCCCAAGTCCTAGAACTGCTTTTCTCCAGCTCTGTCCTCTTCCCGAGATGCCCCACAGTCCCCACGGTGCATGCTTTTCCTGACTGCAGCGAGTGATAAACCCACTGCTCCCCTACTGCCGTGTTCCTGGGGGTCTTTGGCTGAAGAGCATTGAAGAGGTGTGGGAGAGCATTACTTCTAGTGCCTCTGAAAAGGTTACTATTGCTCCCCCCCCCCATAGGGGTCTTCCTTTCTCGTGGAAGGACATATGGGTTGATCAGAGTGTTATGCAGTCAGGAAGCCCTAGCACCACTTTCTGGGACCCAGATTTTCCAGCCTATCACCCAGATAAAGGAACAAGAAAGTACTGGTCAATGGGCCATCACATTCCCCCGAGCTTCTTGGTGAAATGCAGGATCCTGGACCTTACTCCCAGGGACCTCCAAATAAAAGACCTGAAGTCCATTATTTTAACAAGCTCCTCAGATGAAACTTGGGTGGAAAAGTTTGAGAATCTGTCACTCTGAGGGTCTTCAAGTTCACCAAAGACTCAAGATTGGGGCTGGCAGGGCTGGGCTCTGCGGATTTCCCCAGAACTTAAAAACATCCCCCACCCTGGAAGCCATATATTTCCTGGCCCTCTGTGCTGTTTCTATCCCACTCTGGAAAGACCACACAGTTTTAGGTCCTCCCTGCCTCCCTAAGGGTGCCCACATCTTCTTTTAGAGGTCAAGGCACAAAGCTGCTCAATAACATTCAAGGTAAAGCATCTGCTTCCAGTAAAATGTGTCTTAAAAGGGACTCACATTTCATATCTTGAAGTGAATGAAAATGTTAATCAATAGATCCATCATCTTGGCCCCTGTGTCTCTGAGCTTCAGATGCAGAGAACACAAACAAATAATGGTGTATAAACACACACACATGCACATGCACACACATGCAAATGCACACACACACATGTGCTGAGCATGCACACACACACACATGCGCACACACACACACGGACAGTTGTTCCCACACAGAGGTTGAACAGGCAAACAGCTCTCTTATAGTCAAAGTCTTGCATAGCCTCTGTACTTTGCCACCCTGTCTTCACTGGCCCACTGTATTCCATGAGGACTCCAGGCCTGGTGAGGTCTTACAGTCAGATGGTTTGCTTTGGCTGCATCCCTGGCTGCCCCACCCAAAACATAGACTCTGCTTTATGGAGCTGCAGGCCCAGGAACACCTCCTTCTTTGTTTTATCTCCTTCCCACCCTGAGTCATCTCCAGCAATCTGGGCCCCGGGTCACAGCCTTGCAGCTCAGAGCTGATGCTGGAGTGGGTTATGACTCGGGCTGTTGGAACGGGGGGATGTATTTTGCATGGAGAAGGACATAACTTAGAGGGATCCGTAGGGTAGAATGTTACGTGTCTTCCAAAGTTATACATTGAAGCCCTAACCCTCATGACCTTGGAAAGTGGCCATCTCTGCAGAGAGGGGCTCTAACAAGGTAAATGAATTAGGATGGGGCCCTTCGGGCAGGTCCTAACCTAATCTGAGTGGTGTCCTTATATGAAGAGGAGGTTAGGCCATACAGAGACACCAGAGAGGGTGAACTATGTGCCCCCCTTTGACATCTCTCCACCTTTATGTATCCTTAGCAATTTGGGCCCCAGGCCACAGCCCTGCAGCTCATACTTGGATGGAGGACAGCTACTTCATTACAGATGTGAAGCCTTGGTGGGGCCACGTCACGAAGTCAAGCGTTGTCCAGTAGCCAGAGTGTCCCTAGTGTAGCTGCATCCAACCAGTCACCCCTGACGCTGTCACTGGCCTCTCACTCCTTCCTCCACCAGCCGGCCCAGCGGTGAATCAGACCCGCAGAGCACCAGGGCAGAACTGGGCAGAGTTGGAGGTCTTGCGTGAGCCCTGGCCCTGTCTGTTCTAATTCTGCGAGGCTGGGCTAGTTAGGAGACTCTCTGAGCCTCAGTTTCCACACTGGCCAGAAGAGAATACTACCATCTCTATCCCCACAGTGTTGCGATAATAAACATTAAGTTCTCAGTGACATGGGCTCCTTTCTTGCATCGTGCCAGGCTTGCCTGACACCTCCCAGGGCAGAACTGTGCTCTATGCCATGTCTTCTGCTCCTTCTCAACCACCTTTCTCCTATTCTTATTGTCCTCACTGCAGACACCACAGTGAGACCTTTATCTCCATTCCTTGTTCCCTGGCTTCCTCCTCTGCCTGCCTCTCCACCCCCCAGCCTTATATGCTGGGTGCTGCTGTCTGGCCTAATAGCTAGCACACATCAAGTCAGTACCAGATTCACAGAGCAGAAGCAGCCACACGCTTCCTGTCTCTTCCACCAGGGGGCGCTCCTTGAGGACAGAGGCAAAGTCTTCCCTCCTTGCACCTGCTCCAGACCCAGCCGCGCTCAACGCGCATGCTCCGGCTTGCGTGGTAGCTGCTGAAGTGCAACTAGACCTGGAGGGGACTGGCGGTCCCACAGGTGGCAATGCTCCATTCCGGTGGACATTCTTGGCCTTTGTTTTCAACTTGGCCTCTTAACTCCTGATCCTAACAGTACCGAGCACCTCAGTTTATTAAGAGAAAATGAAGTGTTGGAGTAGTCCAGAAGCTAAGACGACCCTAGTCTGTTATTCAAGTATTTCCAGCCGGTACCTGGAGAAGAGGCACGTGGACACACGCAGGTGGCTGTTTCTGTTTGCCTATGCTTGGGTGAAGGTGCCACTACTGCCTTTCCCACTTATTCCATCCCCACCTCCCACCCGGGACGGAAGGACATGTCCATCTTGGATGCCGGAAAGTAAGGAGGAGTGTGATTAGGTGGGGACTCCTGAATGATTCCCCTAAAAGAGAGGGATTAAAGGGAGGGACCTGGTCACCAGAATGGAAACTATGGGGACTCCTCCTCTTTCTCAGTCTTGATAAAGCAGCTGGAGGGGCTTAGTACAGTAAGCAGGACAGATCCCTGCTTTACTCCTCGGAGCCTCAGCTTCTTCATCTGGAAAATGGGGTTGCTATGGGGATGATGCATGGTAACTCATAAAAGTGGCTGAGGTCTTCCATAAATGGTAGTCGAACCTGGTGAAACTCTTCAATTTTTTGAAGCAAGCAAGAAAAGACTTACCCCCACAGCCACCAACTCTGTGCCAGGGCAAAGAGCACACCCCCTAGCCAAGCAGGTCCTGATGATGGTTCTGGGTTGGTGCCCCACAGTTTGCTGAACCTGCGGTTTTGACAGGCAGCCCCAGGAACCCAGAGGCTCTGCATGGAAGGCACCTAATTAATCACTGCCTTAATGGTTCCAGAAGCAGCAGCCCTGCCATGCTGGTCTACGGGTGTTGTTCTGCAGCTGCCCATGAACATTCACCCCACAACTTCTACCCTAGACTGACCGGGGGAGAACCAGACCTGGAGAGGGACAGCTGAAGTCCTCTGGCTTCCAGAGATATGGATACATCCCATTCCGCCTTCCCCCTATGGCTCTGTGTTTCTGACCTCTTCCCCTGCTAAGAACCCCCATGCAGGCAGGAATCTCATGCACAATGCAGTGAGGACTGAGGAAGAGCACTGCATTCAGAATGAGGAAACCAAGAGTCTGTGCTACCCTTATGCACTGTGTGCCCAGGGTAAGCCTCTACCTTTTTAAGCCTCGGTTTCTTTATCTGTGAAATGGGGACAGTAGGCCCATCCTGGCTAGCACATAGGACTGAGGTATATTACTTAATAAATGTGAATTGCTTTAGATGCTATACCAAACAATAAATGCTTGGAGGTTTTTTTCCATTTCTTGGAAGGCCCCTCCCTGCACAATGGATGGAGACAGAATGCCCTCTGGCTCCTCCCTGTGGACCTTTCTGAGCAATACATCACCCCAGCTGTGCCCACATTATCTTGATGGATGACTCTAGGGTGGGGGTTCCTATGGATGGGGCAATAGAGGCCTGGGGGTCAGGGCTGCCTGGTTCCTTCATGGGAACCCAATCTGTATGAGCAGCACATCAAGGAGAACAAGATGCTCCAGCCTCAGAGAAGTTTCCACGATTCATAGCACCTGACTCTCACCCCCACCCCCACAATCAGACTGAATCTTATGGGCAGAGCCCATTTTAAGACTCAGAGAAGATCCCCGTGTACTTGGAGATCCTACTGTAGCTGTGGGCCCTTCCACTTTGGCTGGGGGACATGGGCCACTTTCTGAACCTCCTGATCCAGGTGGAAAGGCTCCAGGTTCAGGAGATCTTCACTTGAGTCCAGAGCAGAAGTAGCTAGAGACACCTGCCAAGTGGTTGCAGGCAAATAGTCCTTTGAGGTGGGGCAGCTGCCATGGGAAGGGTATCTGGGAGGGTCTGTGTCCTCACCCCGTGAGCCCCTCTCAGGAGAATCAGCTCCACACCCACTTCCTGAGCCATGGATATAAGCAGAAGCCTGCTCTCCAGATATGAGTAGCTGGGGATCAAGGGGCACCTTTGTGGACTCTGCAAATGGCGCACCCTACCTCTGTGACTCAGTTGATTTCCTTGTGACACATTTCCCCCCTGAATGGTCTTCCCAACCTCTTCAGGCCTCAGCATTCTCTTTTGAGAAGAGTCTTCAGTCTCCCTTTGACCTGAGAACAGAAAGCTTGAAGGTAAAATTATGATCAATATAATAAGACCTCTTTCAAGCAAAGGCACTAGGAAAGTGAATCCATCCCTCCTTTTAGCAGAGAGAGCTAACATTTATATAGTGTTCACCATCTGCCTGGCTCTGTCCTACTGGCTTTTCATATATTACCCATATCAGTCCTATGAGGTAGGTACTGTTAATATCTCCATCTTATAGATGGGGAAATTAAGGCCCAGAAAAGTTAAGAGACTTTCCCAAGGTGTCACAATTGCTAAGTAGTAGCTGGCATTCAATCCCAAACAGCCTGACTCTTGGATCTGGGCTCTTAATCTCCAGCTCTTCTATCTCTTGCAGTCCTGGCTGTGTTCTAGCTACTTCTATGTCCATGTCTCATGCTGGAATGCGAGCTCATGGGGCAGGAATCTGGCTTATTTTTATTTTTGTCCCCTCAAGCTCCAGGCATGAGCCCTGGCACATACCAGGTCCCAGGAACCATTTGTTACATAAATAAATGAATAAATGACATGGCAACAGGTGCCAATGAAAAGATATTTGGAGTCTAGATCAAGGGGGATCCTAAATGTCTAGCATTTGCAAAGATAGTAGAGGTCTCAAGCAGGACAGTCCCTGTTGGGGTGTGCTCACTCTGTTAACACTGTTTGGTCATGTGTTCATCGGAGTCATGAGACATAGCAGCATTAACCTGGGATCCAACTACAATTTTTGTGTTTTTAGAACACTTGCCACTAATGTACCACAGGAAAGGACATTGTAGCAGTGTCTTTAAGGCCAAATGAGGTTCATACATCACCCATCCCCCACCATCATCAGAATATTCTGAGACCCATTCTGCTTTGTATTGTTATTATGCCCACTAGTATTATTTCTAACCCTGAACTGTAGTTTTCCCGTGGAGGAAAAGTTACTTCACACACTGTGGCTGGAGCACTACATGTTCTGAAGGAATTGGAACAAGCAGGGGGTGTTGTTCGACGTTCGCAGTTGGTGAGGAAGGAGGAGAGCCCTTTCCCTCGAGAAATCCTCCTCTTCACTAAGTCTTGGGCTGGGTGTTAGGCTTCCAGAAGGGGAGGTCTTCAGCCTGGGAGGCAGTAGGTGAGAGAGCTGGGGGAGGTGGAGATGCCCTCCTGGTTGTAGGAGAAAAGGGGAAAACATCCAAGGTGGCATGTGGCAGTGGGGAGACAGGCAGGCTTACATTGTAAGAAGTAATGAGTTAAAAGAATCATTCAGTGAGTAAAGAAAAATATCAAGAATCAAATTGCAGGGAAGATTTCAAGTAATCATAAAGGGTTTTTCAAATATATTCACTGCTAAGAGCTACAGATGTCAGGGGAGAAAATCGGTTCACTTACCAATAATAGTCGCAGAGACTGGGGGAGCAGGATGCAGACAGGGAAAGTACTTAACCAGGCTTCCTCGCCTCCTTCTCTCCTGGGAGGCTTGGGCATGGGGGAGGGAGTGGCCTGTCCCTTCACTGAGAAGGGTGGCTGTGGGGGTGACAGGCAGGTGAGCAGAGCAGGCTGGGCAGGGGGAGTGGCTGGGACATGGTGGCCCCAGCAGCCCTGCTCCCATGTGACTTCCTCTTCCCCTGCCAACCCATGCGCAGGTTACGTGAGGTGAGGACAGGTGCCATGCTTGGCATTGAGTAGGAGGCTTGTTGTTATTGTCACCCAGAATTTATTGATGGTTTATGATGAGCAGAGCAGTCTGCCAGGTGTATGACAGATTGGAGCCATAGACACGTGGTACTTGCCCTGCCTTTACAACCTAGTTAGGGAGGCAAGAGTCACATCCAGGGGAAAACAAGAAAGACTGTCAGCACCATGGAGGGAGATATGGACTGATCGTGCTGGTAGGGGTGCTCAGTGGTCATCACGGGCAGACCAATCAGGGGGAGCTTCAGGGGCACTCAGAGGGTGACCCTGTCCCCCTATGTCCGGCCACAATGCTGCCTCCCCCTTTTAGGAGCCCTCTTGGTACAGCAGAATGTGGTATCAGTCACACACCTCAACCTGCCAGGGGAAAGGTCAGGGCAATGCTGTCATTACCCAGGGCAGTGGGCTGAAGCTGACTCAAATGTCTCTGAGTATGGAGGTGGTGCTATTGGTCATTCTCACAAACATCAGAGACAATGTCATCTCACTTTGTCTACAGTAATTCTCGTATCAGTTTTCTGAACCCCAGTTCCCATGGGGCGATGTGAAGAAGACCAGGTGATCCCTGCACACACAGTGGGTTATGTTACAGGAGAGAAACCTATGTTGGGGAACCTGAATCTTTTATCATGGACAGTAACCATGCCTGTCCTTTGCTCCAGAAGAGATAACAATTGTATTAAACTGGATAGTAAGTATGTCTGCCTCTGTTGCAGCAGGAGATACTGTCTCTAGCTCCCAGGACTGTTTGCTACACAAACAGCCTTGAAAAGATAATCCAGAACAAGAAGCAATCAGTTCCTCACTTGCAAGATGTGCAGAAATGCAAGACCAATGGATAACTCTCTTTGGACGTTAACAAACCATGGAATGCACTTATTTATTGTAAGTATTATTATGTTTGTCTTTTCCTGCTGGAATGGATATCTGATCCATTTTTGTTTACTGATGTATCAATAATTAGAAAAGTGCTTCATACATAATAGGTGCTCAAAATGTGTTTGGTTAAATGAATAAACAATTACATGAGGAAGGAGAGAGTCCTTGCTTGGTATCTCCCATCCAGGAAATTTCTTTGCCAAATTGCCAGCATTCTCTGAAGAGAAGGAACCTCGGTTCTGAAAAAGTAACCTTGTTTTGTGTACACTGAATCGGCATGGGTCACATGTCTCCCTATGTGTTCCCTGTGTCTCTCTGTTGCTGCCACCCAGGAGGCGGGGAAAGTGCTCAGGGAAGAGCCAGCTTGTTGTGGCTTTATTCCTGCAGCAGGGAAAGTCCGTGCATCACCAGGCCCCAGGCATCTCTCCTGGGCCTCCCCTCCTCTTCTCTGACTTTCTCAGACTGGTAATTAAAAGTATCAAAGCAAAGTAGGGCTGTCTCATTACATGTCCTGTTTATGTGACTCTAATGTGCATAGAGATGATTTGAAGCCCACAGAAATCAGCCTTGGAGCGTCCTCCGCGTCCAGTCTGGAGCTGGCAACCTTGAGATAAAGGTATCAAGACAAGGCTGTGAATTAGTTCTAAAGTAAACCAATAACGCATTAATGTGGGTGAGGAATTAAAAATAACAGAGATGCTGCACATTTCTCTGATTAATTAGCCGTTCTAGTTAATTTTCCTTCCTGTAGAGACAAATCACAGGCCCCTAATGGGGGAACAATTTCCTTTTGGTCACTGGGGCACCAGCATGGGGCTTCAAGCCTCAGTTCCCTGGAGTCCCCAGGGACCACAAGCAGTGGGGCCCCATCCAGGAGGCCGCTGTGGCCACTGGGGAATTTTTTTTCTCTTTCAGACTCTCTCCTCAACCCAGGAGAGGTACTCAGGGTAGAGGGAAGGATAGGGATTGGGACCAACAGGCCTACAGTGCCCCATTCAAGAGTGTCTAGTGATTTCTAAGGACAGGAGGCCGAGAGCCGGGGGGAGGTGAGCTTTGGGGACTGTGCCTTTCATCTGGGGCTTATCACACCGCATCCTGGAGTCTTACCATTTCATTCACTCATTCATTCATTCATTCATTCATTCACTGAACTGTGGAGTTTTTGTTGTTGTTTTTGTTTTTGGTTTCTGTTTGCTTGTTTGTTTGTTTGTTTAGCCTCTTCCACACACTAGGCTCTTTGCTAGCCTCAAAGATGCCAAAATGAAAGAATTATAACCGATGGCATCTGTGAGGAGGAATTCCTAGCCTGGGACTAGCATAGAGCTGTTCTTGCTGTGAGATGGCCTCTGTCCCTGTCACAGGCATTTTGGAGGTTAGGGTCCAGAGCGGAGAGGGAGGTGGGTAGTCTTGACCCAGACCCCACACCTGCAGGCTCCTGTCCACATGCTCCCCCCAGTGCCTGGATTTGGACACGGTGGAAACAATTTGTGATTTTCCTGTTTTGTTTCTTTGTGGAACAGAAAAACTGTTTCTGTCCCGGCAAAAAACTTCCAGAGGCTCCAGAGCTCGGCCCACTGGGGACACCATTTTTGTGGTCTGCTCGGCCACAGACTTGCCAGTGGTCCAGGATAAGTTCTTGCTCTAGTTCCAGACACCTGTTTCCCACCTTGCTTTTGCCTCTAGATATAACCCCTTCCCCAAGAAAGCTTCCTCCCCATGGCTATGCCAGCGAATGAGACTCCGACTGATTGCAGAAGATGGATAAAGGTCCCAGGCTCCCTGTGGCTCTCAAATGGAGAAAGCAGAGCAGGGAGGGTTCTCAGAGATCTCAGTGTGGACAATAGGAACACCTATGCCAAGGACTCTAATTCAGAGCCAGTAGAGGCCAGAATGTGGAGTGAAGAGGGCTTATTCAGCCTCTTCCAACTTTGCCAGGCTGTATTACAGGCCTATGGGTGTCAGATCTTCCATATTTTCAGAAGTCAACCCAAATTTTTATGTGGAAAAAAAACCTTTTGATTTTAAAATGCTGGACTTGAATTTAAAATATTTAAACATTGCTGTGTAGGCAAACAAAATATGCCTGGGGACTGGATTCAGCCCTTGGATGTGTCAGTTAGAATTAAGTTTATCCAGTAGTAAGAGAAAACAAATAAACAAATAGGAGTGGCTTAAATGACAGATATTTCTCTGTCACTTATAAGAAATCCAAGTAGTCAGTCAATCCTAGACTGTTAAAGTGTTACGTGGTATCCAGGCTCCTGTCCTATTCCTCTGTTTCATGGCCTCTATGCCAACATGAACTCATAGTCCAATATGGCTGCTGGATCCCCATCCATTATGTCTGCCTTCCAGCCAGCAGGCCAAAGGAAGGGCAGATGATCATGTCTCCTTCCTTTTGATGACATCTTCCAGAAGTCACACACTTATTTCTTCTCCTATCCCATTTATCAAAACTCAGTTATATAGTTCAACCTAGTTGCAGTGAAGGCCAGGAAAAACTGGTACTCTAAACTTAAGAGAGCCATGTGCCTGACTTTAAAAGTACTAATGGAATGAAGAAATGGGAGAGTGGATTTTAAGTGACAGCTAGCAGTCTTGGCCCCAGCTTGCCTTCATTTTGAGAACTGGTTGACCCAGTCTGCTCTTTGTGGTGGGGCTGGGGAGGAGGTCATGGGATCTGGTCGCTTGGAGACTGTCCAGTGAAAGGACATGGCTGCTTTGGAGAAGGGTTTGCTCTCAGGTGGAGGACTCTGGTAGGGAAATCTCTGCCAGAGTGATTTGGCTGCCCTGGAAGGGTGGCTCCAGGTACTTTCTGGGGTTCTTTCTTTCTTGATATCTTGCAGGAGCAGGACTTCTCTTTTCCCCACAAGCATCTCTCAGTCGCCAACAGTCAATATTTAGGCAATGCCCCCAGGACCCTCAGCCACAGCTTGGCAGGGCAAAAGTGATGCTTTAAGTCAGCTCCTGCACCGGCATGGGTCTCCAGAAAAAGGTGGGGTGTCACCATTTTTTTTCTCACCGTGAAGTGGTGGAAGGACCTTCAATTGCACTGAGAATAAATTCAGAGTAAAAAATCAGGATCTGTTAACTGAATCACAAGAGATATAGAAGCAGCTACTAGAGGAAAGGGTGGTATTTCTTTTCTTGTGATGATGAAGCTCTGAGAGTGACCCATCTGGAATGAGGTCTGGCATGCATCCAGCAAACATGCGTTATGTACTGACACGTGCTGGTTACCAGTCTCAGCACAGGGCAGGGGGTGGGGAGGAAATACCAAGAGGAATGAGACATGGAGTATGTCCTCCTGGTCTCACCAAGATAAGTGGAATTGGAATGGAAGTGCATGCTTCTCAAAGATACCTTCTCAGTCACTACCACCACAAAGAGTCCTCATCACTGCTTATATCATCACCACCATTATCATCATCATCACCATCACCATATTTACCATCATCATCACCATCACCATCATCACCATCAATATTTTCACCATCATCATCACTGTCATCACCACCATCACCATCATTAACATCATCACCACCAACCACCATCAGCATCATCACCATCATTATCACCATCACCATCACCATCATCACCATCACCACCACCACCATCACCATCATCACCATCATTAACATCATCACCATCACCATCATTACCATCACCAGCATCATCATTACCATCATCACCACCATCCTCATCACCACCATCCTCACCATCATCATCACCCCCATCACCATCATCACCATCATAATCACCATCACCATCATCCCCATCATCATCACCAGCATCACCAACATCATAACTATCATCACCATCACCACCACCAGCATCACTATCATCACCATCACCACCACCATCAGCATCAGCATCATCATTATCATCATCACCATCACCAGCATCATCACCATCACCATCATTACCATCACCAGCATCATTATTACCATCATCACCACCATCCTCACCATCATCACCCCCATCACCATCACCACCACCATCACCACCATCATAATCACCACCATCACCATCATCACCATCATCATCACCAGCATCATCAACATCATAACTATCATCACCATCACCACCACCATCACCACCACCATCAGCATCATCATCATCAATATCATCATCACCATCACTATCATCACCATCATCACCACCGTCATCACCATCACCATCTTCACATCACCGTCACCATCACTGATATCACCATCATTATAACTATCATCACCATCATCATCAACACCAGCAGCAGCAGCAGCATTGCTTTGGAAACTAACCATCATCACTGCTGAAGCCACTCCTTACATAATGACCACTGTCATCACTATTACCTCCCCCCCCCCAGAATCACACACATACTTTTGAAAGGGGTTAAACAGAGTGACCAACCTCTATCTACAGAAATGGGATAGTTTGTCTTTTAATATAATCAGGTAATTATTAGATGATAACATGTAACATTTGTTTGAGTGCTTACCATGTACCAGGAACCACTCTATGAGGAAACTGAGGCACAGAGCAACCCAGGGAGAACAGCATGATATGAATGAGCATAGGGAAAACACAGAAATCAATTCAGAGACCACAGCAGGATCTCCGGTGAGGGCACCACTCTGTTTTCTGATGGGGCAGGTAGGAGGCAAGGGGGCCAAGGACACGTCTTCACTAACTGCTCCAGGTGACTTGAAGAGCTTTGCTGTTCTGACTCATCTTCAGGGCTCAGACTCTGCATGGAGGAACTAAGGGCAGCCTCCCTGCATAATGAGGGAGTCTAGCTCCACAGGTTTCCCAGCCCAGCATCTCCTCAACCGCCACAGAGGAGGAGCTGTTCATGTCCTTGGTCTTCATGGATACAGGGGAGCACCTGATATTTCCTCAAGTCAGTGAGCCAGTTTATTCTAGTTCCTCCTGGACCAGTCCCTGGGCTCTTCTTTCAGGTCACCTCCATTTCCTCTTTTGCATATTAAGCATATGAATGCCTAGCTTGCAGGAGTGTTACAATGGTTGTGACTTGAAAGCCCTCCTCTGTTCAAGAGGTAGAGTCTCACTTTCTCCCCTTGATGATGCACTGACCTCAGTGACCTGCTTCTAGTGAAATGAATGTGGCAGAAGTGGTGCTGCCTGACTTCCAAGGCTAGGTCATAAAAAGCAATATACCTTCCACCTGATTCCCCCCCTCCCCTTTCCCAGTCACGTGCTCTTGGAACCCAGACTGTGCATGCTGTGGGGAAGCCAAGGCACATGAAGAGGCCACATGTAGGCATGCCCTCTGCCAGCCTCAGCTGAGGCCTGATGATGGCCAACAATGACCGACAGATGTGCGAGTGAGAAGCCTTTGAGATGACTCCATCTGATTTTATCACTCACTGTGGACAAAACCCTGAGTAAGGGCTACCCAGCTGAGCCCCGCCAACCCCTAGCTTCATGAGAAAGGTAAATAACTGGAATTGTTTGAGGCCGTTGTTTTGGGATGGCTTGTAGATAATGGGAACTGTGTTAAATGAAACAGCTTTGCACCCAGTGCCTCACACGATGCCTGGTACATAGTCGGTTTGCCATAAAACATAGCTCTTCTGGTGCTTTATCTGGTGCCCTGGGTTCAGGGCTGTGCCCAGCGGGCTGGTGTGCACACACTCACAGGAATTCTTGACTGACAGCTGGTGTCCTGAAGACCCTGGGATAGAGGATGGAGCAGGGTAGAGAAGGCTGGGGAGGGAATCAAAGAAATCACGCAGAGGAACTAGCTCTGGCTGGCAAGCCACAGGCATGGTGCGAGACACTCTACAGCACCATCCTCATAGCCAGGCTCTAAGATGGGCCTCACCCCATTCTGCAGCTCAGAAAACTGAGGCTGGGTCCACTCCAGGACCCCGGAGCCCGGCAGCATGGGCTCCAGAGAGTGCGCCAACTGCCTGTGCCCCCCCCCCCAACGCCCGCCACCATGTGTTCCTCTTACTCTCAGCCAATCAATAAACAAGTCATTACCTTGGGCCCCCAAGGTGCTTATCAGCACTGCAGTGCCAGGAAGTGCTTCCTGGTGTCTCGCATCTGTCTCTGCTGCTGAAATTTCCTTAGTTTGTTGGAGACCAGGAATGTGGGCTTGCTTTCCTCCTTTTAATAAAGCTCCAGGGACCTAATAATTCTTGCAAAGTCCCTCACTGTTCCCCTGCTGCCCTCAGCTCCCCATGCCCCGACTTGTCTGATGGAAGAGCAGCGCCCCCCCACACCCCGGCCTCCCCTGGACCTTCTCTCCTGAGACTCACAGATCAGATCATGAGTGCTCCGGCCAGGGCGATAGTGTGTGACCCCCACAGAGTAAATCTGCAGTGTTAATTATGGGGTCTCTGCGGTATTTGCTCCAGGACAATAATGAAGAAAAAGATTGCAAAACAGTGATCTAGGGCCCTCACCCCACAAGGTTCAGGTGCCGTTGGCTCTTTCTGGGGTAAGGGTGGCAGGGGCTGGGGCCTCCTGGTTGGCGGGGGGAGATGGAGAAGGTCCGGTGGCTCCGATTCCCTGGTCCCGCAATGGTCTCTGGGGAAGGGTGAGGCCACCACACAGGTGCCAGCTGAGAGGCCAGGACTGGCTCATCTCCTTCTCCAGGACTCCAGCTCCTACCACTTGCTTCTTGTGTCAGAGTGCAGGATGCAGTGTTTTCTTTAGAAAATCAATAATGATCGATTATTTATTCTGCTGGAAATAAATAGGTCTGGTCACCAGGGTCAGAGATTAACTTGAAGCTCTGGGCTGCAGCTGGGAGTTCGGGCGTCTGTGTTTAAGAGATTCCTCCCTCTCTCACGTTTCCGCCCCACCTCCGGCACCAGGGCCAACGCGGGTCAGGGGGTGACAGCCTTCTCCACCAGAGGCACAGCCGCCGCCCCAAGTGCAGTCCACATCCTTCATCCAACCGGCAGAGACGACAGAAGAGCCCCTCTGCTGGTCTCTGCGCGGGGAGTCGGCGGGTGGGGAGGGGCCAAGTGAGTGCGGTGACCCCGCCTTCTGTGTGCTGGGTGTGCGTTTGCGAGATCTGCGTGTGCTGCGTGCTGGGTCCGCTGGCGCATGCGAGGCTTGGTGTGCACGTTCCTACAGGTGTCTCGTGGCCGTGTGTCTGTCTGCTGAGCTCCTTCTCTGGGTTGTTCCACGGTCCGGCGGTGGTGAAATGCCAAGCAGGACGATCTGCATGCCAAGCACGGGCTGCCCTATTGCCTTAGGAGAGAGGGTTGGTTTTTATGGGAGCAAATTCACTCTTTTTTTTTTAAAGGTGTTTAAAACATCTCAACTCTTTGAGATTCTCTAAACATTTCAGGCAGTGAGGAGCAAGCACAGGGCCTGGGGGCTGGGGATGGCTGCTTGTGAGGTTGTAGGCTTGTCCCAGCACAGTGGGGACTGGCAGTAGGAAAGGGTAGAGTTGTGACAGACAGGGCTTGAGGTTGAGGAAGCAGTAAGGGCAGACAGCTAGGATGGAAGGCAGTGGTGGGACTGGGGGCGGGGGTGGGTGGGTAGGAGGGGTGAGGGTTGAGAGGAAGGCATGGTTGGGGCTGGAATCCCACCTCTGCCACTGAGCCATCTGGTTTTGGCAGCCTGGCAGGGCCCAGGAGAAGACACACATCTAGCGCTCAGGACAGTGGCTGGCCTGCGGGAGGGCCTCAGGGAGATGGTGCTGGAGCGCTAAATGGATGAGCTCTGGGTCTCAAAAGCAGGCTCTGCCTTGGGTCTGAGACCAGCTACTGGTCCTTCTCGAGCCCTGGGCGTGAGAGATGCCTGGACCCATACCTATGCTAAAGCCCTGTCTGGCCAACGCACCTGGCACCTCAGCCCCACCATGGTAGCCACAATCCAAGCACAGCCAACCAGCTGTGTGTGGCATTTTATACATGTTATGCTCTTGAGTTCCTTGCAGAGGCTCCAAGACCATCTCTCTGAACCACACTTTCCTCATCTGTGAAATAGGTTAAGCTACGGACCCTGCCTGCATGATGTGCCAACAACTCTTAGGGCAACACCTGGTCTGTTGTGGGCACTGTCTATGCTACTGATAACCATCCTTTCCATTTTACAGATGACCAAATCAAGGCATGGAGAGAACAAGCAAGTTGCCTAAGGGCACACGGGCAGCAAATAGCAGCCCCAGAATTTGACCCCGTATCTCTGGCTCCAGGGCCTACATCCTTCTTTCTATTAGCACTTGTCTTGCTCTCACCAGGAACTGACCAGCCACCAGAAGCCTACTCTTTTACTCCTGCCGGGGGCGCTGAGCCTTATCCCTGCTGAGCTGGCTGTCAGACCCCCTGATGCCAACTCTCAGCCCACCTGCTCACCCAGATTCCAGGTCATGTTTGTACCTTACCCCCCATCACTGCTCCCTTCCTTGAGGAGTCCCTGCCTTCCTGCCTTATTCCTGCCATGGCAACACAAACCCAGAAACACCTGAGATTATTGTCCCCCAAACTGTGGTGGCCTGGGAAGGCAAGGGCTATGGCCTAAGGTCAAGGGCAACAAAGTGCCAGGTATCTGAGAGTCCCTCCAGTCAGGCAGTGGTTACTCAGGGCTTGCCTGCTGCATATCATTTGTCAGTGACGGTTTTTCTCTGTCTTGTTTATTTCATTGTTTAATTTCTTTTTGCTTCCGTGTGTGAATTCTTTGGCTTCAAGTTTGCTGGTTCTTTAAACTTGCTGAGGAGGAGGTTTGCTCTGTGGGGAAGATGACCAAATGCCATCCTCTGAGTTTGCTTTTGGCTTTGTCCTGTTGCTTAATTACCAGTTATCATCTTAGATCCTTTACCAGAAATGCAGACGGTATGCACTCTTTGTTTCATGTTTCCGACCATTGGCTTTTCTTCAGGACTCAGTGGTCTGCTGTTCCATTTGCACAGGGGTAGGGGCTGGGGATGCCAGCCATGTCCCTTCTGCCAGCCTCAAATCCCAGCTCTTGTGCCCTCCCTGACCGGGGATCCACTGCGCTCAGCATACATGCATGGCTGCATGTATATAAATATATACTCATGCACGGTGTATTTCCACCAATAAATATTTACTGAATGAACACTGAGGCAAGGCACTATTCTAGGCACCAGGATGCATTGGCAAAAAAGACAGACAAGGACATTGCTCCCATGAATATTAATACACACACACACACACACACACACACACACACACACATCACACAGACGTAGATGGACACAGACAGCTATGCGTGCTTCTACCCCCTCCCCTTTTCTGTCCACTCTTTCCCTGGGATAATGCTTTTGGATACCGTGAACATGGTCCGATTTGTTAGTATGGATACCACTGCCCCATGTAGACCTCAGAGGTTCTCAACTAGTGGGTCTCTGGCACCCACTTACTTGTGGCACTTCCTCATCTTGCAGAAGTGACTGGGTGTATGACCTGCCCAGCCAGTCCCCTCCTAGCTATGTCCCTGAGCTGTCCTTCATGTGCGCACAAGGAGATGAGCTCAGATGTCTGCAAACACAATTGTTGGAGAAAACCAAAATGTCCAACTAAGTAGCAGAAAAAAAAAAAGATTGAACCAGAGCTGCATGGATCAGCATGGATAAATCACAAACATATAACATGTTATAAAGAAAAGCAAGTTTTAGAAGGATTCCGTTAATATATCATTTTTATAAATCATGAGAGTAGATAAGCCAGTGCTCTGTGTAGTTTATGGATACATGTGTCATGCAAGAGCACACAGACCCACACAGCCATGGACATGACAGACACCAGACTCAGGGGCGCGGCAGCCCTGGGCCAGGGGCAGGGATCAGGACTGGGCCAAGTTTACCAGGGCTTCACCTGAAACTACAGTGTTTAATTTCATAACCTGGTCGCTGGGTACCTGATGTTCATTGTGTTATTAGTCACATGGTTTATGTCCAAAATATTTTATTTTACAAGATCTGATATCCAAAGAGAACCTGAGAGCTGTGTTTATCCAGGACTCCTCTGCAGTCAGAGAATCATATTGGAGGCTTTATTTCTTCACTTGATTCATCTTCAAGTTGCAGGTAAGTTGTTGTTGTTGTTGTTGTTGATAAGAAGCTTCCAGTTAGAGCAAATGACTGCAGGTCCTTGTGCAAGATGGCCATGATTGTCTGCGAGGCGTCTGGATCCTTTTATTCCTGTTTGATTTTCAGTTTGCCTTGTTGCTAATGGCGCTAATGCTACAACAGCCCGTATTTCCATGCCTGGTTGAAGTGCGTGGGATGCGTGGAGTAAGGGCTGAGTGGTGTGGGGGGAACCTTTCCCTGGGGCTCCTTGGCTGGTAAGAAAGGAGGGGGCAACCCTCTTTGAAACTGAGCCCGTAAAGTTCTTCCACGTCTGAGAGCCTCACTCCATCGTTGCCCAGTGCAGAAGCCTGCAACTTGACCTGTGCCTCAACTGGCGCTGTTCCGCACTTCTTCCTTATCAAACCTGGGTCCAGGATCCCAGCCCAGTGGTGTCTTGCTCTCTACCAGGTCACCTGGTGAACCGACCCTACCTAAGGATCCTTGTGAGAACACCTTCCAAAGGTGCCGTCTTCTAGGAAGTGGGGCAGACAGACACGTAGTGTGGGCATCCTCTCGCCTCCTCCGCCAGGGTGCCCCCAAGGTTGAGGGTTACATTTAGCCTCAGCTGGAATACCAGGCAGGCTGGGTGCAAGCAAGGGGCAGTGGGGAGAGGTGTGTTGAGAAGGGCCCTTCTGCTTACAAGGGAGCCCCTTCTGCTGCCCCCAGGCCCCAGCTCATCCACCCCTTCTCACCCCACTGCCAATAGCAGTAATCCGTCTTCTGCCGCCCCTTACACTTTTGTTATCAGTGAGCATCAAATCTGGCAAAATGGCAGGAAAAGTGCTTGCATGGGGCTTTTCAGCAAAACTCAATTAAAGTGGGAATTGGACTTGAAAATGAGCTGCTTTGCTCACTCCTCTACTCAGAACATTCTCTTCCTTCCTGTATACGCTGGACACTTCCAGAGGGTCGCCCCGTCCTGCGATGCAAATGGCAGTTAGTGAGAGAAGCTTATGGGACCAGTCAGCAGGTGCAGGCACCTACCCCCGGGTCCCAGACACTCCTGTGACAGGCCAGGGGGCTGCTGTGAGTTTTACCTTTTTAAAAAAATTTTTAATGTTTATTTTTGAGAGAGAGACACAGAGCACGAGCAGGGGAGGGGCAGAGAGAGAGGGAGATGTAGAATCTGCAGCAGGCTCCAGGATCTGAACTGTCAGCACAGAGCCCGACGTGGGGCTCGAACTGTGAGATCGTGACCTGAGCTGAAATCAGACACTTAACTGACTGAGCCACCCAGGCACCCCAGTTTCATCTTTTTTAAAAAATTATTATTTTATTTTATGTGGGTCCCATCTTTCAATGGAGAAACTGTGGCGCGTACCCATTAAGTCCATTTCCCAAGGCAGCACAGCGGGTCGAGGGCAGAGCCGAAATAAAAATCCTAATATCTTTGGCTTCCCAGCACAACCTCCGTGCTGCCTTGAGAAATTTCTGTCCTGATCCCCTAGGATTCAAACCCCACAGAAAACTCATCTTCCTCTTGTCCTCTGAGCAAGCAAGGCAGATGTAGACTCAGCTCCACTCCAGAGTCTGCCCCTCAAAAGCACAGAGTGGTTCTCCCAGGGGCAAGTGCCATCTAGCACCACTAGTGCTCAGCCCCAATGCCTCCGTGGACAGAGCTACCCCCTTCCCTTCGCTGTCTCCCCACTGGAGATTTTGCAGAGTTCTGCTGGAGATCACCTTCTCTGAAGGCTGGACAGCGCCCGAACACCTGCGGTAGGTAGCCACGGCTTCTCCATCTCCTCCTCCAGGCTTCCATTGTCCCAGCAACCCGGGGCGATATCTTGCTCCTGCTTTACTCCTGAGTATGCTGAAGCTCAGGGAAGGGCAGTGCGGGGGGGTCACACAGTACACAGCATGGGAATTCCAAAACCCGTGCCTGTTGGTCCTGGAGGCCCTGAGCAGCGCTGCCACTCTGTTCCAGCCGTCAGACCTTCAGGGACTGCCCCCTTCCCCGCGGACTTGGCTCATATTCTATGCAGCCTCTCTCGTCCCTGTCAAGGCAGCCTCCTGGGTACCAAGTTCTGTCCCTTCCACACATTCTGACATCTCCCAGGGCCCTGCAGACAAGGTGTCTTAAAGTTCCTTCTGTTATTATCTTCACTTGGAACCAAGGAAAGGAAAGCAGGTGTCCACCTGTGTATGGGGGAGTTTCCTGTAAAATTTATCATTAGAATTTTGTCTCCCTGGAATAAGAGAAGTCATGTGATTGTATTTAGGGTTAGATAGTGAATATACTTTGATTTGAAATGTGCAATGAGGGCGGCTAGGTGGCTCAGTCATTAAGCATACGACTTCGGCTCAGATCATGATCTCACAGTTGGGGAGTTCGATTCCCACATCGGGTGAGCACGAACCCCGCCTTGGGCGAGACCCACTTCGGGTGAGCTCGAGCCCTGTTTCAGGTAAAAACATGAGCCCTGGGTGAGCCCCGCTTCTCTCTATGTCTATGTCTCTCTGTATCTCTGTGTCTGTCTCTCTCTCTCCCTCTCTCTCTCTTTCTATCCCTCATGGGATTCTTTCTCTCTCTGCCCCTCTCTTACTTGCACCCTCTCTCTTAAAAAAAATAATGAAATGTGCAGTGAGTCACAGCTAATTGTGTGCTGGTCATTGAGACCTGGTTCAAAGAATGCTTTCATTCCTTGGTTTTACAAAGGCCGCCTTCCTAAGTGTGGGAACATGGCTACTTGAGTGCTGATTGGATCTCCTGCCTCTCTGGGTCTTAGGAAGAAATAAGACAGTGAGAACTGATTTTGGTGAACTGTTTAAGGCAGCAAGTAACCAAATATCTGACCAAAGTGGTTTCAGGTATAGGGGTTTTATCAGGTCACACAGCCAGAGGTCCATATGAGACGTGGGGCAGCTCAGTGCTATTATCAATACCCAGGCCTTTCCTGTCTGTCCATCTGCCTGGTGGCCACGCCAACCCTTAATATTGTAAGCTGGCTGCCCAGCTCCCAGTTAGCCAGGCCGGGAGGGGCATTCGTCCTCTGGAGGAGTGTATTCCCAGGTGCCCCACCCCTGGCAGGCTTCCTTGTGGTCTCATTGGCCAGAGCAGGGTTACATGCCCAGCCCTAGACCAATCACTGGCAAGACAGTGGGATGACCACAACTGAGTTAGACCACACAGATCGCATCCCCTCAGGTTTGGCACAGTCCCATCCAAAACAGAAGGGAGAAGAAGGCAATAGCTGCTGGGTAGCGTGAATAGCAGGGTGTACCTCAAGAAGGTAGGCAGCAGTGCTGGTCTTGAAATTATAGCCTGGGAGCTGCAGGTGGGGCTGGAGACCAGGGGGTTGGGGTGGAAACAGGTCTGGTTTCAGCAGGGCCTGATGCCTTCGATGTGTTATAGCCACCCTGTTCAGATGATGCTCAAGCTCCAACCCTGCTCCTGAGTCTCCCCACGACAGGAGAAGGGTGTACCCTTGCAGAGGAGCCCGATTTTGGGCAGGTAAAGGGTCACATTGGTGGGGTGCTGTTGCGGTGAAGAACATGGGCTCTGGAGCCATGTGGATTGGGCTGAGTGGGCTGGTGCAATCCCGGCCCGGTTCCTGCATTTCTCAGGGCTCGAGTTTCCTCATCTGGACATGGGAGCAATAGGATTCACCTTTTGCAGGCCCAGGAGGACAGAACCCTGGTTGAAAATCTCTGCTTCTCATTGCA
Source organism: Cryptoprocta ferox (assembly GCA_028646485.1). NCBI lineage: Eukaryota > Metazoa > Chordata > Mammalia > Carnivora > Eupleridae > Cryptoprocta > Cryptoprocta ferox. The sequence goes on from CM053577.1 coordinate 106,313,491, forward strand.
GAGCCTGTGGTATTTGGTGCCCTTTTCAGAACCCCGAGGCAAACAGTTTTCCCAGAGTGAGTCATCTCTTCTCAGAGCACTGTGAGACAGGTTCATGCAGCCCTCCTCTTGCATGAAGCTTTCCTGGATTGCCTCTGGTGGTGGGCCTCATACCTCCCTGATGATCTCGATGTGGTCCCTGTGGCTTTCTTCCCTTTCTTCCTCATCTCTTGGTGCTGCCCCTCACTTGGTGATCTCTGAGAAAAGCTCACATTTGCACAGTCATGTACAGTTTTAGTAAACATGTGCATGTGCATTATTACTTTGAATCCCCACAACAACCTTATGACCTAGGAATAAGTTTATAAAGGAAACGAGAAGCCTGAAGAAATTAAGCACCTGGCTCAGGGGGTGGGCTTGGAGTCATGTGGAAATCAAATTCAAGCCCTCTGAGTCCAGTAATAGCTGTAAAAATAATAAGTCACACTTAGGTACGATTCACTATAGGCCAAGCACTGCCTCATTATCTCATTAAATCCTCACAACTAACGTAGGAGGTAGGTTGCTATTATTGGTCCTATTTTATGGTTGAGAAAACTGAGGCACAGAGAGGTTAAGTGAGCAGCCCAGGTTGTCTCAGCTTGTTGGTTCTGGAGCCAGGATTCAAACCCAGGCCATCTGATGCCAGACCGCATGGGCATAACCACCATGCTACACTCCAAGCCTGATGAACCCACCATTCCAACTTATGGGGGACTCTGTTTCTCCATCACCAACCATTTAATCCCTGAAGCCGGGAACAAAAGTGCCCCTGCCCTAGGCTGCTGCGTGTTGTGCATTATTTACCACCGGTTGGCTCACATTCCAGGCCACCCAGGACTTACCTCTTAACCTCCAGTCCACTTCCATTCAGATCTTCGATGCATTCAGTGATGTATTTGTGTACAAAAGACATGGGCAAGAATATAATCGATCTGACCCAGATGTGAGTATGCCATGCAGCAAGAAACCCATTCCTGAAGTCCCAGTGTTATCCCAACACAGATCAGGGGGCCTCAGAAGGACACTATCATTGTCGTCAGAAACACTCAAGAGCTCCCTATCACCCTTGGCTTGGCCTAGGGGAACCTCATGGCTTCTACCTTGACTTCAGTCCAGAGAGCTTCAGCCTTGCCGCAATGGCTTGACCAGTGTCCTCTATTTACCCCGACCCAGGAATAGGGTGTGTTGAGGCTGTGCCCAGTCTGCCTGACAGGGCAGAAAGACCCCTGCCACCCCACATGGGGGACCAGGGGTGACAGAGACCTTGAGGAAAGTCTGGTCACAGCAGGGTCTGATGTCTTTGACACGTAATTGCCACCTTGTTCGGATGATGCTCTGAAGTCTGCCTGCACTCTCCAAAATAGGAAAGGTGGGGACACTTGCCGAGGAGCTCCAGGGAGGGGAGGCAGTGGCAGTGAGGCCAGCTGACACTTCCCTCTGTCTTTGGCTAGCCCCTGGACCAGCTCCAGGTCACCTCTCCTGGCGTGTGCTTTTTCTCGCTCCTGCTCTCAGAGCTGGACACACACAGGAAGTCCGAGCCAGTGTCCACTCTTCAAGGTCAGCCTGAAGGGCAAGTTGAGCCCCAGGAGAATGGTGGGGTCTCTCCCAGCATCCCTCCCCCCTCCAACTTCTTCCTGAGCGGCCTGGTTTTGGCTGGCGCCTTCCTTCACCAGCCTTTCAGCTTGTTGAGAAGAATGAGCCGCTTGAAGGACACTTTACAACTCCATAAATAATCAGGATGTTGAGCACACAGGATGGGAGTCGGCACCCTCCAAGTGGGTGGAGGGGGCTGGGCGCTGGCTCGGGTTCTCATCCCAGGGCCCATTGTCCCAGCACCTTTTCCTCCACAGAGCTGCTTTTAGCTCGCTGGGGGGTGTCAGCACCTCCTCCCACCCCTGGCTGATTTTCCTCCTAGAGGGGTGGAAGCCGGTGAATAGCAGAGTGCTTGCTGCGCAATGAGAGCCAGAGGTCTGGGCTGAGTCGGGAAGCAGCCACTTTAGAGAGTTTTTCTGCAGATGCAGAGATGGATGCCCAGGAATCGATCTCTTCTGAAGATGAATCACAGCGAGATGCACAAAGAAAACCCCTTTGGTCTGAACAGGCAGATAATGTTCCTGACAGGGCCTCTACTCCGTGTCAATTTGTTGTGATTGGTGGGGGGGGGGGAGGGGGCCGGGAGGAGAGGGTGCTACAGAGAGCTGGACAGCACCAGACATGCATGCGGATAGAGAGACACTGAGGCAGTGATAGGGAGACAGGGAGAGCAGGAGAAACAGAAGCAGAGGGAAGACGGAACAGCTGTGAGAAGATTCAGAATGGAGGGCAGAGGTGTTTTCTTAGGTTTTTGGTGAAGGGGCTGGGGGATGTTAGACACTGGGAGACTCTCAGATGTTAAGCAGACATTCAGGTCACATTAGGCTTGTGTTCATTGCTGACAATTAATTCAAACAATTGGTCAGCTCCCAGTCACGAGTGAGAGTGTGTAGCTTCTCCGTGGGTCCATGGGGGTCTCTTGCTATTACAGATGTTTGGGTGGGTCGGGGAGAAACAGAGGCAGCCAGAGAAAGAGATTCATGTTGCATCTGAAGGCCAGCCAGATTAAGTTTGATTTCTCTTTTCCTTCAGAATTAGCAATGCTTGCCTATACTGTTCAGGTAATTAAGAGGTGACTGAGGGGGAACTCTTAGCATGCTCTGCCTATCCTCGATGCATGACAAGATCAGCCTTTTTCTAATTATAATCTTAGAGCTGGAGAATCTCAGAATGTGGTTCATCAGAGTTGGGCAGAAACCCCAAATGTCTTCCAGTTCAGGCTCTTCCATTGCATGGATGGAAGGATGGAGGCACAAAGAGCGATGGTACCCTTTGCTTCTACCTGCACGGTGAGCAGACCGTAGTGCCCATTGCCCTCCAGAGCAGAGGCAGTGTCCCCAGGTAGGGCTCTGTCAATTCCAAATCTCCCTCTCTATTCTGCCTCTCACTGATTGGTGCTAATGCTTTTTCTTTCTAGCCCCACCTAGACCCCGCAGGGGATCTGAGGAGCAGACCCCAGAGACCCATGAAGAAAAGCATCCATCTTTGATGTTTATACAAACTGTCTCCTCCTTGGTGCTTTTGGAAGTGTGCCATCAGACATGAGAAAAGGGTGGAGGATACACATCGAGAGGCCAGCTTGTGAGGCAGGTCCTCTGGAGACCCAGGGAGGTAGAGTGGCTCTTTCTGTGAACCCATTTCAGGAAGCACATGGCCCCTGCAGCATTGGTTCTCAACCATGGACAATTCTGGCGATGCCTGGAGAGATTCCTGGATGTCACACTGGGGGTGCTATAGGCATCTAATGGGGAGGGACGAGTGATGTTGCTAAATATCCACAATGCAGGATCAACCCCCGCAACAAAGAACACTTCTACCCTAAACGTCCCCTCTGCCCTTCTCTGCTCATCTGACAGGGTCACTTTTCCAAAAAGAGGAAACTCACATTTCAGTGGTGCTCCAGGAGCTGACTTGCCTGCCAGAACTCAGACTAGTTCTCCAAGGTCATTTGTAGGACACATGTTCACTCACCGGGTGGCTCTCAGTGAGGTCTTCCCTTTGTCCTGAGCGCAGGAGGGAGGCGGGAGAGAGGTCATCCTGGACTTGCTCCCCTTTTACCTACTTTCCTCGTCATCCTTGCCTTGTATGTTCATACCCTCGTCCTCCTCTTTCTCTGTATTCCTCTGTTCCAGCTCCTTCTGGTCTAGGTCCTGGCCAGGTGTCCTCTAATTTTCCTGATGCCTCTCTCCTGCCCAAAGCTGAATATTGTACAGAACAAAGCAAAAGGTGTCATCTGTCTCCTTGGAACTTAGACCCCATGTAGACAATTTCCACCAGCCTCCTGCCATACAGGTTGGTGTATTGTGCCAAGGTATTGAGATCCTGCTGAAATCAGCCCATGGCCCAGGGTCCCCAGCACATCCCCCGGACTTCAGAGCATAACCCCAGGGTGGCCTCATGGCGCTGACCCTTCCCCTGACCGCTCCACCTGTTGACCAGTAAGGGACTCAAAGAACTGCTTAAGGATGCTGCCAGAACAGAGGCCATAAACATGAGACATGCGGATCGATGGCTGTACTATTTACTGGCGTGTGTGACTCGGGCAGCGAGAGCATGAACATTTGTCACCTGGAGTGGCAACGGGATGGCTAGATGGGAACATTTTTTCTCCATCTTTCTGAATACCAAGCCCCTTCCACCCAAGGTAAGCTTGGGTAGAGAAGCTGGAAGGATTAGGATTCGCACAACTTAAACCCAGACACGCATTCTTGCTCATTTTTTATTCTGGTCAGGGTTATTTGATTCCAGAAAGGTGGCATGTGGGAATAAAAAGAGTACCAAGAGGAGGGAAGTGGGGAGGAGGCACTTCCCAGTAGCCATTTCATACAATCCAGCCAATAATGAGTATCTTCCAACCAATAATGGATATTCTGGTGGAGAAAACCAAGGCACAGCATCAGGAGAACACCTTGGCCTTTCCTCCCACTCTCTTCTGCCTGCTCTTCCTTCCTCCCTGTGGGGTATACCGCCCTTTCCCCATCACCTGTCTTGCTCTAAGTCCTACTTTTGGAGCTTCAACTCTGTGTGTGTGTGTGTGTGTGTAAAAACAAAGGGCTTCCTGGAAAAGAAGTGGACTTTCTTCCCAAGACATGCCCGTGTGTGCAAACCTCACCATTTCCACAAGGACTTTGAGGGGGATAATGGGGATAATGAAATGAAATTACATGGAACACAATATAGCTAAATTACAGCATGCAAATACCATATCAGCTCCCACAATGTTTTCATGTTTAATCACCAGAACGTCCCGTGAGGTATCCTTGTTAGCTCTGAATTACAAATTAGGAAACTGAGGCTCAGATGAGATAAACCACTTGCCTGGAGATTCACCACTAGTGAGTGACAGAGGTGGGCCTGGAGGCCACACCTTGTGACTGCAGAGCAGGAGCCCTTTCTGTCACACAAGGAGTTGGCATGAGCAGAGGACTAGGTGCGCCCAAGGCCCAGGACAAGAGAGGCTCTGTGAGTGAGCCAGGAACAGACTTCCATTCGGAGAGCCCAGGCCAACAGCTAGAGAAGAGAGGGAGAGGGTAGGTGAGTTTCTGAGGGCAGAGGGGCAGGGATAGCTGTGGGGAGCAGGCATGAGGAGTGTAGGGGGTTCAGGGACAAAGTGTGCAGGCCCCAGGGGACTGTGGGTTGAAGCATCCTAGAGAGATGGTGGGGGGCAAGGAGATACCTCCATCTGCTACCTCTGAAGGCCTCGCTCCCTCTGTCCCTGCCTCCTTTTCTTGGCATTTGTCCCTCCCAGAGCTGGTCCTTGGCACCCTCCCACCCCCTCTGTACACACTTTAGGAGGCTTTCTGGGGTTCGGGGAAGATCACAGGAGGCATGAAAACACCTGGTCCAAGGCTCTGCAGAGCCCAGTCTCTCCTATCACTCATTCCTGCTCCTCTGCCCCCTGAACACCAACCCCTGTGGTATGACCACAGAAGACTTTATCTGTAAGGACCACAGAATGATACGGGTCATCTGGTCAACCCGGAGTACACAGCCGAGGAAGCAGACCGAGAGAAGGGATGCGGCTTGCCTGAGGACAGATGCTGGCGAAGAGCTGGTGGGTGCTGGCATACTGGTCTCCTGAGCCAGGCCAGACTCTTCCTCCACAAATGCAAGGGCTGGGGATGGCACTGGCACCACCAAAGCACAGCCAGCAGGGCCACAGACTGTGCCTGCATCTCCCAGAGTCGGTCCCAGCGCTCTGTCTCCAAGGGCTCCCCTCCCTCTCTTGTTTACTGTTGAATGTTTTTAAAGCACATCTCAGTTCAGTGCTTTTTGCTACAGTAAATAATCTAATAATCGCTTCAGACTCTATTACTTGCCTCACAAAATAGTGCCTGGAAATTGTGCTTATTTAATTTTGTGCTGAGGAAGAAAGACTCAGAAAAGGCCTGCAAAACACCTGTCTCATCTCAAGTGCAGTTGACTATTTGTGGTCCAGAGAGGAGGGATGGACCCTCGACTAACACCTGGGGCTGAAGCTCATTCTACCTCTGTGGATACTGGGGCTCTTATTAACCTGATTCAGCCAACCTTGCCCTTCACAAAAGCAGCTGAGATAATGTGTGTGACACACACACACACACACACACACACGGAGAAGAACTTAAACATTTAAGATTAAAGTAGATCTCTGAGTATAAATATAAAAGTGTATATGCCACAAGTCACTTTGCCAGTGTGTATGTGCATACACATATATGTGTTCAATCATGAGAATTTGTCCATGTTTTTAATTTTCACAACCAGCTGGTAGTCCCAAAAATGGTCCCCGCAAAAGAAAGCACAGCTGGAATGACTGGTCATATCCATCACAGTGACTTTACCATTTGCTCTTCTATTCACTGTCTCTGTTGACCCAACCTGGCTATTTTCATGTTCATTTTACAGATGAGTATCCTGGGGCTCAGGAAGCTCAGAGCATGGACTGAAGTCCAAGCACAGCTAAGTGTTGGAACTTGAGATCCTGAATCTGTGGGACACCAGATTCAGCAATGCTATCAGTGGTATTGGATTTGAATTCTGTGGGACACTGGGGACGGAATGATCCTATCTGATTCACAATTTTCTTATCTGCCAAATGGGGGTTGTCACATTGACCTGTCCATGTCATAAGATGTTGTGAAGCACGGATGGTCGATATAAGAATTCTGCTGAGTGACAGGTGTAAAGTCTCTACATCCTGCCTGGTCTGTTGCAGACACCTGCAAGTGTTTACTTCTGTTGTTATCAGTGGATCCAGTTTCCATCCCCTGTATGCAGTCCCAGCTGTGGGAGAGCCCCCTCTCCTTGCTCTGGGTCAAACATGTGCTCACATTATCAACAGTCCTAAAACCATTTGGTCCCAAGACCTCCTTGCACTGTTGCCTGCTGCTGAGGACTCCAAAGAGCTTCCACTTATGTGAGTTCCTTCTACTTTTATTAACTGAGAAATTTAACAATTATCTATTATTTTAAAATAGCAATAACAAACCCATCGCTAGTTAACATAAATCGTATTTTATGAAAAATGGCTGTATTTTACAAAATAAATTTGTAAAGAGAGTGACCTTGTAAATTTTTGGAAATCTCTTTAATGTCTGCCTTATTTAAATACAGCTGGATTCTCATATCTGTTTCTGCATGCAGTGTGTTGTGAGGTCACATGTCACGCAGCCTCTAGAACACACCACTGCACATTCATGAGAGAACAAGAGTGAAAAAGGCAAGTCGCACCTTAGTTTGATTATAAAAGTAACTGTGACCTTACGGTTTCCCAGAGGTCTCAGACCATGCTTTGAGAATCCCTGCATGAGCTGAACATTGAACTCCCTCCCTCCTCAGGCAGGCTGTGCTTCTCTACATTTCGGTGACTATCTCTGAAACATTAAAATTGACTAAGACAAAAGCAAGCAGTCAGCTTCTTCAAATCTCTCTCCTGGGACACGTGCTCATAGACCTAATATTGACAGCTAAGATTTGGTGGCTTTAGCTGAGCCATCACTTGTTACCAGCTTCTCTGATGGCATGTACCGTTGGTCTCAGACTGAGGCTGCTGATTGATTGATTGATTGATTGATACAGTATGCTTTGTCTTGGATGATGCACTTCAGTGTAAGAAACGGTAAACCAAGCTCAAAATGATTTCAACCATAAGTGAATGTATTATCTCATGCAACAAAGAGCCCCAAAGTTAGGAAACTTCAGAGCTGACTGTTTCAGAGGCTCAACAGTAATCGTCAATGATCCAGGTTCTTTCCATCTTTTTTTCTCCGTAGGCTGATTATACCAACCTAGTGTCTCATGTTCACAAGATGGTTACAGCAGTCCCCACCATCACAGGCAGACACAAAAAGATCCTCATCATCAGAAAAATCATTGTTTCCTTTGGGTTTCTTTGTAGTAGCGAAAAACATTTCCCCCAGTCCACTTTCCTTCCAATGTTATTGGCCAAAACGGTGTCAGACGCTGTACTCGATTCCTAAGGCTGCTGTAACAAAGTACTGCAACCTGGGTAGCTTCGAAATGTATTGCTTCACAGTTCTGGAGTCTTAAAGTCCAAAATCAAGGTTTCAGCAGGGCCCCACTGCCTCTGAAAACTGCAGGGGAAGGATCCTTCCTTGCTCTTCCGGCTCCTGTGGCCCCAGCCCTTCCTGGGCTTGGGCAGCATCTCTCCAATCTTTACATGTCCCTCTCCCTGTCTCTCACACTGCCTTCCCTCGGTGCATTCCGTGTCTGTGTCCAATTTACCTCTTTTTATAAGGACACATCACAATGGACTAGGACCCACCTTAAAGACCTCAACATAATCATTTGCAAAGACCCTATTTCCAGACAAGGTCACATTCATGAGTACGGGGTGTTAGGATTTCGACATATCTTTTGAGAGAGACACAATGCAGCCCGTAACACCTGCTTTTTCTTAAATCACTGACAAGGGGAATGAAGTCATTGCAGTTGGCTTCCAGTGACCCTCAACCAAGACATAACAGCTTCACTCAGGGGTGTTGGGGCATGTAGGAGAGTTTTTAGAAGTCCTTACATCTGGGGCCCCTCTGAAAACACAGTACCTGGGGGCAGAAATGCTATTCTTCCTGTAATTGGAATGCCAATAGTGCCCCACTGAGCAACACTCCAGACTAATCAAGGGCATAAGGCACCTGCCTTGCACACGAGGCCTCTGGGAGTAGGGCAAATATGGGAACAAAAGCTCTGCTGGAGACACAAAGAAGGAAGCAGATTCTGGAAGGCCATTAACAAGGCCTGCTGACTGTTGCACTGATTTCATGGTGTGTCCTTCCAAAGGCCTCTGACCCAGACCCAGAGCACTGGGTAAAGCAACAATTATCTTCCTCTATTCATCTTGATGGCGGTGAGGAAGAATGGCAGGAATGATTTTCTTATTGGTTTGAAATACCTCTCTCCTCTTCCCCACCATGCCCACACCCACCCTGTACCCTCAGTATTGGTAATGTGGCTGATTGAAGGGGGCAAGGGGCGGGACATTGAAGGAAAGAAAAACATCACACATAGCTTCGAAACATAGCCACTATTACTTTCTTTTTTATTTTATTTTTAAGATACGTTTCTGCGTGTGGTTTGCTTAGCAAATCGTATTCCTGCTTGTATTCAAACCCAGACCTACTACTTTTAGGAAAGCAATACCTACTGTTCAAATGATGAAATTGAGGGGATGCAGAGAAATATAAATAACAATTAGCCAGACCTAATTCCCCAATGACAACCACTGTTACGCTGCTGGATATGTTCTAGTTTTATTTCTCCTCCTTAAGCATTCTCAAATAAAATATTTGAGATGATACTACTATATACACAGATTTTCCCCCCCTGGTTAACCAGTAACATTTAGAAGTTCCACAAAAAGATAGTATAAAGAGTGCTTGATGGCATAAAAGATCTGCCACTAGACTCTCAGCTTAAAAAGTGTGATGATTCAGAACATTAGCGCTGAGGTGGCTGAAGGCAATGGAACGTCTTCACCCAGGCAGCTTGGACTGGAATCAAACATAGCGGTCTGCTTTGCGTCGTGTGACCCCGAGGGATTGTGGGGAAAGCCCCAGGCCCAGGTGGAGGCAGGTGCTTCCTTATCCGGGGTCTAGTCTGTTATAGGCCCTTCCTGTCCCCTCTTGAGAGGCCTCCAGGGCAGAAGTGACAGATCGGGAAAGGTCCTCAACAATGTCCTTCCAAAGCATACTCTCACTGTCTCCTTGGGCACCCACCTGCTTAAGCCCCTAGCACGGTAGATGCCGCTGGTGCTGGGTGGGTAACTGACCTGGGAGGATGCCTTCCTGGCACTAGGTCTTTTCCTCCCATATAGGACAGAGGCACAGACCTCTCCTCTCTTTTTCCAGGTTCTCTGCAGCCCTATCAACTCGCTCTCCTCCTCTCTGCTCCCAGCTGAAGGAGAGTGATGACCCTCAGCACGCCCCCGCCCCCACTGACGCCTGTCTCTGAAGGACCTGTGGGCACAGCACGGCCAGGCTTTAGGGCCTCTGGATGGGCTTTTGGACAGCAGATTGTCTAAGCACCCACCCACTGACTCAGCCCTGTGGGAGAGAGAGGGTGATGCTTAGCTCTATGGGGACACCCAGGGCCCTGGGGGCCCTTTGATCACATTGCAGTCACACCAGCTTCCTTGTCTTGCAAATGCTTGCCCCTGCTCTGCAAATCCTGCTCCCCAGTCTCCCTCAGGGCCACTGTGCTCGTTCCTGCTCCTTCTGCCTCCCTGCAGATTTCCTCACCCTCCCTGCCAGGACCCCCCTCCTCTGCCCCGGCCTGCACCCCGTTCCTTCCTGTGTGAAGGGAAAGGTTAAGTGGAGACATGCTCACCCTGTCTTTTGCGATAGAGACGCAACAACTTTCTCCTCTAATCAATCTGTCAGGCACGATTAGGCTGCTGAGTGAGAGACTCAGGCCACGCAGTGCCGCCAGCCCAGCAGGCCGATAGCTTCCAGCACAGCCCACACAGGTGCATGCACACAGGCACATGCGCGCACGTACGCATGCGCACCTGTGCGCATAGACGTGCCCTTGCCCACACAGAGGGACAGGCCTGCGTGACACACATGTGCCCACACACAGCCGTGCACAGTCTGGGGCCTCACTTTGTGACCGGGGAAACCTATGTAAACGGCAAAGCCCGCTGCTCGCTGCTCGGGTGAGACCCCCCACCCCCCCCCCGGCATTTCTTCATCCATCTCACAAGCACTTTGGAGCAGCTCCTACGTGCAGGTCGTCTTCGGGGAGCTAGGTAGTGCCGGTCCTCAGGGAGCCCGCAGGCTAGCAGGGAACACAGACGACCACAGGTAAACTTGTATAGACAAGAGAAGGTTGCAGCATAGCCCAAGATGCTGGCTGCTTGGAGGAAGGGAAGGTGAGAGCAGTCTGGGGAGCGAAGGGGGCTGGCGGGTAGTAGGGGGGACTCTAAATCCCCTGTTACCACCAGAAGCAGACCACCTGGGTGCCAGCCTTCTCTGCCACTGATAGCCGTGTGACCTTGGGCACATCACCTAATTTGCTTGTTCCTCAGTTTCCAAATCTGTAAAATGAAGTTATAAACACTCTAACGTTAGTTAGTGTGTGTGAACTGCTCAGAACAGAGTCTGGTGTAGCATAAGTGCTCAGTGAGTTTCCCTAGATTGACCTAGTTAAGGAATTGTGCTCAGCAGGTGGTGGGCATCCGGAGGACCCAACATTAGCATAGGGTGGCCTGGACTAAGTGAACGGGGCACTGAGCTTGGGGGACGCAAGGCAGGAAGAAAAGGCAGCCAGACCGTGCAATGGAGGGCCTAGAGACGTAAGGCCTGTAGCCAAAAACATGTCTTACCCACTTATGATTTGGGCCAGGCCAGGCCTCCAGGCAGAAATGAATTTCATCCTCCAGAAATATATCCTGTACCCAAACCTTCGGTACAAAAACATGATGTGAAATAGCTCAGATTGGCCCATATAGCTTCTTGTGGGAGCCTGGGAACTGGGGGGTCCAGGGTCCATTTCACTTAGCCTCTGTCCTGGAGATCGCGTCCCTTTCCCTCTTCGCCCCATCCCTCATCTCCCCCAGCCCCTGCCCCAACACAGATGCCAGGATGTGGCAGAACCACTGCCAGTAAATCACCCTGTGTGGACTATAAATAAGTCAAGTGGAAAGTTACACTAACAAAATTAGGACATCCTCAGTTAACTCTCTGCTCCCTCCCAGTCCGGGTCAAGATCCAGCCTCCTTACTCCCCAGTCCCCAGAGTTGCTCGAAGTTTTTTGGATCTGAGGTGGGATTGCCCAGCCTGAAGAGTTCTCCTACAGCTGCCCATGCTCAGGACTAATACTGAGACTGTGGGGAGGGAGAGACACAGTCCTGCCCTCAGGGAGCCCCAGTCTGAGGGGAGACAGCCCTGCCCTCAGGGAGCCCCAGTCTGAGGTAGGACAGACACAGCCCTCCCCTGTGTCTCTGAGGAGAGACACAGCCTTGGCCTCAGGGACCCCAGTCTGAGGGAGGAGACAACTCTGTCCTCGGGGTGCCCCAATCTGAGGGAGAGACACAGCCCTGCCCTTCAGGGAGCCCCAGGCAGAAAGGGAGATTTTATTTTTTTTATTTTTTTAATTTATTTTTTGATATTTGATCTTATTAATCTGTCACTCTTAGAAAATCTCATTTTTGATTGGATTTAGAGTTGGAATCTCTCAGAGAAGACAGCCTCCGTCTCTTGACAACCTGTTCCTGGCATTTTTCTTTGGCCTCCTTCATTCTCTTGGCCAAAAGTTTAGCATACTCTGCAGCCTCTTCCTTATTTCTCTTAGCACCCTGTTTCTTCAAAGCAATACACCAGCCTTTGTGTTGCAGGACACCTGGAGTCACAAGACGTTGAATCTTGGACGCTTTGGTCCTGGTTTCTTACCTCCTGCGTTTACGGGCTTTCTCACAGTACACTGTCTTCTTTAGAGAGACTGAAACGTTTGCAGATTCTGCCACCCTTTTGGGCCCCACGCAATGCGGCCCAGTAGTATCAGGGAGTCCAGGAATCTCCTTCTCCCCTACATTTTATTTTATAAGGACCAAGTTGAGAACACTGAGATTAGCACCCACAGTGCAACCCCAAACAGACTCGCACTTTCTTTATCAACTCTTCCTTGGTCTGTAACAGGAAGGCCCCTTGCTCAGCAGCCGGTGGACACAGCCATGGGTCATGACACCTGCTTCAGCGGGAAGCCTTATCTGTCATCACCACCACTGACTTGGACCACATGACCCTTCCATTCTTCACCCAGAGCCGGAAACAGCTTCTGTGGCCACATGCTTCTCATAAAAGGTGCGAAGTTGCTTACATTCAATGAGCTTCTGGCCGCCGGTAGCTCAAAAAGAGATGTTCAGCTTCGTCCTGAAGCAGCCTACCACCCATGAAAAGAGCAAGGGGGACATTTTAAACAAAACATCAACAAACACAAGACTAGGATATTGGAGAAGAGACAGAACTTCTGGAGAAGAACTTCCCAGGGCTGTGAACTCCAGAGTTGCTTTGGGAATTAGAAGAGGCAAGAACGGGGATCCCACCCCTCCTAGACGGAATCCTCATCATCAGAATTCTATAAAAAACTCTGGCTGAAGCTCTCAAGGGAGGAACTTCACCTCCTTTGGCCAATGCCATGTCCCCAGTGCCCAGCACACCGCTCTGCACAAAGCAGGGGCTCCAGAAACATCTTTCAAAATGTGAAGACCCTCATAATAACACTGTATGGTACATCTTTACTCCCACCCATGCCTTTCAATTATGTGTGCACACCCCTCTAGGACAGGCCCGGGACTGTGTGCCCTTGTGTCCAGCACCGTGCCAGGTACATGACGAGTAGTGAAGACAGGTGTTGATTGAATGCAGGGATTCTTGGAACCCAGGGCATCGCAGAGCTCCATTGTGGACGAGGAGTGGGAACCAGAATCCAGAGCCCCCAACAAGTACAGAGGCTGGAGAGGGGGGCAGGCCAGCCAGGGAGAGCCATCCAGGGAAGGCTGATGGATGAAAGGTTACAAGGCATCAACTGAGAGGGGAGGCGGGAGGAGATCATGTCTCACTACCTCACCAGATTGGCTGGCCTGTGGGATTTCCAATGGAGCTGGCCTCTGGCTGGAGGACGCCACTCTGGAACCCGTGTTCTACAAAGAAAGAATAAATAGGAATGTTTAAGAAAGGAAGGTCTGCAGAGGAAGCTTTGAGAGCAACAAAGGAGGCCCCACCAGAGACTGTGCCGCATTGGCAGTAATAAGGAGTCTGAAAATAGCAGATTTGGCAGAAGAACTGGCATAGCGTGAGGGAAGGTGGAAGTGGAAGGGCACAGGGGCTTCTGGGGGCTCCTTCAGCCTAGTGGGTGATCTAGAAGGGAAAGGACACAGGAGGCAGGGAGGGCAGCAACTACGGGAGCAGGAGGGGAGAAGCCCCCTCCAATGTCCTTCCTGTAGCTCCATTCCCTCCAGATGAGGCCGACCTTGTGATCCTGGCTGACTCCCAGCAGGGCATGGTTTGAAAGGCAGATCCGTGGGTCATGGTCACAATAGTACTATATAAAAAGACCACCCCCTAATCCACTTATCTAAAGCAATATTTGTTTATTTTCACCATGTTTTTTGTTTTGCTTTGTTTTGCTTCTCAAATGTGTTCACACTGCTCCCACCAAGATGTGGGGTCTGTGTCCTCCCCCCTTGAATCTGAGCTCAACTCAGGGAATGCCTGTAATCAACACTGAAATGGTCTCTCTCTCATCTTTGTCCTGCAATTCATAAGTGTCGCTTTGATTAGATACTCTGTTAATGACAGGCGAAAGCACCCTCCCAGATGCAAAGGGATTTCAAGTCACAACCAAAACCAGGGAGAATATTTTAGCCCAGGGGTTTCTCCCCCAGGGCCCCAGAGACATGCCTTGGGAGGCCAAGAAGAATTAGTTCTTCTCTGTCACTACCAGTCCTTACATGGATCTCCCTCATTCCATCTCCATCTCCAACCAACCAGAGAGTCTCGTGTTCTCTGTCACCGTGGTTTGCATGTCTAGCCCCACATATTTAGGACCTGTAGTTCCACCAGCGTCCCCTCCCCCAAACCCAGCAGGGTTTTCCAATTCAGGGAGATTCAGGGAAGATCATGGTTCTGCCCTCCAGCCCTCAGGGAACCAACCGACTGCATTGGCCCTACTGTTCTGATCTCCCTCCTGATGTGGGCTTAAAGCCATGCACCTCAGCTCTATAGTAAGAAGACTCAACCCCAGCCAAGTGGGTATACGTGCAAACTACACAGGGATTTGGAGAATTACTCAGCACATCCCGGTGTAGCTCCCAGGGTGGGGATCTGGAGCAAGGGGGAGGGGAAATAAAAGGCTCTGGTCCCATGGGCTCTGTAGGGAAGACAGCCAGGGGATCTAAGCCCTGGGGGGAGAAAAGATGACCCAAAGGAGCATTCTCTGTTTACCTGTGGTGTTCATGACTCTCCTACCCTTCTCCGTGTATTTATAACTCGCCGCATAGGCATAGGATGCTGTTGTTCCCTCTCCACTTCAAGGTGCCTGTCTCTCTTTGTCTCCACTTCTTACTGGGCATGTGTGTGTGTGTCTGTCAGTCGCTGTCACCTTGTGTGTTGCTCTCTCAGTACCTGGTCTGTATTATTCTCTTTTCCTTTCATGCACATAGAATGCGTAGCACATACGAGCCAAGTTTTTGCTGACTTTCTGGGAGTACCTGTCTGTCTCTACAGGATCTTTAGGAAGTCCTTTGGTTTTTAAACTCTGAAACACTTTAGGTCCAGGGGTGATAAACAACAGCGCACAGCATTTGCAGGAAGATGAAATTTTCTTCTCACAGCTGATAAGGATGTTGGCTCCTCTGGAACACAGATTCCCTTCTCTTTCAGAGCCAGGCTTTTCAGTGACTACAGAAGCTGAGATTGTATAATGCCACCTTCTTTAACCTCAACAAACGGAACAAATTTGTTCATGGGCTGCATGAGGACTTTAGGGAAACTAAGCATTGCAGGTCACTAAAGGGGAATGGCCCTGCTTCCACCACAGGCCCTCCCCAGCCCCAGAGGCCAGGCCTGGGGCAGTGTTACAGTCTCTGGCCACCACCCACACTTCCCGAGAAGGTCAATGAGGTAGGGCTCACCTCCTCAGACATCTGCTCTATCGGCTGATTGACAGTCGAACCCCACATCCATTTGCCCCACACTCCCTTATCTGGGAGCTGAGCTGTCATATTCTTAAGCATTCCAATGACTAAGGTAGGAACAAAGTCCTCAGCAAACTCAAAGAGGGCAGGAAACTTTTGAGCTTGGCCCCCTACCTCATTCCCCACTAGGGGGATGGCATTTTCTCAAGACAGAATAGCTTTGCAACATCTACATACTGGCTTTCTTTGGCTCTCTTTCTGCTTGCTTAATGGAGCTAGAATCTTCCAGTTAAACCTGTGGGGTTCCAAGCTCTCTACCTGCATACAGTCCCTGACACCTGGACGTGGATGGGGAAGTGAAGAATGTGTGCCTCTCCCCCTTTCCAGCTGGCAGAGCAAATCTAGAGCTGAAGGTCTTTGAGGTTCTGCTTGCAGTGCTAAGAAGTTAGGAACATTGAAGGTTGAGAAAGATCCCTGGGCAGAAGGGAAACCTGGCACTTCCCCATGTATTTTTTGTCTCACCCATTTTCTCCCTCCCAGTGTAAGAGTTGGGAAAGAACAGGTGGGGAAGCTGGGCTTAGGGTTTATAAAAATCAGTGTAGGCTCCATTCTCTTACTCGAGCTTCACCAAAGGCAGTGTTTGATCTCCATGGAGCACAGAGACTTCCAGGGCTCAGGGGACCTAGTCTGGTTCCATCAGCCAAAATGGCTCTGCTTGATATCCAGGGCTCTTGGACATGGATTGTGGTGGGGGTGGGGTGGGGGGCATGGAACGCAGCCAGAGGAGGTGGGTCTCTGTAGCCCTAACAGGTCCTCAGAGGTCCATAATGACATCTCTTGAATAGGAAAAACATGGGCCCTTCTATCCAACCTGTTCATGTTACCCGAGGAGAAATTGAGGTCCAAAGGGAAAAAAAAAATAAAACACTGCCAGGACAGATCCAGCGAGACTCAGTAACTCACATAAGCACGTTTATGGAAGAATTAGTCTTCTAAGCTTATTGCCTCAGACTCCAAACCCCCACCCTCAAAATCCAGGATTCTCACCCTTGGCTGAACACTTGGACTTCAAAATACCCACGCCAGGACTGAAACTCAGACTAATGGAATCAGAATTTCTGAAGATAGAGTCTTGGTATTTTTTAAGTCTATTTAATGGTATTTTTAAGTCTATTTATTGAAAGATGACATTCTTCTAGAAAGTCTACAAATGTTAAGTGCACATGCTAGATGAATGTTCACAAACTGAATACACTCATGTACTCATGTAACTAGCACCCAACTCAAGAAACAGAGCATTGCCAGCCACTTGGAATCCTCCTTGGCTCCTCCCCCTAAAGTTAACTAATATCCCCACATCTGACATCCGAGATTGGTTTTGCCCATCTGTGAACTTCATACAAATGGAATAAAAAAAAATGTATGTACTTTTTTGCATGCCTGGCCTCATTCACGAACATTACACCTGTGGGAGGCATCCATGCTGTGGCTTGTCATTATATTTGTCCATTCTCATTGTGCTCTCGAACCTCACTGTATGAACATACCACCTCCATCAGTTCTCTGATTGATGAGCACAGGAATCATTTCTGGCTTGGCTTACTGTGAAGAATGCTGCTACGAACATTTTTCCACGGGCTTTTCGGTGGACATGTGTGTGCCTGTCTGTGGGTACATCCTTAGGGAGGTGCTGAGTCAGGAAGTATGTATACCTTTAGTTGAGACACTACCAAGGAGTTTCCCGCTGTGATTACACCATTTATATTCCCACCAGAAATGTGTGAGAATCCTGGTGTCTTTACTCCCAGACTAGGTCTTGGTATTGTCTGCTTTTCATTTTAGGCAGCCTGTGGGGGTGCAGTGGGATCCCACTGTGGTTCATTCTGCAGTTCCCTGATGGCTGTGAAGTGGAGTACCTGGACATGTTTATTGTCCGTTTAGGTAGCTTCTTTTGTAAAGTGCTTGGTAAAGTTCTCCAGACGTCTTTTTTAAAGACGTAATTTTTAAAGCTCTCCTGGTGATACTGATACATAACCAGGGTTGAGAACCTCTGTGTCTTAGCCATTAGGGTAGGAAGCTTTTGGCTTTGGGAAACAGAATTGGTGAAGCAAGTGTGGACTGTGTGTGCGTGTGTGTGTGTGTGTGTGTGTGTGTAGCAAGGCCACCTAGAGGGGCCATAACCTTGGAGTCCATGATGCCCCTTGGGAGCAGCTGAGCTGAAATCTTCTTGAAAGCTACTTACCAAGAGATGGTAAGAAGCTGCCATCCAAAAGAGGAGCAAGGACCACGTCACAGCCACAAGAATACGCTGTAGGTGGCCTGAGCAACAGGTGGACAGAGCCCCATGGTGCAGACCCCAGGAGGTGTTGGCTGTCCCAGAAGGCTCCCTCTGATTTAACACCCGCTGAATTAAAGGGCTTGCAGAAGGCTTGGCCCCACTGGAGCCGTCTTTATTAGGAACAAAATAAAGGAAGGTCACCGAGCCACATAAACCAGGAAAAGTGACATCAGATATCGACTGTAAGAGAGGGGGATTAATGATGGTTTGTTGACAGGAAGGCAGGAGCTGGCCCCAGCCGCCCCCCCAGGTAGGGACCTGGAAGCAAACATTTCATTTTGACGTCCGTCAGCATAGCCCAGATAATCAGATTTCTCTGGGAGGACAAGGTGAAGGCATCAATAGAAAAGGGCAGATTTATCCTCCTGGCCTCCCAAGCTTAGTATGTATGGACTGGGCTGGTTGTCCAATCACAGGAAGACTCAGACATCGTCACCGTCACCTTCACCATCCCCAGTGCCCCCTTGGGTTGTTCAGCACAGTGGGTAGGGTGGTGCCTCAAAGACCCTGGCTGTCCTTGGCTCCCCCAGAAGCTTGAGGGCCTCACCCCAGGTGACAAATCCTCACAGCTATCTGTTTCCACCCTGGGCACCCCTCACACTAAGACTTACTTGGGCCTGATTGTCCCATGAGCTGTAACAATCACAATCCCCAGAGTAAGAACCCATCAAGGGACAAACCCCAAATAAGGCAGCAGTTGTCGGCTCAAAGATGAATCCCGGGACCCAATGTCGGAGGCACCTGAGGGCTCCTTGGACACAGACTCCTCTCCCTGCACCTCCGAAGCAATCTTCCCCACAAGTTTCACTCTCTATCCAATCTGAAGAAAAATCAGAAGTTTTTATTTGTTTGGCCATGTTGAAAGCAGTTGTTGGTTGGTTTTCTAGCCGGCGATGTTTCTAGAAGGATTATCTAGTCCTTCCCATTAACTGTGTATCATCATCATCATCACGATCCTAATTTGGAGAACTCACTGTATCCCAGGCACCGTTCTAAGTGTGCTCCACTCTTGAGCCTCTCTTACCTCAGAGCAGTCAATCCTAGGACATAGGTGCTCTCGCCTCAGCCCCTTCTACAGATTAGAAAACTGAGGCACAGAGAGAGGATGTAATTTATCCATGGCCACACAGCCACATTATGTAAAGAAATACAGACTTAGAAAAGTACGATAACTTCATCTTCATAATTTACTGAGTGCCTATGTTAATGTCAGAGGCTTTATATACTTTACTCTGAAGTCTTATAAAACCCCTTTAGGGTGGTGTATTGATTTGCTAG
This sequence comes from Cryptoprocta ferox, assembly GCA_028646485.1. Taxonomy (NCBI): domain Eukaryota; kingdom Metazoa; phylum Chordata; class Mammalia; order Carnivora; family Eupleridae; genus Cryptoprocta; species Cryptoprocta ferox. The sequence goes on from CM053577.1 coordinate 106,332,855, forward strand.
AGCTGCCACAACCAAGTACCACACACTGGGTGGCTTGCACAATAGAAACATATTGTCTCATGGTTCTGGAGGCCAGAAGTGTAAGATCAAGGCATCAGCAGGGCTACCCTCCCTCCGAAGGCAGTAGTGAAGGATCTGCTCCAGGACCCTCCTCCAGCTTCTGGAAGTTCCTGGGCTTGTGGCAGCAAGATGTCAATCTTCACACGGCGTTCTCCCTGTGAACAGCTCTCTGTGTTCCAACTCCCCCTTTTATAAGGACACTGCTCATATTGGATTAGGGATCCACCCTAACGACCTCAACTTGACGTGATTACCTCTGTGAAGGCTTCAGTTCTCAGTATGGCCACATTCACAGGTGCCCGGGGTTAGGACTCCAGCATCTTTCTGGGACACTCGGTTCAACCAAAGCAGGTGGTATGTCTGCTACCAATGAGGAAAGGAAGACTTGGTGCAGGCAGCAGAGCTGGCCGGTAGAGGTGCCTGCACCCACTCCCAGGGAGCTTTCAGAAGCACTGCTGCCTGGGCCACTTGAAGAGATTTATTGGTCCCCAGGGGATTCTATGTGAGGCCAAGGTTGAGGCCATCAGAATCCAAGCCTGGGAAGCCCACCACACCATTGTTGCCTGTGTCCCAGGCTGGGGGGCGTCAGAGCTGCCCAGACGGTGGCTTGCCGGCTCCAGCACCACCGCCGCCCCCCGAGTCCCTTTCTGCACAGCATTTCCAGTAGCCAGCTGATTCAGGATACCTTGAGCTCATTTCTACCGTCCTTAACCGCCCTTTGCATCCCAGGTGGGTGCTTGGTTCTGAGGTTTAAACAGAAGCTCAGCACCTTTCCTGCTTTTCCAGGGAGCTGAGGCATCTCCTCCTTCCTCATTTTGATGGTCTCTTAAGACTTATCAGGGTATCAGCACGGAAGCACAGGATTAGTTCAGAGACAGTCATGCAGCAAAGATGCAAGAAGGCAGCATCACACAAGTCAGGGGATGCCCATCGCTGGCAGGATGGTGGCTTCCATCTCACGGGAATGCAGGGAGTTGCTTTCCCTCCCGAGGCTGTCTGTAAGGAGTCAGTGAGTCTGGGGTCCAGGCCCAGCCCAAACTAGATTCGTTTACCTGCTTTACTTATGCAGAGCCCTCCAACAGCCAGCCCTTTTGTGGAAAGTCTGTGAGGGCAAATCTTGCAAACCTTGCTCTTTTAGACAGATGTTTTAGAGATGTCATGGGACTTATTTCCATCACAGGTAGAACTTGTGGGGACAGGGAAAGATCTGGAATTCCTCCTCCAGGGTGCTTTCTGGCTATCTCTCATACAGAACACTAGGTTCAAAAAATATATATTTTTTAAATGTTTATTTATTTTTGAGAGAGAGAGAGAGAGAGAGAGCAGGGAAGGGGCAGAGAGAGAGGTAGACACAGAATCTGAAGGAGCTGAGCTGTCAGCACAGAGCCCAACGCGGGGCTTGAACCCATGAACCGTGAGATCATGACCTGAGCCGAAGTCAGACACTTAACTGACTGAGCCACCCAGGCGCCATATATATATATATATATATATATATATATATATATATATATAATTCCATAATGGAATCTAGAAGGTCTTACAAAAATATATATATTACAAGAGAATAAAATACATTAGGAAACACAGATTAAAGGAAAAGGGGGTAAAGGAGACAAAACCAGGGAAGAAGATTGTGGCTGAAAGGTCCCCTCTCAGGCCTGGCTCCCCATGAAACAGAGTCTGAGGCCATTAGCATCAGGAAGCTCATGGGACGCCTGGGTGGCTCAGTTGGTTAAGTGTCCAACTTTGGCTCAGGTCCTGATCTCACAGTTTGTGGAATCGAGCCCTGCCTTAGGTTCTCCACAGATAGCTCAGAGCCTGCTTCATATCTTCTGTCTTCCTCTCTCTCTGCCTCCCCCTGCTCTCTCTTGCATGTGCACGCAGGCACAAAAATAAATAAAAACATTAAAAAACAGAAGTTTATTAGGGGTGCTCTTGGGACCTACATTTGTGGAAGAGAAGGACAAACGGCAGAACTGAGCAGGAGTAGAAGCTGGGCCATGATTCAATCAGTACAACCAGAAGTGGAAAGAAAATGAAATTGGGGCATGACCAAGACATTCCACTCCTGCATGTATCAATCTTTGGATGTGGGCTGCTGGGGGCATGGTATGACCCTGAGCAAAGTAGGTCTCTTCAGTCAGAGGTAGAGTTGTCAGACTGAGCGAATAAATATACGAGATGCCCAATGAAGTTCACATTTCAGATTACCAACAAATCTTTCTTTAGTATATATAAGTATGTCCCAAATATCACATGGAGTATACTTATACTTTTTTAAAAAGAAGGATATGTTGTTCATCTGAAATTATAATTTAACTGAGTGTCCTGTATTTTATCGGGAAATCCTAGGGGAGAATTCGTTGGTGATCAACCAGCCAGCAACACTGAGCAGCTGAGGGAATGGGTGCCCGAGCCCTGAAGGAGGGATCTATTCAGCACAACATTGCATCTGCCAAGGGTGCTATACATTTGCAATAAAGTAAAGTCTCAGTTTCCTGGCAGTGGAAGAACAATACATTGTAACTTTAGCAGTGGCCTAACAGTTTTTAAAATTTTGGGCAATTTTGCTTAGGAGAAATGAGGATTGTTTTGGTCATGGAACTTGAAGAATTTTTCCCTGTGCTTTGTCATAGTGGGCATAAGGTGATATAGTGGCCAGTTATTCTTTTTTTAACAAAATGTTTATTTATTTATTTTGAGAGAGAGAGAGAGAGAGAGAGAGAGAGAGAGAGAGATCACAAGCAGGGGAGGTGAAGAGAGAATCCCAAGCAGGCTCTGTGCTGTCAGTGCAGAGCCCGATATGGGACTCAGTCTCCCAAACCGTGAGATCATGACCTGAGCTGAAATCAAGAGTTGGATGCTTAACTGACTAAGCCACCCAGGTGCTCCCTCTCCCACTTTTTTTTAAATGAACAGTTATTCTTACTCCAAGGGGAGGTGGTATGGCTAATGTTACATTTTGTGAAGGACAAGGTTTATTTATTCACGTATTTGTTCAACATATAATTTGTTCAACATATAATTATTAAGCCCCTGCTGAGACCCAGGCATTGACCTGAATGCCAGACATTTGGAGGTGAATAAGGCAAATATTGCTCTTGACCTCACAGAGATGACAGTCTACCCAGCGGGGGTCGAAACCCTAAATCAGGACGATGACTAGGTCTCAAGTAAAATACTAATCCATTGGTACTAATGATAATCTGGCCCTATGAGGTGGGAAAGCTTCACTGTCAGTCAGAATTCCAGTTAGACTACTGTAACAGAGAGACCACAAAATATAGTGGTTTACATAAGACTGAAGTGTATTTTATTCCCACTTAAAAATCTTACAGTGGGTCATCTGGGGCAAGTGAGACTGCCTTCTTTCCCTTGCTCTCAAGGTTGCCAAGAACTCAAACTGTGGTAGGTCCCCTCCCTAAGGAGAAACAAAACAAAACAAATCCTCAAGGCAACCTGGCTATATGTGACAACATTCCTCACAACCTTGTAACATGAGACCACTTAATCAGACTGCATGTTTGTGTGTGTTACCATATATGGGAGACAAAAAATAGAAAACGTATAAAAAACTATGCCACGTGGTGTTCAGGCCCAGTTCTTCAGGTATGAACCCAACTGAGCAGTGCCAACATGAATAAAGTTGCTTCCTGGAAAAAAAAACAAAAGCCTCGGTGTCACGACTGTCTCTCTGCGAGAATCTTGCTACAGAACTTCTACCTTGATGCTCCAACATGATGGGTCACCAATACCCTATCTGCATTCCAGCCAGAGGAGGGGGAGGGGATCGCATGCCTCTTCACTCTAACAGCATAACAAGAAAGTTGCACATATCCTTTTTCTTAACTTCCATTGGGCAGACCTTTCTTAAGCGGTCACACCTTCCCTCGGAAGAGGTTGGGAAGCGATGTAGTCCTTGTCTGGAGGCCAGGTGCCCAGCTAACAGGTGGGGGAGCTATTTAAATAACAGATTAGTAAAAGAAGGAGGAGAGGATGGCTACTGGGGACCACCAGCAGTCTTACCCACAGATTCTGAGGGGAAGAAAATGCTGGGACCATTTAGTGACTGTCATGGAAATAGGATATGGAGTTAAGGCACTTGTGGCCCAGTGCCTGTAACATACAGGGCTGAGGCTCTCTGGGCCCAGCTTCCTGACAAATTCTCTGGTCGTCTACCCAAGTATCTTCTGAGGCAGCCAGCAGATAAGATAGGATCACGTGTCAAAGCCTAGTGAGGTCAGAGTCTGATGACTGGGGTGAAGGAGCAGGGGCCAGGAAAACCATTTCTCCATTTTTGGAGCTCTGTATGTGCTTTCACTAAGTTCATCTTGACTGATCATCAGACCTCAAGGAGAGGCTGGCATCGGGTTCAGGGGCCACATAAGAGAAAGGTAACCGGCACTTTAAAAAATTGCATATACCACGTGCCTTATATATTTTTACATTCTTATATTATGCTCACAGCAGCTCAGATTTTGATTTTGTTTTCAATCCCCTGGTCTAGGCAAGGAAAACAGAAGCAAAAATCATAGTCAAGTTTGAAATATCAACTACCTTGACCTAACTGATATTTATAGAATAATACCTCCAATAATTGTAGAATATATATTCTTTTCAATGCATATGGTATGTGGTACAAGATGGAAACATTCTGGACCATAAAGCAAGTTCAGTAAATTTAAAAGGATGGGAGGTATATAGAATATGCTTTCTGACTGCTATAAAACCAAATTAAAAATCAGTAACAATAAAATGCCCACAAAACTACAAAGATATGGAAATTGAGCATTTTTCTAAAGGATCATATAACAACCAATCATAGAGGAATTACAAAATACTTCTAAATGAATGATAGTAAGAAATACACCACGTCAAAATCTGTGAGAGATAGCTAAAGCAGTGCTTAAAGGGCAATTTATAGCTTTAAATGTTTATATTAGAAAAAAAGAGATGTCTAAAATCAATTATTTAAGGTTCCACCTTAAGAGCTGGAAAACAGGGGCACCTTGGTTGGTGGTTAAGCATCCAACTCTTGATTTCGGCTTAGGTCATAATCTCACAGTTCATGGGGTCAAGTCCCTCATCAGACTCTGTGCTGACAGTGTGGAGTCTGCTTGGGATTCCCTCTCTCTCATTATGTCTTTCTCTCTTTCAAAAATAAATAAATAAACATTAAAAAAAGAAACTGGAAAACAGAACAAAGCAAACACAATATAAGTAGAAGGGAAAAAAGAATAGAGATAAAAGCAGAAATCAGTGAAGCTGAAAACAGATGATAGAAAAAAATACTCACCAAAAGCTACAACAAACTCCTACTGGATTCATTAAAAAAAATACTAATTACTAATCTCAGGAATGAGGTGAGGCCATAACTATAGAGCTTAAAGATAATTTTAAAAAGATGGTAAGAAAATATGAATGACTTTGTCCCACTAAACTTAACAATTTAGATTAAATGGAAATTTCTTGAAAGAATCAAATTGCCACAACTGATTTAAGAATAGCTAGAAAAGTATTAATAGCTATATATTTAGCAAAGAAACTGAATTTGTGATTAAAACATTTGCACAAAGAAAACTCCAGGCTCAGGTGATTTTACTTGTAAATGCTATCAAACATATAAGAACGAAATAATACGAATTCTACTCAAACTCCGTAATGGAATAAATTGTACCCCCCCCCAGTCCATATGTTGAAACCCTGACCCCTAATATTGGTATTTAGTATTTGGGAATAGGACCTTTGGGAGGTAATTAAGTTTAGGTGAGGTCATGAGGGTGGGGTCCCATGATGGGATTAGTGTCCTTATAAGAAGAAACACCATAGAGGCTCTCTCTCTCCCTCTTCACCTCTCTCTCTCTCTCTCTCTCTCTCTCTCTCTCTGCCATTTGAGGACACAGAGGAAAGGTAGCCATCTGCAAGCCAGGAAGAGAGTTCTCATCAGAACCTGACCATGCTGGCACCTTGATTTTGGACTTCTGGTCTCCAGAGACGTGAGAAAATTAATTTCTATTATTTGAATCACCCAGTCTATGATATTTTGTTATGGCAATCTGAGATGACTTAATACAAACTTTTCCATAAAACAAAGAAGGTGAGAAAACTTTCTAACCAATTCTATGAGGTCAGCATCACCCTAATACCAAAAATGAGAAAAAGATAATATGAAAAAAAAAGTAATGGACCAATATCCCTCATGAACATAGATTTCTTAACAAAAAAAAAATAAGATTCTTTAACAAAATATTAGCAAAATGAGTACAGCAATGCATACATATTTATGTGACATCATGACTAAGTAAGGTTTATTCCAGTAATGCCAGATTGGTTTAACATTCAAAAATCAATCAATGTAATTCACTAAATTAGCAGAATAAAGGAGAAAAAATGACCACATCAGCAGATGCAGACAAAGCATTTGACAGAATGCAACATCCAATTATATTAAAAACTCTTAGCAAATTGAAAATTGAGGAGAACTTCCTCAATTTGATTAAAAATGTCTAAAAAAATCTTATAGCAAACATTATACTTAATAGTTAAAGATTTAATGCTTTCCCTCTTGTCAAGAAATATGAAGAATCTGAATTTTACCCTACTCGCAAGCTAACAAGTTAGCCTACCACAGTCTTATGGATGCTGTATTAGTTGGCTGGGGCTGCCATGAACAAAATACCATCAACTGTGGCTTAAACAATAGAAATATATTTTCTCCCTGTCCTGGAGGTAGGAAAGTCTAAGGTCAAGTTTCGAGCAGGGTTTAGTTTCAGGTGAGAGCTCCCTTACTGGCTTATAGATAGTACTTGGTCCTCACATGGCCTTTCCTCTGAGTGTGGCAGAGAGAGAGAGAGAATGAGAGATAGAGACAATGAGATAGAGATAGGGAGAGTGGGGGAGAGAGAGGAAGAGAGAGAAAGAGAGATATGGGAGAGAGAGAGAGAGAGAGAGAGATGGGGGAGAGAGAAGAGAGGGAAACAAGTTCTCTGGTATCTCTTCTTATAAAGACACTAATCATAAAGGGTCAGGGCCCCATTCTTAGGATCTCACTTAACCTTAGTCATCTCCTTATAGACCCTATTTCTAAATACATTGGGGTTAGTCACACTGGGGTTTAGTACTTCAACATATAAATTTGGGGGGACACAATTTGATCCACAGCAGATGCTGACAGATGACACGAGACCTCTGTTGTCTGAAACAAAGAGCTTAATTGCTCACAGCACAGCTGGTATGTTGCCATCATTGTCCCTGAGGTCTGATTGGGCTTAAATGGATACTCTGCACAAGGCAGTTTTGTGTCACAGTTGAGGAATGCTAAGTGTAGGGAACTCCAGTCTTTTATAAGAGGTTGCATGCAAACCTGCCTGGCCTTTGCCCTGGAAGGACTTTCCTGGACAGCACACAAATTGTTCCTCTTTTCCAGAGGGAGACACTATCTCTGTCTTCCGATGCTGTTCACTATACAAACACTCTTTCTTTAAATATAAAGTTTATTTGTTTATTCATTTACTTGGGGGGAGCAGAGACAGAGAGAGAGAGAGAATCCCAAGCAGGCTGCACATTGTCACTGCAGACACCAACATGGGGCTCGAACTCACAAACCGTGAGATCATGATATAAGCCGAAATCAACAGTCTGACCTTAACTGACTGAGTCACCCGGGTGCCTCACTATACAAACATTCTTGAAAAGATAGTCCAGAATGAAAGATCGTCCAGAAGCTAGTAACTCTGTCAGCATTTCTCTTACAGAAAAGAAATCTCTTACACAAGTGCATAAGATCCATTAAGAATTATTTCCCAACATTCCTAAGATAGAACACGTGAAGGATATCCATCTCATCACTTTCATTCAACAACATACTGGACATGACGGCTAGTGAGGAGTCCAAGAAAGTCATAGAGATTGGAAAGAAAGAAATAAAGCTGTATTTGTAGATGATCTGGCTGTTTACACAGAAAATGCTCAGGAATTAGAACTTGTTCTATAAAACAACTACTAGAATTAATAAGTGACTTTAGAAAGATCACAAAATATAAGGTCAAATACTAAAACCAATTGGATTTCTACATACCAGGAAGAAAAATTCTTAAAATCCTGTTTTTAATAGTAACACATCATAAAATAGAAATAAATTTAACAAAATAAATGCAAGACTGAAAGACATAAAACATGTTGAGGAAAAGTAAAGAAGATCTAAATAACTGGAATGATATCCCATGTTCATGAATTGGAAGACTCATCAAATGGGCATAATGTCAAGTTTCCCCAAATTAGAGTCTCCTCTTAGATTCGCTGCAATCCCAATCATATGCCCAATGTTTTTTTTAAGGATACTGACATGCTAATTTTAAATTTTATATGGAAGTGCAAATGACTTTGAATATATAAAGTAGTCTTTTAAAAAAGAACAAAGTTGGAGGGCTTTTGCTACTTGTCTCCAAAACTTATTATAAAAGCTATATTAATCCAAACAGTATGACTAACATGAAGATCAGTAAATATATCAGTGGGATAGGATAGAGAGCCTGGAAATAGATCCATATATCTACAAACATTCGATTTTCACCAAAGGCATCAAGTCAATGTAATGGAGAAAAGGAAAGTCTTTTCAGCAAATAGCACCGGAAGAATTGGATATTAACACAAAAAATTAATCTGAGCCCTTGCCTTACACATTCACAAAAATTAATTTGAAATGGATCATAAACTATAAAGCTGCCAGAAGAAACTGGGAAAATATCTTTGTGACTTCAGGATAGCAAGGGTTTCCTAGACAGGATTAAGGAAGACAATAACCATAAAAGAAAATGTTAAATCAGACTTCACAAAAATTAAAAACTTTTTTTTGCTCATCAAAAAACACTACTAAGGAAAAACCAGGCTAGCCACAGATTGAGGAAAATATTTGCAAAACATATATCTGACAAAGGACTAGTGTCCGGAATATATACATCATTCCTGCAACTCAATAATAAAAAGACAAACAACCCCATAAAAATAGGCAAAGATTTGAACAGACACTTCACAAAGAAAGATAAATGAAAGGCCAATAATCACATAAAAAAGAAGATGTTCACTATCATTAGTCATCAGGAAAATGTAAATTAAAACAATAGTGATATACTACTGCACACCCATCTGAATGCTCAAAGTTAAAATGACTGACAGCACCACTGTTGGTAAGGATGTGGATCCAGGACTGGAATTTTCATATATTGCTGATGGGAGTATGAAATGGTACAATTGCTTTGGAATATTCTGGCATTTTTTAAAAATAAAGCTAAACATATATCTAACCTGGAACCCAGGAAGTTCATTCCTGGATGTTTAGCCATATGAAATGGAAGCATATGTCCACAGGAAGTGTTGTTCATACCAGCTTTATTCATAATTTCCTAGAACTGAAAGCTGCTTAGGTGTCCACCAGCAGGAGAATGGGTAATCAAACTGTGATATATTCATTCAATGAGCTACTACTCCATCTTCAAAAGGAATGATTTACTGATTCACCCAGCATGGAGGATGCTCAGAAATGAAGTGAAAGAAGCCTTATGCAGAAGAATATGTACTGTATGTTTATACTTCCATTTACATAAGATCTGGCAACCAATTCTACGGTGAAAAAAATCAGAAGAGTGCCTATGGGGAAGAATTGACTGAAGAGGTGTGACGGGACTTTCTGGAGCTATGGGAGTGGAGGGTGGGGTTACACAAGCATGTGCATTTGTCCAAACTCATCACATGGAATATTTAAGGTTGATGCATTCACTGTATGTAAATTTCATCTAAACAAGAACTGTAAACAAATATTAAACTCTAGTTAATGACATGTATACTGAAGTATTTAAAGGCGAATTGCACTGATGTCTGTAATATGCTTTCAAATGCATCAAAAACTAAGATTTATTAATGGATGGATAGATGATAGATACATGACAATGCAAATATTCTAAAATGCTGTAGAATATAGGTGATAAGTATGTGTTGCTTGTCAATAAGTTCTTTTCCCTTTTCAGTATATCATTAAAAAGTATGGGGAAAATATTGTTGGGAAAGCATTTGCATACACCCCCAAATTTATGGGGAATAAATTTTTTTTCTTATAATGATATATGCTAGGCTGTGTAACATTTAAGCAACAGATTTGCAGCAAAAGGCTGCCCCAAAGAACAGAGATGACACGCATTAATTAAAGAACTTTCATATAAACGTATAACCTCAAGGCTAATCTTTTCAGTTTTTAGTATGATATTCTGCCTTCATCAAAGTCATTAGTGGGAATGAGAACGTGATTATGTCTCCACACGTCTGTTTGCATTTCACAGCTGCTAGTGAGGCTCAGTCAACACTTTCACGTGCTAATAATTGTAATCAACCCATTTGTTCATTTAAGACAAACAAATGATTACTCTGTGAGAAAGAAATACCTTGAGTCCTAATTTGCTAATTATTAGTTCTTACGAACATTAGCATTATTCTGCTTCTCCCCCCAAACATATAGAACCTTGAAGGTACTTTTTTTTTCCTTCCTGGAGGATTGGTCTGGGAACATGGTTTGTAAATGACCAATTAAAAAGAAATATGCAGTGATTATTTTATACACATGTGTGTACACACACATATATATACACACAGAGTAATGGAAGAGGAGGAATTTCATTTTAGTATAAATATTATAGTTCAAATTATCTTGTAAAGCCTTTAAAAGCACACTATAATAAAAATCACAATATGCATGCTACAGCCATACCAGATGGTGAAAGGGATGCCCAATCACATTTGAGAATTGACGGACCCATTCAGCTGCGTGCAGGCCCTGTCCGCAAGAGCTCTGTCCCTCCATGTGAAAGATCCAGGTTAAAAGATACCTATTCTTCACCAACTTGAAACCTGGAATGGAAACTCTTACTCAAAGATGTACATACATCTCACCTGTAAGTGAAATAAAGACTAATGGAAGCTCATTGAAACTCCTCCTTTTGGTAGACTTCATGGAAGAGATGAGCTCCAAGATCAGCTGAGAATGTCAAGAAAACATAAGAGCTAACAAAAGGAGGAAGAGGTTGCTCTGGAGGCTATGTGTAAACCAGAGTGCAAGGAAAGGACATACAGACACTGACCGTCAAGCACATGGGGGAGATGGCTTACCTCCCCACACACCAGCTCACTGAAAGCTTCCAATATTATGACATTCCTCTTCACAAGAGGTCTTTACTTTGAGGTCCTCTGGGATGAGCAGTGGGAAACCTGGATAAAGTTCTAATGTCAGTGTCACGGGCCCCAGCCCCTTGGTCATAGCACCTGCTCACCCAGAAGATAGCCAATTTCTTCTCTTTTCTAACACACCTCTCATGAGTGCTCTGCAAACCAGCATTATTTACTTGCAGTGTTTGTAGGTTGTGGCCCTGGGGATGGTATCCACTCATCCATTTCTCTAACATGTTCCCTTTAACCTCTATGCTGGGACAAATGCTAAACTAGGAACTTTTCATCCAGAGACATGCTTAAAGTATGAGAAGGAGACAGGTGAGACAAGGCACTTCTCCAGGGTCACCTACTTGTTCTGTTTTGCCTGGGACTTTGCCAGTTTTAGCACTAGAATGTCACATCCAGGGAACCTGCCTCCCCCACCTCAGTCCCTGGTAAACTGGGATAGTTGGTTCACTCATAGCTCTCATGGGCTCTTCAGAGGCTAGGTGGAACATTACTGATCTCCTACAAACCTGGGGGATTCCAGAGGAAACAGGGGTGGTACAGCCAAAGTTGTCTCACCCAGAAGTGCCTGAGCCCTGTCTTAAGGAGCCAAAAGTCTCTAGCTTAGAGCTGCTCCCTTACCTTCCCTCTCCACCCCAAGTCTGTTCTGGAGACTAAAGAAGGGATGGTAATAGGCACTGTCTTCTCTCTGCTAGCCCTGCAGTGGAGGGATCTAAGAAGTCACAGTTCTACCCATGCTTGGGTCATCTGCATTCTGGGCAGTTGTTCAGAAAAGGGGGTCTTCCATTCCGGCCATCCTCAAAGGCCAGCCCTAACTGCTTGGCAGCCAGCCTCACAGCTCCTCAGGGTCCCTGGCAGGAGTGCCACAATCATGTCAGCTTCGTGTTGGGCCCGCCTCTCTGGCTTCTACTCTGACCACTGCAGCAGCCTGGATCAGTGCTGCAGGGCACCTCCGCCCTGGCAGCTGGCATGCAGGAGAGGAGTGTGACACTCACTGAGACGCATTGGCCGGGTAGGGACCCTGCCCTTTATATCATGGCCTGCATCACTTCTTCCACCCACCTCCATCACCACCTTCCACTCACCATCTTTCTTAGCGCAGAGCAGTAGGTGACTTTGAGTCAGTGTCCCAGGCCTTCCCCGTGCCAGCAACACCATCTGGAAAATGGATTTGTAACCTAATAATAGAGGGTTCAAGAAATGATCTCATTGATGGGAACTTTGGACTGCAGGAGGTGGGATGTTAAGCTGTTTAAAAGGCCCAGAGCCACTGCACTAGCTGACTGTTACCGGCAGGTTTACGAATCACATTTGGTTATAGGTATTTATTCAACTGACATCCCAGTAATGGGGCACCCAAAATGTGCAACCAATCTGAGCCAGGCATGAGAATGGCAAAGAAGTAGAATTTGTCTTTGGCAACCAATAATTCCCAAAAAGGAGAGTGGATCTAAAACCAAGCGGTGGAGATTGAGATTTTGTTGAGACCTGGTACAGTGCGTGGCACAAAGCTGGCCCTCTTTAAAAAAAAAAAAAAGGCATCATTATTGTTGCTCTAGAGAGAATCTAAGAGGCAGAGATTGATGTGAGAGTCATGGAGGGTGGGAGGAAAAAGGGAGGATGGAAATGGCCACAGAGGCAGACATTCCAGAGTCCTGCCAAGGGCATGTTTGAGGCAGTGAGAGTTAAAGCTTTCCATGGTGCCTCTCTGGGATGCAGGTTGCTAGGAAAAGCTAGAAGAGGAAGCCCTCATTCATAGATGAAGATGTTAGTTCAGTCTGGAGCTGGGTTTTATTGATAATTAGCAGGACCCCTATCTCCAAAAAACATTTGCCTTTTCTCACTATTGCATCCTCCTCTAGTGTTCTTTAAGTATTGGGTGAGGGGGCTGTTAACTTGGGAACTCCTTGAGGGTAAGGGTTGTGTTGATTCCATCAGACCGAAGATTTTTGAGAGTACAAACTGTACTGGCTCCATCAAACTGGGGAAACCGAGTCTTCCTCTCAGACTGGGTAATTCTTAGCTCATGGCAGCTTGTTACAGGATGGGGTAGAAGGCAGGGCTGGGCTGGGCTGGCCATGAATGCCACTCCTGACCTGGGCTCAAACTATTTGAATTCTCTTTGTGCAGGGATGACGGAGACCATCTCAGGTCCTGGCCAAGTGGTGGGACTCAGTCACACTCCAAGGGGAAGGGACAAGTGTAACAGACAGGGGACACAGTATCAGGCCATAGCTCTGTCACAACCTGCTGCTTCCATGCCCCTCTGGGCTATTTTCTGAGTCTTACACCTCACACTTACTGCTCTGGGAGCAAGCCTTGCATTCAAGAGGAGCTGGCCCCACAGAGCTCCACGAAGACTACAAATAAGTGTGTTGTACTCCCTGCTAATGCCTGAGTTATTGCTTTCCCTTCTCTTCAAATGAAAGGAACATTTTATTGGCTTGGGTTTAGAAACAAAGCATAAAAAGTGGCTTGTTTTTCCTTTTCTGACATCATGAAGCTCAGGCTGGAGAGAGAGGTGCTGGAGAAGAATGAGGAAGTTGGAGGGAGAGAAGTGGGAGGGAAAGCAGGGGAGGGTGAGGAAGGGCCAAGCAGAAGAGGAGGAAATGATGGGTGGAGGGGCAGGAGGACTCTACAGGGGTGTGACCTGCAGGGGAGAAGGAGGAGGAGGAGAAGGAGGAGAGAGGAGAAAGAAATGCTACACTGTAGGATAGGCATCCGTCTCCCTTCTCAGTGGGAAGGCGTTAAGAGCCAAAGCCAGCAGTCAGTTTCAATTGGAAAAGCTTCAACTCCCTGGAGACACTGTCCAGCTCAGGCACCAGGGTTTCAGAGAGTGGCTTGGAGGCCTGGGGACAGGGAGGGATTTTCTCAGCTTATTTGGCCACACCCAGGTTTCTGCATTGTTTTTTGTTTGTTTGTTTGTTTGTCTGTTGTTTTTAATCCCCAACCTGGGATTTGAGATCTCCCAGGAATAGGGCTTGATGCTTCTCTCATTTTGTGAAGCAGGTTATTAATTTGGGGTGCCTTGAACTGTGTCTTCTCCCCTGATGAGCTAATAGTGCCATGTGATGTTGGGAGTGGAGATGGTGTGTGCAGGGGTGAAGTGGGGGTGGTGAGACTCCACCTGCACCCATTGCTGCCCCCCCAAACCCAATGTCATCTCTCAATTCTCCTTGCCTTTCCCAAACTGCTCTTCTTGCCGATTGCCATCTCATACTTCAGTGACATGTCACATGCTGGTCACCCTTTATGTTTTGACTCAAACTTTGTTTCCTTTCTAGCGTTTTTCAAGCCACCCCCGGAATATGTTCCTACCTTACCCTGTGTTTATCTTTATCATTGTGTCATGCTGTATTTTGATTATCAGTTAATGTTTTCAGTTAAGCATTAACTGGGAGGTTTTTGAGAGCACGAACTAAGTCTTATTTACCTTTGTATGCTTAGCAGAGGGTCAGAAACATGGTAAGCATATTTGTGTTCAAGGAAAGAGGGAAGGAAGGAGTTGCAGAAAGGCTGTACAATGTCATTGGTGATATATAAACTTTGGATTGAGACAGCCATAGATGCATATCTTTCCTCTGTAACTTATAAGCTATGCGGCCTTGAGAGATTATTTTTCAAGGTTGCCATGAAGACTAGAAGGAACATATAAATTACTTAGCACACAGCCTGGCACATAATAGGTGCTCAATAAATAGTAGTGATTATATGCCAGTTCTCCTGAGTGCTAGAGTCCATCCTTACAGGCATCCCTACATGCCTCTTATCCCACCATTAGGTCCTTCCACAGAATCTCTGGACCGTTTTTTCCAGGAGGCAGACATGGATTTTTTTTCATGGGAGGAAATAGTCTTCCTGCATCTTTGCCAGCGTTGTCAGCATGTCTGCCACAGGACTGTTGATAGGAGGTGCAAATGTACTTCCTAATTTGAGATGATGGTGCTTGGAATGCCTGGAACGGGACTATATTTAGCTCTGAATTCCCCAAATAGCAACATGGAGGAAGAGCCTCCCATCCAAACATCCCATCCAGCTGGAAAATACAACAATCATAATAATTATTTTTATCATTGTTATTATTTATTGACTAAATGAATTAATGGGAGGTGGATATCCCCTGGCATAAAGAATAAGGGGGTTGTAGTTTCAGAGGCCCTTGGATTCCATACAATCAAATACAGCCTTCTCCAAAAATAAGGAAACTGAGTCTGAAAGAGATCGTGTGATTTATACACCCCACATCAGAATCCAGACTAGACTAAAGTCTAGATCTTTGGACTCAATTTAATGGTCTTTGTTTTTAAAAGTTTCTAAGGCATTTCATGCAAGGAGATTGACCTGGCTTTGACCAAGAAGTTAGTAATTCTCTGGTGATTCCTATATCTGCCTCTGTCTTTAAAGGCCTTCTCTCAGTGCTATGAAAGCCACATGGAACACCAGGCAGGCAGTCTAAATACTTATATTTTAGTCTCAAATCTGTCCAAAAGTTAATGTGTGACCGTGGGTAGGTTATTTGACTTTTCAGGGATTCTGTTTCCTCACTCTCTGCCCATTGTTTATCCACCCATCCATCCATCCATTTATCCATCCATCCATCCTTCCATCCAACAAGTATGTATATAAAACCTATAACCGGAGACATTTAAGGATCCAAGCAGAGTACTACCATGATTCCTGTTTTCCAAGCCTACATATAGTCACAGTAGGTGGTGGAGAACTACCTGACATATTCCCAGAGGAGAGTAATGAAGAGCTGGACACATTAAGGAAGGGAAAAGGAGGCATGGAGAGGGGCGCCTGGGTGGGTCAGTCGGGTAAGTATCTGACTGCTGCTCAGTTCGTGATCTTGCAGTTCATGAGTTTGAGCCCCACATCAGGCTCTGTGCTGACAGCTCAGAGCCTGGAGCCTGCTTTGGATTCTGTGTCTCCCTCTCCTCTCTCTCTCTCTCTCTCTCTGTCTCTCAAAAATAAATGAACATTAAAAAAATTTTTTTAATAAAAGAGGCATGGAGAACCGAAAGTAATAAACATCCTATGGGCCCTTTCTCGGGTGTTGAACAGTAATGAGAGATGACCAGAGGTCTTCTGCTCGCCCAGTGTGCTCATGTGAGCATGCGTGCGCGCGCACACACACACAAACACACACACACACACACACACACACACACACACACACTCCCTCTTGTCCCTAGATGTTCTCAATGAACTCCCCAGAAATGAACCTGAAAAGAGTTAGGAAAGGAAGGGCCAGAGTCACAGATAACCTAGAGCAGGTGTGCTGCTGGTCACAGAAAGGTGAGGCTGCAGGCTGCTGGGAGGGATGTGTTCATTGTCATTCAGGTATCACTTCCCAGGTGGGCAGTGACTCTACCTCAACACTTCCCAAAACCTCCAAGAACGCCAGTGCAGAGCACATTACTATGTGTCAATGATTGATTGAATACCACTAGGTGAACTTGGGGAAGGCTATTTCCTTCTTGGGTTTCAAGTTCTACATCAGGAAAATGGAGAAGGAGTATTAGAATAGATACCACTTGAGGTCATTTCCAACATTAACAATATGCTGTTTCATGGATGAATAACTCTCAAAGACCTTCCCCTTTGACTCCTTTTCTTTTTATGTTTTACCCTCAGGTTCCAAGATTTGATGCCCCAATCATCTGATCCTTTATCCCAGTTCTTTCATTTTCCCTCCATTATTGTCTTTATCCCAATCCCCTAACCCCCTAATTCTGCTAACTCTAGTCCCCTTCTAATCTCCTAGAATATGTTAGTCAAACTAGAGCTCCTCAGCTATGGTTGGCAAGGATGCCGTGGCCCTCCCCTCTCTCTATGGGCACATATACACCTAAACCCATCTGTGAAATGCAATGAGCCAAGGGTCCCAAGAGGGATTCCAGCTCTTGTCCAAGTTAATAGGAGAGGGGATGAGAAGAGAGGGACTGAATTTCAATCACAATGTGATTATTGGCTTTTTAGAAGTTTTTCTGAGTTTTTTTCACCTGGTTGGCTCGATATCACTAACCAAATGCTTGTCTCACAAATCGGCTTTGGCCGTAGTTCAAATTTAATTACATTCTAGCTAAGTAAAAGCAAGAAAGAAAGCAAGGGGAGAGAGAGAGAGAGAGAGAGAGAGAGAGAGAGAGAGAGAGAGAGAAGTGGGAAGGGGGGGGCTTATGTTTATAGACCAGACAACTCTATCCTAAATCTTCAAATCTTCCCAACTGCAACAGTCAATGTGAGCCAGACACAGATGGGTCAGCCCTGAGATAGATGTGAGGCAATAATAAGCTTCTTGTAATTTGAAGGTAGTGAAATTACAATGCCAAGGCTGGGAGAAAATTGGGAAATTGGCAGAGTTTGGCTCAAGTGTGCCAGCTTCCCGGTTCTGTACCTGAGTGCCTCTTTGTTCTCCATTTAGCTACTGTCCAAAGCACTCAGGCTTTTTCCCTGTGTCCCTTATCATATTCTCCTGTCAGTAAACTCATTCACACTAAAGTGTAAATGACTGAAGATAAATTGCCTTTTTCCCTGCTAGAATTGTGTTTTACTAAAAATAAAACAAGGACGGGCAGGCGAACACACATGCCAGCATGTAAGAATCAAATAAACAGCAAATAAATTAAACAGTGTATAAATAAGAGTGTGTTGGGTAGCCATGAGAGTAGATATGAGATAACTACAGACCCATAGCCTGTGGAATATTAATATAAAAAGGCAGGAGAAAGGTAGACAATGGAGTCAAGGGTGACTCAAGTTCTTTGCTATAGAAAATAAAAGAAGAAAACCATTTTTGGGGAAAGTGATGATTTCTGTGGAGGATAGGATAAGTTTGAGGTGCTTATGGGCATCCAGTGGGGGGTGTTCATAGGTCTTTGTATATTCTTGTCTGGTTTAGAGGAAAGGGTTGCTCTGAGTCATGTGTTTAGGAACAATTAACTCAGGAGAGAATCCTAGGAGCACAGGTAGGTTTACCCAGGGAGAATTCATAGAGAAGAGAAGATGAATCAAAAGCAGAAAGGATACTGGAGAACACCAAAAATTTTAAGGAGTGCTCAAAAGACTGAGAAGTTATAATCCAAGAAGTAGGAGGAAAACCACTGTGGTCACAAATAATCAGGAAGAAGAATGACTTTTAAAGGACTCAAAGATGCACCTGGGTGGCTCAGTTGGTTAAGCATCTGACTCTTGGTCTACGCTCAGGTCCTGACCTCATGGTTTGTGAGTTCAAGCCTCGAGTTGGGCTCTGTGCTGACAGTGCAGAGCCTATTTGGGATTCTCTCTCTCTCTCTCTCTCTCTCTCTCTCTCTCTCTCTCACTCTCTCAAAAATAAATAAACTTTTAAGAGAGACACACACAGAGAGAGAGAGAGAGAGAGAGAGAGAGACAGAGAGAGACAGAGAGAGAGGGAGACACAGAATCTGAAGCAAGCTCCAGGCTCTGAGCTGTCAGCACAGAGCCTGACATGGGGCTCAAACTTGCAAATCATGAGATCATGATCTGAGCCGAAGTCAGATGCTTAGCTGACTGAGCCACCCGGATGCCCCAAGGAAATGTGGCTTTTAAAGGAAGATGAAAAAAGAGATGATAAGCTAAAAGAGTCTTTATAAAATGGTAGAAACTTGAACCTGCTTCTGCACTGAAAGGAAAGTCAGTGGGAGGGAGAGGTTGATGAGGAGAGGGTGCATTATTGATGGGACAAGATCCTCACAGAGATAGAAGGAGAAAGGCTCTTCATCATGGATAGAAGGTTTCCTTTGGGCAGAAGAAGGAATGCCTGCTCCTTTATGAGAGAAGGAAAGAAGGAATGTATAATTGTGAGAGCAGATGGATTTTTAATGGGGTTGAGGGAATCTATGCCTGATGGCTTGATTCTTCATGGTTAACAGGGAAACCCTATTACTTACTGAGAGGAAATTAGGGAAGTTGAAAGGTTGTCAGAAAAGTGGAGGAAGTTTAGAAGAGCCACCACAGAGAATGAGAAAAGGAGGTTACTCAAACCCAAGTCCCAAGAGGGGAAAAGCGGCCCCATTGAGGCATGATATCCAAACTCTGATCCCAGTTCAGTATATACCCTTTCTTCCTAAGGCTCAGGAGCAGAAGTATGGGGGAAGATGGTTGAATGGACCAGATTTGAAGGATTTCATATTGCATGTGGCCAATTGAAATGCAGATGAGGATGTTGGAGATTCTGGGAAAATGTGGTGAACATGACACTCTTTGCGAGCTAGAAATTAAAACCATGCAGTGCATTGTGTGTGTGTGTGCACATGCACGTGTGTGCACACACCACACGTGTTTATACATGTAGGGCAATGTTTTGAAGACTGGTAAAAAAAAAATACCTATAGTTTACTCCCAGGTAGACTATCCACAAGGCATCCTTAATCCTAGGCTGGCTACTTCCTTACTTTTCTCCCTGTCTTTCCCATCTTTCTCTCTCTTACCTCATTCAAGCAGGGCTCAACATGATTACAAGTACACCTGCAATCCTTTCCCTTCCTCCAATATGGCTTCTGATTCAATCTGCACTCAAAATAGAAATTATTTTGTATTACATACTATTTGGAATTCTATGAGCTTCCTCTTTCCTTTCATTGACACAGGCAATCAAAGCCAGGTTATATTTGATCTTCTTAAATAGCAGGTATAATCACACCAACAGAGCATTCCCATCCACCCTCTGGGTCTCACATCCCCCACCTGCACTATAAGGGAACTGAAATAAGTGGCCCCAAAGCTCCTCTCCATCTCTGATGATGTCCTGAGTCTCTAAGCCCCAGCCGCCTAGTGTATCTCAACCCAGTCCAGCCCACTGGCTAGACCAGCCTGGGTTCCAGCACCAAGGCCAGTTCTCAGTCGCACTTATGCAAAGCTTATTTTAACCTCACTGGTCCCAAAGTTTCAGGAGAACTGTGTAATTAACCTGGGTTGGGACTGCAGATCCCTGCTGCCTGTAGCTGGTCAGATCTGCAGAGTGGTGTGAAATTGTTGACAGACAAAGTATAGGGGTGAATCATAATGAGATTTATGGACTACTAGGTTTTTGGCACTCATTCACTTGTCCCTTGCCCTCCTTACTCCACTCCCCAACCAGTCCACTAACTCATTGTGGTGCAGGAATACATGGTGGTCCAGGGATACACGACTGTCAGGGTTGCTGGAGGGGATCCCAAGATGGAATGGGAGCTGGAATAAGAGTTGGAGACATCTGTGGCTCCAGCCCAACTCTGCCAGGTGTGACCCTGTGCAGGTCACTTCGCTCTCTGGGACTTAATTTAGTCATGAGATGGTTGAGCCAGATGTCCTCTCAGATTCCAAGCAGACTGTCTTAGTCTGGCTTTCCCCAGAAACAGACACTGAGTCTAGGATTCAAGTGCAAGCAGTTTATTTGGGACATGAGCCCAGGAAGCACCAGTAGCAGAATCAGGAAGTGAGACAGGGAAATAAGCCAACACAAAGTCTGTAAATGAGCAGTTTACCACCGTGGACAACTGGGCTTCAATCTCAGTGGGAACTTTTGGGAGACAGTGTAGGACATGTGTTTCAGAATTGTCCCTCATGAGAAGCGACAAGGTAATTAATCACCAAATTCCCATTTGTCATTCATTGGGAGCTTCTCTCAGGGTGCTAAATCCCTAGCATTTACAGCCTTCTCAGGGAGGGGCGGGGGATGTGATCTCACTGCTAGAGAAAGCCCTCAGGCAGGGAGATGCAGGTGCTTGCAATAAGAGACTCTCAGCAGACACAGAACCAGTGAGTGCTAAGGGGATATGGGTAGGACACTGACAGCATCTGCCATGCATATTTAATGACCTTAAAATTCTATGACTTCCTTTGACCAAACTAAGAGTGAGAAGAACCATCCATCTTGAAAGGACTAGTAGACAAAGATTTCTTTTTGCTTTGAATGTCTAACCCTCCCTTCCTCTAAAGCTAAAAGCTCATACATTCTGAGAATCTTCCTTAAATTAAGAAATATGATAGCCTATGTTATAGTCTCAGGTCTACCAGTTATTATGGGAAAATTAGTCAACCTCTGTGAGCTTCAACTTCCACACCTTAAAGAAGGAACACTAATACTTACCTTGAATTGTTGTCATTATAATTCAATGTACTGAGCAAGTGGGCAAAAGAAAGGCTGAGTTGGGCTGGGGCTGGGGGAACTGATGGGAATACATCTAATCTTCCAGTAGAATGTCCAATAGTCCATGTTATGGCATAGGAAGCAGAATAGGGAACGGGAGCTGGATCTGAACTAGGTTCTATATCCAAGGAGGCAACCAATGTGATGGTGGGACACAACAGTGGGAGTTTGTGGTGGAGGAAGTACACTAAGTTCTGTGGGAGACATAGACCTGGCTCTAGATAACACTCTGCTTTAGAACATCAGACATAAAACCAGATAGGCTGATAAGGGAAACAGAGCTTAGATTCAGGGAGAAGGAATTACCCAAGTTGGGAAGCATGTTCCAGGACAGTCCAAAGAGGAAAGCCAAATACGAGTCATGATCTAGGGAGAAACTGGGGTAAGCCTGATGCTATGTGTATAGGGCTCACATCGGAAACTTTGCTTAGAACTGAAGCAACCACAGAAGTATTCATTCCAAAGGTTACTTAATGGAAGCAAAAATGTGTCTTAAAATATGGCCATCATTGGTGAAAATTGACATGACTCAGGAATCAGGTTCATGCAATCACTTTCTTTGATTAAAAAGTTGTCAGAGTAGGGATAAAGAATTCTTGTGTCTTCTTATCACATTTCATGGACTTTACAGACCCTGAAAAATTGGTGACTTGCATGGAGGGACCTAGAAGAGGGTGCAAATCATAGTGACCTAGTGGATAAGAGGGAAGTGTTTGGGTATTCAGAAATGGGTATGTCTGTAGAGTGCACACTGTTGAGAGTGGATGTCCAAAGAATCAGGTCCATGAGAACAGAGAAGAGAAGAACAATAACAGGATACAAACTGGTGGGTTGGCAGAATAGAAAAAGCAAGACAAACAGGGGTGGAGGATGGAAAGATTCAGTATTTGCCAAGGATGAAGGAGTCTTGTATGTAGACTTCTGGGCAAGAGGGAGCTATGACCAATGCTGAGCCAGTTTGGTTGTACTTGCTGCTGGGGACTTTGATTGTTACCTGGGGCCTGCTTTGCAAATCCTACCACCTCAGCACCAAGCTAGTCCAAGTGTCGCTGTGCTAAAGTCAAATGTCATCCCACCCTCACCATGTGTTGTGATAAACAATCCAACTCCATCCCTTCGAGGAGCTCCCTCACTAGCTGCAACTACAAACCACCCTCAGCATAGGTGGCAACTGACAGCTAGGGACAAAAAAAATGGACTTAGAGGGAAGAGAGACTCTCTGCTGGGGGGGGGGGGGACGGCTACCAAAGTGGAGACATGTAATTAGGGAGGGAAAGAGAAAGAACCTTGGAAAAAGAGGAAGGCAAAGAGGAGGAGATAAAAAGAGAATGATGGTGGTGCAGAAGACTAGGTGGAGGAAGCTCTTTCAGCAAGTCAGGGATCCCCTGAGGTGCCATGATGAATGAGCAGAGCAATTATCGCTCTACTTGGCGGAATGCTATGTACCACACAGATGGAGAGCTGTCCATGGTACCAGGGTAACTGTGCATGAAAACCCGTGCGGCAGGCCTACGAGAGTGACACCCTGCCCAAGGGTGGCAGCCATCTGCCCCATTGTATGAGCACACAACATGAGCCTACACATCTGTGCTTCCACGGCACTCAGCCACACTCCCTTACTGGGGCTCTCATCACTCTGTATTACAGTTAGCTGTCCGCCTGTCTGTGAGAGTAAGACTTCTTTGAGAGCAACTGCCTTCTCTTATAGATTGTTTATCTTGAGAAAACTAAGGGCTCCCTGGACCATAATGAGTGCTTTGAAAGTTTGCGTAATAAATAAGTCATTTGTGCACAGGGATGATGGTGTGTGTGTGTGCGTGTGTTTCACAGATGTGAGGCTGGACATGTGAGGGCAAATAAAAAAAAATCGGAGAGGTGTTCCAATACAATATTTCTTAAATTTCTCTGATTAGTCCCGGAGAGTCAGCCAGGATGCATATTAAAAATATGCACTTTCCTAGCGCTGTCCCTGAATCAGAACTCCACTGTTGGGCCTGAGAATATGCATTTTCTCTCCCTCCACAGGTGATACTGATGGCCAACCAGGTCTGAGAACCACTGTTCTATAGGCATTTATTGCATTTACAAGCAATTGATTTATAGGTGACTAGGACGCTGAGGGTCCTTTGACAGCATCCGGAACAAATCCACACTGGACAAATGAAAAAAAGTTGAGGCCCGGTGAGGAGATTGGCCTTCCCCAACTCCACGCTGCGACCTGGTACTTCCGCTGGCGAGGTGCCGCACAGATCGCCCCATTGCTCCCTCCCCCCGCACCCCCTCCCTCCGCAATCTTTGTGGTCCCGGGGATGTTACGCTTCAAAGACTTCCGAAAGCTTTGCAGAGAGCGCAGTGCGCTGTCCAGCTTCGCGTGCTCCTGAAGCACGCCGGCCTGCAGCTGGGCGAACTCCTGCGTCCGGCACTGCGGTGAGTTACACGACTGGTGGGCGGCCCTGCAGTGCGGACTGCAGCAGCGCCCGCCTGCAGTGCCCCCCCGCCCCGCCCCCTGCACCCAGCCGCGCGCCGATCCCGCCACAACAGCCACAGCCGCAGCGCAGGGCTCCTCTTGCTGCGCGTTATCCAAATTCAGGCTAGAGATGACGACCCGGTCCCTGGCACGTTAGCTCGCTGCTGGCTGATCGATTCCCCAGTTAAGGGACCGCACAAGCAGAGGAAGTAGATTAAAATATAATGTATTGCATTGAAATTTAACACAGTGCTATACATAATATTCAGCCGGATTTGCATATTCACGCTTTCCCTCCCTCCTCCCCAATTTCTCCTGGAGGGTCCCATCGGCCCTTTCTTGTTAAGCTTCTGTCACTGCCGGACAAAGAAATTTAATGACTTGAGGGGCTAGAAGGGCCTTCAAAATGTCATCTACCTAGCTCTGTTTCTGACCCAGGAATATTGAAATCCTGAACTCTGCCCTTAAACTTGGTGAAGAGGGAAGAAGGAAGTCTGAAGTAGACCTGTTGGGTGGTTTACATTTCACCTTCGACCCGCTCCATTGTGTCCTCTTCTGTCTGGCCTTTCATCCTCAAACCTCTGCTTTGAGCTAGGAGAAACCAGCTGGACTTTCTTTGCTGTCCCCCACCCCTCAACTGATTTCCTAGCCTCAGCAACAAGCCCCACCCTCCTATTTTCATTAGCATCCTTCTCACTTGATTGGGAGCCCAGCTTATAGGGGATAATGTTAGATAAATGCCGAGTCTCCAGAGGCTTTAAACCGTGGTAGGACAAGTACCTGAGAAAAGAACTCAGTGTGTTGAAAAGAATGACAGCCAAAGAATCCCATTTAATTTGATGGAGCGATGAATATTTAAAGTTTTATAAAGAAATACAGGAAAGCAATCAGGCTTATTCAGGCGTGTGCTCCGGGGAACAGAGTACCGCTCCCCATGTTGACAATATGGGGATGGGAGATGGGGATGAGGGTGGGGGTGGGGGACATACACATAAATAGTCCATATTCTCTCCATTCTTTGTATTGAGGTGAAAAAGAGCTTACCAGTGCAGTTCAAGAAAAAGCAGGGGGGAAAAATCCTCCCAGATAATTATCATAACGTGCTGACACCCTAAACAGTTCCTTTTTAAAATTGAATTTCTAATATCATCACTTTGGAGATTATAATATTGAGACATGAATCCCTTGGCAAATGATTCGGGAACCATACATGCTGTGATAAAGGCACCTGCCACAGAAACAGGAGGGGACATAAATCTCCTGCACCGTGTGTGTGGAATGCCTAATTATACCACCCTTTCGGCAGAGTGGGGTCATCAGACACCTCCAAACTGCCATTCCAAGGGCAGTTAATTCATTGTAAAGAGGTACCAGATATTTTCATTTTGTATCAGCCACCATGTCAAGTCCAGTTATCAGAGAACTAGCATGAGATAGAATCCCTGCCTTCAAAAACCTCCCAGTCCTCTTGGAGAGACGGGTGTGTGTGCACAGGACAAATCTTAATGGTAGTCCAGCACAGAGCAAAAAGGAGAAGCTAAGGGCTAATTGGAAAGCCAGTGGGGAATCTGTCAATATGGATTGTGGAATAGGGGAAGGCTTCCTATTACTCACTGTGGCAGTCACCATCATTGCCCTGCTGTTATCTCTTGAGCATTCACCTTTACACAGCTAAGTTGCTACTATGAACACCTGAGACTTTATGTCTGAACGTGTTTCCTGGCCAAGGGAGCTAGTTGTGCTGGAGAATTAATGTCCCTGAAAGATCTCGGCCAATGATAGATGGCAGTAGGTGGATAACCACTCCTCACCCCTGGAGTGGGCAGTTCAGAGCATGCTTTATGCTGCATCCCATGGATTCCCCAGGGAAGCAAGCCCACCCCACTCCCCATCCGATCCTTACTAGCCTGCTTACCCACGATCCCATAACCCATCTTTCACAAGGACTCAAAGTTTACTGCATAGTTGGTACATCCCTACTCCCTCGTGAAAATACTTGCTTGATAACACACCCTTTATTAGGTTCTTTCCCTTTTTTTCACTCCCTACTGACATTTTCTAGGTCACCTCTCAAATAAAATACTTGTACTCAACCCCCCATCTAAAGGTCTGTTTCTGGAGGAACCCAAACTCATATAATACCAATAGCTGCCTTTCATTAAAAGTCAACCATGCCAGGTGCTGTCCTGGCTTTTATACTATTTCTAATCCTTGCAATAATCCTGAAGGGAATAAATTATTTTTTCCATTTTACAGATGAAAAACTGAGGCCCAGAGGGTGAAAGCGACTTTTTTCAAGGTCACAGAAAATGTTAGAGACCTTGAGACAGTGAAGTACCTAAGACTCATCAGTGACCATTCCTTCCCTCTCCCTAGAACCACACCCAAGATGAAGGGAACAAAGGATACCTTTGAAAGTGTGATAGATTCAACAGTCTCTCTTTCAAGGGGAAAAATACCATGCACATATACATATGAAATTGGCTATACAATTTCAGGTGGGTTATAATCCCCCTTAGAGTCATCCATGGGCTCCAGATTAAGAAACTCTTTTAAGAAGGACTAAAACTTTCAAAAACATGGGGGCAAAATACCTTCCTGGGGATTTGAGTAGGTAGGGAAACTATGAAGGGGACATAGGTCAGCAGGGAGTAGCAGGGACAGTGGATGACAAACATATCACAAACATACCCACCATTGGTGGACCGCACAGGGGTACAGAGGAACCTGGGGAGCTGGGCAGAAGGAGAGTGTTCCCTGGATGAATGAAAGCTGGGAAGGAATGTTGGAGGAATACTCGATATCCCAAAAGAATCCAGACCCTTGAGGAAGATATGAAAATTCCTCTCTAGCCCCAATTATAGATTTTTTAAAAATGTTTATTTATTTTTGAGAGACAGGGTGGGGCAAAGAGAGAGGGAGAGAGATAATCCCAAGCAGGCTCCTTGATATCAGCACACAGCCTGATGCAGGGCTCAATCCCACAAACCATGAGATCATGACCTGAGCCCAAATCAAGACTCAGATACTTAATGGACTGAGCCACCTAGGTGCCCTTCAATTATAGATTCTTATGCTGAGCCTTTTTGTCACTGATATCTCAGTCATTTGACCCCAGTACTCCCCATCCCAAGGCCTTCATCTCGTCACTGGCCATCCAATCACACATGACATCCTGAGCTTTCTGACAGAGGTACAACTATGGCATCTGGAAAACAGAAATCATGCTAGGTATTTCAAACAGAGGGGAATTTAATACAGGGCATGTATAGCAAAGGTGTTGGTTGGATTTTTAAAAGCAAAAAGAGAGCGGCTCCTGGGTGGCTCAGTCAGTTAAGTGTCCAACTCTTGGTTTTGGCTCGGTTCTTGTGGTTCGTGGGCTTGAGCCCCACATGGAGCTCCACACTGACAGTGAGAAGCCTGCTTGGGATTCTCTTTCCCTCTCTCTCTGCCCCTCCCCTGCTCTCTCTTTCTCTCTCAAAATAAATAAACTTTAAATTTAAAAAACTAATTAAAAAAATAAAAGCAAAAAAAGAGAATGATAACTTCAAGAAGCCATAACTGCTCCCAGAGCTGAAACTGTAAAAAGGGGGAAGTTTCATAATCCAGGTCCCAGGATCCTGCATTCTCTGACATAGCAGTGACATAGCGGAACCACCACTAAAACTGGGCAGAATCCCCAGGCCCACATCCCTGCCAATGCTGTTACCAGAAGCAGAAATAGCTTCCATCTTCTTCATGCCTTCTAATCTCACTTGAGTGCTTCCCATCAGTAGACCCTGTGCGGAATTCAGCTAGCAAGGGAGTCTTGGAAATGAGTTTTTTCGGGTGCCCAGACCCCTGTGGCACAGAGGAGAGGAAGAAAGAGCAGGTATGGGTCTCTTGGCAACAGGCAATATTCAGTACAATCCTAAAAACCTACAAGTCCTTATTCTCCTTTGCTCTGGCCACAAATGTGTATCCTTCCATCTGTCCATCTGTGTTAAACCCTGGCTCTTGTTTAAAGCAAGCTCATCTCTCTCTCCATCTTATCCTCACTAGCCTTCTTACCCGGGATCCCATAACCCATCTTTCACAAGGACTCAAAATTTACGGCATAGTTGGTACATCCCTACTCCCTCCTGACTACCCCAAATCCTAGAGCACATACATGCTGGTTCTTTCTGGTATTTCCAAGTTGATAAATTGCAGGACAAAGTCCCATGATCCCTTGAGTTTCCACCGTAGCAAAATAAAAACAATGGGCCTCACTTCTGCCTGAAATACCTATATTCGTCCTCTGGCAGACGGCCAGTTTCATCTCCAAGGGGGCTGCTCTAAGCTCCCTCTCCCCTCAAATCCCACTTCCTCTCTCTGTACCATGCAATTTATAAGATCCAGACCACATATCACTTCCCTCCACCTCAGAATCATCTCCTTTTCCTTTGTTTATTTCCTCTGGTCTCTGCAGAAGAAAGGACTCCTTTCTCTTTCTAGGGTTCACGCCTGAACCCTTCCTACCTCTCCCTTCCCCCAGGAAGATCTCTTCTTGCTTTCTCTCTACACTGGCTGCTTGGCTCTGGCTTACACCCAAGTGTTTCCCACCCCCAAGAAAGTCTTTCCTCCATTCTGATTTCTCTTGAGCTTCCATCCCACCTTCCACCCTCCTTTCACAGCTAAACTTCTCGAAAAAGTATTATATGCTCACCGCCTCTACTTCCTCACCTCCCACTCAGTCCCAACCACTAGCAATCTGGTTTCCATACTCATAACACTGCAGAAATTGCTCTCTTAAAGGCCACCAATGACCTCTGAATTGCCAAACCTGATAGCTCTTATGGTTACTAGTTACCATCCTCATAGACCTACTCCTTTGCCAGGTCAAATACACCATGTAACCATATTCTGAGCCAGCGGTCCTAGTTGGTATGTCACAGCACTTGGGTGTGCTGGATATTGGTCACAGGCAGGCCTGGGATGCACCATTCAGCCATATGGGTGATTACAGTATGGAAATATTTCCAAACCACCGCCAGAGTCCCCTTTCCACCACCTGGCTGCCAGAGCCCCTGATCTAGGACCCCAAGGCAGATCTCATTATGTAACAGTGAGACAGAACTGTATCTTGTGTGGTAGGGGGCTTTTGATCTTATTGGTTGGTACCTGTATGTACCAGTTGTTAGAGATTTTCAATATCACCATGCTTACTGCTGTGCTGAGATATTGATTCATTCAGTACTGGAGATAGCCAAGTAGAGTCAGGGGAGCTGAGGGAAAATCAGCCCCAGTGAAGAGCAGCCTCTCTATATACACTCCATGTGCCATACAAATATCATTTTCTATGTGAGCCTTGGCACGGGGACACTGAGAAGCAAAGCTCTAAGCCCCTCCCCTTCCTTGATTCCCATGATAGGAGCCTGCTCTAATATCCCTTGCAGGCTGCTTCTCTATTTCCTTGCCTAACTTCTCTAAGAGGTTGACCTTGGACAAGCTACTTAATCTTGTTGAGCCTCAGGCTCCTCCTCCATAAAATGGGGCTAACAGATTTCTGCTTTGTGTAGAGGATCATGGGTAATATGTGTAAAATGGCTAGTGTAGGACCACACATGGAGTAAAGCCAAATAAGTGTAGGCTCCTAACCCCCACCTCGCTCTCACTCTATATTTTCTCCCCTGGGGATGTGCTCTACTTCCACCTCCATTCTACATCTGACTATTTCTTCCAGACCCATTTATTGAATCATGTCCTGGACAAGATGACCTAGGGTCCCCAAGCTCTCAAACTCCAAATGTCCATTGTGGAGCTCATCATTCCCCCACCTCCCACTTTCTCCTATCTTCCCAGTATCTCTCAAGGACGCCAATCACTCTTTAAGTTAAGTAGGCTTCATAACATGAAGTGAGTTTGACCATGATCCTCCTTCCTCTCAGATGCCACAATCTTGTCCCCCCGAGGTCTGGTTCATTCTACTTCTCACATCTACCCCCTTTTATTGTCACTAAGATAGCCTTCAATCTGACTCCTTTTCCCCCTTACCTGGACTATTTCAATACATTTATAAATGCTTTTCTGTTGTTAGGTTTTTATCCTGTCAGTTCAACCACCAAACCCTTACAAAGATCAGTTCAAAACACTACAGTTTTGTCCAGTTGGGATGCACAAAGGAACCCAGACCCCTACCTTCACATTCAAGCCACTGACAGCGGAGTCTGCTCCTACCTCCTGCTATGCTCTTATAAAATAATAATAGTAATAACAACTAACACGTCTTGAAAACTTAGTCTGTGCCACTCTAATACTCCAAAGTCATTTAAATAATTTGATCTTCTCATCCAGCTTGTGACATTGTCAGTATTATTAATCTCACTTTACTGTTGAAGGAATGGAACCTCAAGGAGGGTCAGCAACCAACCTGAAGTAACTTTCCTTACAGGCAGGGGACTTAAATTTAAACCAAGAGTCTATATCCAGAGCCCGCATTTCTCACCACTGTGCCTTTTTCTTCCATTGCTTTGGCCACACCAGAAAATTCCCCACACTCACTTTCCTGCCCTGCCTCCTTGCCTTCACCTGAACTATTACCCCAACCTGGACCGTCAGTTTGCCTCATCTCTTTTCCCACCAAAAAATGCCATCCATCCTTCAAGTGTCATTCAAATGTCAATACCTCCTTGAAGTCTTGTCTGAGTCCCTTGCTTTACAAGTGTTCCCTTCAGGGGCACCTGGGTGGCTCTGTCTGTTAAGCATCTGACTCTTGATTTCAGCTTCAGGTCATGATCTGAGGGTTGTGGGATTGAGCCCCGCGTCAGGCTCTGCACTGAGCATGGAGCCTGCTTGAGATTCTCTCTCTGTCTCCCTCTGCTCCTCTCTCCCACTCACGTGTTTTCTCTCCTTCTCTCTCTGTCTCTCTCCCCCTAAGAAAAATTTTTAAAAAGTGATCTCTCTATTCTGGAAATACAGAATTTCCCCAAACTTTTCACTTTTACCTTATTCTCTGATATTATAG
Source organism: Cryptoprocta ferox (assembly GCA_028646485.1). Taxonomy (NCBI): domain Eukaryota; kingdom Metazoa; phylum Chordata; class Mammalia; order Carnivora; family Eupleridae; genus Cryptoprocta; species Cryptoprocta ferox. The sequence goes on from CM053577.1 coordinate 106,363,740, forward strand.
TCATACAGAGCTGGTCGGTTATACCAGAGTGTAGGATGGGGCCACAGCTGTTCTTTCCCTTAATCCTTGTCTGTACTTTTCACATGAAACCTACAAAGGCAGTTTTATTAGAGGGAGTTGAATTATTGTCCTGCTTGGGATCAGGAATGGGTTGGTTTCTGCCCCACTCTCCAAGTCCCTTTGAAAGAAAAGCCAAGGGCTTGATTAAGGAACGGAAAGAATTTTGTAGTCAGTCAATTCCTGCTGCGATAAATCTCTTGGGTGAAGGATGCTAAGGCAGGGACATAAATGACAACAGCTATGCTTCCACAGTTGACTGGATTATAAAACAAACCACATGCTTATGACTATATGCTCCAAACAATACATAAAAGAAGGCAGGGAGAGGTGAAGGAAGGAACTAAGAGCTGGTGTGAAAGCAGGGAATCTGCCCTGTCCATTTGGGAGACTGGGACTGTGATTTTTCCTTACCCCGATTCTTCTCAAACAAGTTTATTTCACAACCAGTCACTTATAGCACAGGCTCTGGAGTTCAAGTGCCAGGGATAGCATGCTGACTCTGCCACCTGCCAACTCCCTGACCTAGCAAGTTACTCAGCCTCTCTGTGCCATGTTTCTCTATCTGTAAAACGGGGACAATAACAGTACCTGCCTCACAGGGTTTTGTGAGAATTAAATAAAATAACCATTGTCCAGGGCAAAGAGGAGTGGCCAGCACACAGTGCACCAAAATGTTGTCTGGCAACCCTGCTGTTATATGCCTGATGGCAAGACAGGAGATGGGGCTGGGGGTACAAGGTAATCGGGTGAAGCACTGGGGAGGACTGGGGCAAGTGCCTGGGTGAAGCTAAGTGCTCTGGTCTTTCCCAGGTCCCCTCGGGCACTTGCCACAGCCCAGTGTTTCTGCTTCAACACCACCCTTAGGATCTGGGGACTCCCTGGTGGGAGGCAAAAGCCAGGGAAGTCAATGGAATTGGCCCATTGTCCGTTGAGTCATGGCATCTCAAGTCCCATTCTGGATGGCTATTTTCTTTACTGCTTTTCATTGGATCCTAGAGATCATTTAGTTCCTACTCTTCCATTTCAGAGGTGGAGAAGGTGAGACCCAGAGAAAGTTAGAGTTGAACAAGGTCACACCAAAGAACCAGAATCCAGATCCCTCTATCTTCCCCTCTATCTTCCCCTTCCCCACTATCCCACAAGCCCAGGGTCTCTTAACTCTGCATTTGCTAGGCTGGTTCTCCCAGGCTGCAAATTCTGCACCAAGCTGGCCCTGGTGGCCTTGGCCTTCCCTTTGCTGGATGCCTACTGCACCTCAGGCTGTACCAGATAATTTGTGGCATCCAGGCCAGTATTAGAGAAGCTCCTCTGTACACAGGAAGGGGTCTGGGATGTGGATCAGATGATTTGACTTGGAATCCAGGGCCATCCATTCAGAGTTTCAAACTCTCGGAGCCATCACGTTATGTGTCTTTGTTTGTAAAATGGGGATGATGATCTATTTCATGCGATTGTTGTGAGGAACAAGTGAGGTAGCATTTGGGAATGCTCTTTATAGACTTCAAGGCACTGTGCCAGCACTGGTTTGTGTCCTTTCTATCTGGGAAGAGACTGCTTTCTCCTTCCCTCTCTTCTCCCTACAGTATTTAGCCGAGTGCTGAGTGCTCAGTGGTGCATAGAAGACACTCGGAGACACGGCTCTGTTGATTGAATATGATCTCCCAGGACCTTCTGACCTGTTGATGCATCAGGCACCCGACCCCACACCTGGCGTTGGGGCAAGAGGGTGAGGCTGTGCAGGGAGCCCATGGGGAAGGGGAGGAGTAAACAGAGAGCTTGAAGATGAAAAGTAAACTGGATTTAGAAAACAAACTGGAGCTAATGGCTGTAGGTGGTGTTAGTCATGCTGTTAAGGAATTTGGGAATACATATGCATACTAATAGGGATTTATTTGGGCTGCTTCTTACTCCAGCACTTGGGAAGGGAGGAGGGGTAGAGGGCACTGCAGGATTAAAAGGCACTGGATCTTCATCTCCAGATCTCCAGAAAGTGCACTCTGGGGGTGGGCCTCGGCTTCTGAGGATCCGTTTGCCCGAGTTCTACAAGGCCTGTGGGATAAGCTGGCTGAATGGGGTGCTAAGAATTTAGGAGTGGTTCCTCACTTCCAGCTCATATGGTAGATCAGTGGAGGGAGATCCCACGACCTTAGGAATCTGTGCCCACAAAGTTAGTTTTTAGAGGTACCATGGGAGACTCTGAGAAGCATCTAGTGCATTCTGGGGATTACAGACTGCACCTCTTACATGGACAGGCTCCACAGTCCCCACCCTATGACTCCATATGCTCAGGCACATGGCTCTGTCCTACCATCTAAGCTGAATCCCTCACTGATGTTTACACCAGTTTCTTCTCTTTTTCACACTAGAGAGGCTCCCCATAGTCCTTTGCACAGATAGTCCTATCTGTTAGGAAGGCCCAGGCCAAGTCGGCCTTCTCTTCCTCATGCTAAAGTCCTCCCCACTCCGCCCCTCCTGAGAACTCTTCTGATCAGGAGCTGTGATCCCACTGAGCAAGTGGGTATTGGGAGCCAGCCATGTGCCCAGAAGGGTGCTGGGGGGGGGGGAGGCTAGAGTCCAGCTAGAAAGCCAAGATATGCAGACAATAGGATGAGGCTAGTCACGAGTGCCCAGGTGAGCAGGGGAAGATGAGTCATAGCTGGGGGGCAGGGGGAGCTTGGATAATTCAAGTTGAGGTATTGGAGCTATATTCAAGTGTGTAGCGTGGCCCTAATATGCAGCATGAGGCACAAGGCACAGTCACCCTCTGCTACACAGAGTCCTAGAGAAAGGGTGTGTGAAAACTTCTTAAGCACCTGCTAGGAGCTCTCTGGGAAATCATTTATCTGCCCTTGACTCTCAAACTGAAACAAAGAAAAATGTACACAGAGCCTTAAATAATATTCATGCCCTTTGGGCCAGTAATTCTACTTCCAGGAATCTAGAGCAAGCAAAGACACAACAAGACTGTGGGTGGAGAATTTGGTATGAAGATGTCCATTACAGGGCTATATAGAAGAGTGAAAAATAAATAGCCATCTTTAGAATGGCTTGTGTACAAGCTTTCTCTCCTCCTCCACCCCTACCCCCGCCATATTTGGAAGCCCTGGCTCTCCTCCGTGGTCAGCAATCAGTAAAAGCAGGCAGGTGATTAACACAGCAGTCACCCCTACACAGCCCTTCTGGGTTTGCTCAAGCAATCAAAAAACCCACTATCATTGACCTTTCTATCATTGAAGTGGGGTTCTCTTCTGGTGGATTTCCACCATGAATGGTGACGGCAGACTGGTTTTCTCTTGGCCTCACAAGATGTTTCTGGGTCCCCACCCTGCTCCAATTGCCGAGGTCGCTCGCTCAGGAGTTCCCAAAGCTGGGCAGGTCCTTAGAAGGTACACAGCCCAACCCCTTTGAGGGGAAGGCATTGTCACACTGTTTGTTAGTATAAAAGCCATCGTGAGCATCCAGGCCCGGGCTCGGGGATTAGGTGATGTCGATGCAATTCGAAAAATAAACCAGTTGTCCTCAGAATTACCCAAAATGCAAGAAATGAACCATTCATTTAAATACATTTCATGCATATGCATAAAAAAAAAAGAGAGAGAGAGAGAGAAACGATCCAGGTCCTGGCTCTTCATGGAATATCCATTCCCGTCTCTGGGCTGGGAAAACTTTTTGATGAGGCATTCGGCTCACTTTGGAGCAGGGACTGGGACCATCCTACCAGCCTCTCTGGGGGCTCCGGCCCCTCCTCCATGCCATCCTAATGCTTTTCTGAGAGCAGTTCCATCTTGCTCTAGTGCCAGGCTGGTCCTATCTCTGCCACTAGGGACTTCAGTTCTCTCATGGGTGACTCTAGGGTTAAGGAGATAACCTAGCCCCCTTGTCTTGGGGAAATTCAGAGACTGGAACCTGGGGTAAAGCTCCTCCTTATACACCCAACACCACCTCCCCAGAAGCCCCCACCTGTGGTATGCAAAACTCTCAGGTAAGCAAGGGAGGAAATACTGGCTGTGCAGATCTCTCCCTCCATTGTCCCTCCCCCACCCTATTCTCTTCACACTCTCCTTCCTATTCCCTACCTCCTTCTAAGCACCTCCTGCTTTCTCCTTCCTTTCCTTCTCACTTCTTCTCCCTTCCTCTATCCCTACCCCATCTCTGCTTCTCTTTTCTTAAGCCAGCACACCCTGATATACCTTGACTTTTCATCCTGGTCATGCCCTTCTCCCTGCCCCCTCCCCCCCCCCCCAGCCTTTCCAGAATCCCTGCGGAAAGGGGCCTATTTTTCAGGGTCTGCAGTAGGCTAATACGGCAATTTCTCTGGATGCTCATGGAGAGGGTGCCCGGAAAGTGGGGCCTGGGTGCCGGGGGCTTCTGCCAATCTACACCCACCTGTGTGCACAGGCAGGTAGGAGGCAGGGTCTTATATTACAGATTTATCCAGCTGAGCCAATCCTGGGCTGCAGAGACACAGCCACATGCCACATGTGCCTCCCTGTGGGTATCTAGGACAGGTGCAAGGGAGATGTTAGCCACTAGGAGAGAAGAGATGGATTGAGACATTTTCCCTGCCCCTGTCTTAACCAGCTAGAGTATCAGCAGGAATCTCAAATTTTCGTTCAGTGGGACAGGTACATGTACCTCTTGGCAAGCCCAGTAAGGCAGAGCCCCAGTCCAGCCTTCCCAGGAACTGGTTGCTGATCCCAGTGGGCAAAGAGGATAACCAAAGGAAGATGAGACCCTGGCCAGACCCCGACCTTCTGATGTTAAGCCCACAGTCGGCCGGGAGTAGGGACTACCTGCCACGTGCCTTGGACAAGTCGCTTTAGTCTTCTGGCCCTCAGTTTCCTCCCATGTCAGATGAGCGTTGCCGGGAGGATCAAACAAGGAAAGAGTTGCAAAGGTGCTGTGCGAACAGCTGGCGCCACCTCACACTTCACGGATCCCTGTGATACTCACGGAAAGTCTAAGCCTGTGTGTGCGTGTTCCCGGCGCTCATCCTTCACGGGTTCCCCGCCAGGATGCGGGACTCCGAGCTGGGCCCCCGGCCGGGTGGGCACGATCCTCCCAGCCCCCACCCCCAGCCCCGGGCCGGCGCGGCTGGTTTGCGTCCTGCAGGCGGCGGGTCGAAGGCTGCACGGCGCGCTCCGCACGTGAGGCGGCAGCACCGGCGCCGGCTGCAGCGGCGCAGCCCCGGCCGCCCGGCCCGCCTTGCGCAGGGGCAGCCCGCGCCGCCGGGTCGCCGGGCCCGGCCTCCCGGCTTCCGGGGCTCGCGGCCCGCCCGCCGCCCTCCCGCCCCTCCGTGCGGGGCCCGCTGGTCGGCTCTCGCCGTCTCCGCGCCACCCCCGCGGGGTCCGCGAATCCCTCCGGTTTCCGCGGCGGTGGAGGTCGGCGCGAAAGGGGGTGCGCTGGGCGGCGGGCCCGGCTCCTGCAGCTCCGCCGGCCGCCACTGGGGGCTGCAACGCCGGAGAGCTCGGCGGGGACTGTGCGCACGGCCCGGGGTTCTCGGGCGCCTCCGGCCGCCGGGCTTTCTCCACCGCCGGCCCCGCGCTGCCTCCGCAGCCGGCCCGGCTCCCTCCCGGATCCGTGCGTGTGATCGCTGTGCGTGTGTGTGTGTGCGTGTGTGTGTGTCCGGGTGCGCGCGCGTGTGCGCGCGCGCGGGGGGCGGTGTGCACGCGGGGAGTGCGGGGGAGTGTGTTTGTGTGTGTGCGTGTGGGTGTGAGTGCCTGGCTCGCTCTCGCTGAGACACACACACACTCACACACGCACAACCTGGCTGGCTCGTCTGAACTTGAAGACACCCCTCATTCCGAGATGCCCGAGGTCCCTGGGAATGCCCCGGGTTCTTCGATCTGGAAAATCCTACCGGCGTCTTCCTAGGGGGGGGATTATCTCTTTTTGTGGGTTTTTTTTTTTTTTTTGGTGTGTGTGTGTGTGTGTGTGTGTGTGTGTTTTAATCTGGAAGAGAAGAGAACAAGTTGTGCTTTTTCCTCCCTTCTTTTCGCTAAATGCCGTGGATATAACTGAGTAAGCCGTTCAGGGCTCTCTCCGCGTGGACGTCCGAGGCCACCATCTGCCTGCGTTCGCCGGAGCCGGAGGACTTAGCTCGAGCCTGTCTCGGGCGGGGAAGGATGCGTGGCCGAGCCGGGGAGCCCGGGCGCCCCGCGGAGCCGGCCTCGGAGCCTCCCAGCCTGGGGTAGATGCTGCCTCGCCCAGGTGAGTGGTCGCCGCCGCCGCGTCTCCGAGATCCATCGGGGCTTTTGCGGGGAGCTCGGCGCGGGGCTGAACGCGCCTGGGGGAACCGGGAACTTTGCATCCCTTTTTCTTTTTCACTTGAGGACTCCCTCACCGGGGCACTCATGCAGACACCTTCTCTTTTCGCCCATCCCTATCGCGGGAGGTTTCATTTCCTTTCTTTTTTTCCCGGGAGTGGGGGTGAAACTCTGGCTGGGAGCGGGGAGAATGGGTCCGTGCGAGGCCGGCGAGCTGGAGGGAGAGACGGGAGCCTCAGGTGTATGGCAACGTTGGAAGCAGGAGGAGAACTTTGCCGCCAGACCACTCTGTTGCATCTCCCCACATGCGAGGCCTGGCTTCAGCTATTGCTGGGGGCTGGGTCGGACGCCAGGGCTCCCTGCGCTCCGTGGGCTGAATGGGGTGGGGTAGAGCTGGGTGCGGAGGGCTTGATTCGGCGCTGATGAAGGGAAGGCAGGCATCATTGCAGTTTGGGGAGGCAGGTAGGGCAGGCGCAGGGCCCTATCCTGGCTTCAGGCAGAAGGCAGGGAGATCCGGGGGGGATTGCGTGTGTGCAGCTTGGGGCATCAGAATGGCATGATGAAGCAATATGGAAACTGGCATTAGCCGTGCCTGGTTGGTAGGTCTGTTTCCCACCTAGCCCTGCCCTGGTTCTAAGGTTGGCCTGAGCAGGAACGGGGTAGAGGGATGGACTGTTCTGAGGCCGGCAGGGCTGTGCTCTGCACAGAGCAGAGGCAACGACAGGGAGGTGTCTTGCTCATCTGCTCGTCCCTCACCCCAGTACAAAGGACATAGGCAGCAAGTTCGAGGGAGCTGGAGCCCCTGAAAGCCAGCGCCTGAGAAAGAATGAGGAGTGAGCCTGAGCAGAGACTGTGGAGGGACTGAGCAAGGCCAACACCAAGTGCATGCTGAGAATCACAGACACCACAGACAGAAGACAGACAGTCACTTGGTGGGGAGAGGGAGCTGGAGGCATAAGCTGGCTGTAGACGCTGACCCCCTGCCTTGCCACAGGGCTGTGTGGGTCGGGGGAGGGGTGTGCAGTGGCTGCAATGGACTGATTGGCCTTGTGGGGCTGGGGGGAGGGCACAGGCTGCTTCAGGAAATTGACCCCTGTGGCTGGGGAGGAGCAAGGCTGGGGAGAAAACTGCCGGGCTCTGAGCTGTGAAGTTCCAGAGACCCAGGCTGGTGGAGGGAGGGAGGTTCTGGGTGGGCCGTTGTAGGTAAATGGGGGCCGGTTTGGAACTCATGGGGAGGCCGAGGTGGGGAACTGGGTATGTGGGTCCCCGGGACCAGGGGAGACTGGGAGTGTGGGTTCCTGGTCTTGGGGTTGTGCCCAGGGCTGGTTGCCTCCCGTGGCTTCACACAGCCACTGTACAATGGAGCCTAGCCAGCATGGGACTCGCGTGTGGGGTACTTTGGAGGCTAGAGGGGGTCAGGGTCATGCAGGGGGAACTGGGAAGCTCGTGTGGGCCTGGTCATGGACTTGTCAGCCTCCACGGACCACACCAGCTCCCGGGGCCCTTCTGCTGACGCTGGAATGTCGTCTTTCCTTTCTGACTCTGGCTGGGATGCAGAGTTCAGTCTCTTTCCTCCAGCTCCTCACATGCGTCTGCTCAGGCCCCCTGCCCAGCCCTCAATTTAGAGTTTCTGGTCTAATTCCTGCCCAGGAATATCATTACTTATCTTCCTGCCCTCGCCCTGGGGAATACAAACAGCAAACTTGGCATTTCGGTCTCAGCCTCTGGCGCTACTTCTCCCGGAGGAGGTCAGCTCCCAGCTGCAGCTCCTGGCCGGCTGGACCGGGTGCCCAGCAGTGGTGGCTGGGGCTTGGGCTCCCCACTCCCTGCTCTTCCTGGGTGCCAGTTCTTTGCCCAGGCCCAGAAATCTGAGCAGCTGGGGAGTGTGCCCTGAGAGAGGGTGAGCAGGGAGCTTCCCTGAGGGGAGACTGAGGAGGAGGATTTGGATGGGGTGGGAAATGTAGATGAGGTAGGTGGCGCCACTGGGGAAATTGGCTGCCTTTTGGCCACCCCAGCTCTGGCTTGACTGGAGTGGGAGTCAGCTTTGTGATCTCAGCTGAAGCTCTAAAGTAAAACCAAGGGTCCTGGGGTTCTGGCCTCCGCGTGTCAGGCTTGTGGAGTCTCTCCAGCCAGTCTTATCTCCTTCAGAAAGTCCCCTGGCTAAGGTGGAGATGAGCACAATTATTGGCATCTGGGGCATTCCCATTCTGCTGCCGGAGATGGTAGAGCAAGGAAACCAACCAGAGAGAGCCAAGTGGAATTGGACCCTGGACAGAAGCAACGCCAATGTGGGTGTTTTGCGATTTTTCTTGGGACACCGTTGGTGTTTTAGGGTCCAACTGCTTTGAAGGGATAGAGTTGGCATATAATGGAAAGCAGCTTACACTTGGAGGGCCCGGGTTCAAATTCTGCCACTGCCGCATCTTTGTTGGCTAATGACTGGAGCCTCCATGTTCTCATTTGGTGAAAGGAAACAGTAGCATAATGCCTCGTAGATGGGTTGTAAACTCATGTTTGGCCTGGTGTCCCCCAGACTCCTGTTCGGATCTAGAGGAGTGTTTGGTTGGATGGGGAGGGGGCCCTAATACCCCTGGCTTTCCCCACCCGCCTAGCTGTCTGGGCGGTTTGATGCCATCACACATATAAACTGATCTTAAAAAGACTCCAGAAGCCCTCCAGAAAACTTTGGGAATTGATATTTGGAGAGCAAATGTCACCTCTGGGGCTATGGCACCCGCCTCCTTTCTCATTTGCTCCGGATTTTTACAGCCATGCACATTTGCTTAGGAAGCACAGGCTCCATGTTTTACAAGTGTCATCTGTCACACTCTTCTAGCTGAGGCTTGAGTGTGAAATTTCTCCCAGAGCCTGGTCCCTCCCTTCTCTTCCCTGACTCTGCCTCTTTCTGCCCCAAGAATGACCTCACTAGGATGGGGTCAGGTCCAGACCCAGTGAATGGGCATGGCTTCTGCCGGGGTATGCACAGGGCCTGTCATTGGACCTGGGTCCCATCAGTAGAGTTGGAGAGAGAGGCTCAGACCCAGGGTGCATTTAGCGAGGTCTGACTAATGAACCAACTGGAATAGGACTGGAGATGGAGGTGTACCATAATGAGCATACCTAAGAAGAGGTGTTCTCAGGGAGCAGGCAGTCAGATATGAGGTGGTGACCAGGGAGCATGGCCGTGTCTGGCCTGCTCAGAGTGAGGGCAATCAGGAGGGCTCCTTGGAGGAGGTGAGGATTTCAGGAACAGCAAAAGCCCATAGAAGTCCACAGAAGACAGATTTTGTTTTCTCTGAAATTCTTAGAGGTTACTGGGGATTTGGGAGGCTTTAGGGGTGGGTTACTGAGCAAGCAGAATGGATATTCTGAGAATTTCTTAGGCTCTCAGGACCAGCTTCCTGAAGCAATTTCTTAGTTGCTTATCATTTGCCAGGCACAGTGATAGAGCTTCACATTATTATCTCATCGAATTCTCCCAACTCTATGAAATTGTCACTATTCTCACCTCGACCTTACAGATGAGAACACTGAGGTTCAGAGAAGTCGGGACCTGCCAGGTCGCTAGTATGTGACAGAGTGGTCACTCAACTCTCATGTGTGTCTGACTTCAAAGCCCACAGGACCCAGCTCTGCCTTTGTTTCCTCCCCTGGAGCCTCACGTTTACTTGCTGATGAATCCTGATGAATCAGGATGCTAATACTTATGGTGTGTGTGAATGCACTTCATACACTGCATAGTACCCTTAGCACCCAGGGTTATATTTGTGACCCCTTCCTAAGTCACTAAACCGTCAAATGTAATACTTCTTAGGTTCAAGGGCACCGAAGGCGGGCTCTATTGTGTCAGCTTACGTGGGACTAAGATTAACCAATAAGGTGACAGACCAGCCATGCGGGCACTGTGCCTTCTGGGAAGGCAGAAGAGGGGCATGCGGTCCCGACAGTTGGGTAGGATCAGTGACAGGCAGCTAGGAAGGGACACACTGACATATACATCATTTCTGTAATCCGGCAGCCATCAGGGAGGCTTTGGCCCTGGAGTCGGCAGAAGGCATTTTCCTTAGGCCTATGTTTCTAGGCGTTCTTTCCACGGCTACTTTCTCCAAGGAGCCTTTTTAGACATCTTTTTCCTAATTGCAGCCCTGCGTGGATTTTAATAACACAGATGTACTGTAGATCTGTTTATATACCATAGGTGTATCTGTGCTTTGTGTACAAGAAGTAAACTTTTTTGCACCCCTCCCCAGAACAAATGTTTGCCCCCTTGGGGGCGCTGTTGCCCCCGTTGCGAATGCATGCTTTAGAGCTAACAGATCAGGATTAAAAAAAAAAAAAAGTGGATTATACTGAGGCTAGAAGAATCCAGGAGATGGTGAGGAGGACTGATTCACTGTGACATGTCACTACGCCAAGTGTGGTCCATGGACCAGCAGCATCAGCATCTCCAGGGAGCAGGCTAGCAATTCAAACCCCATCCCATCCCACACCTCCTGAATAGGCATCTTCATTTTATCAAGAGGGAAGGTGGAGGCACTGCCCTAAAACCCAAGGCTAGTCTTTGAGTAGAGGGCCCAAGGAGAAGTGGTGAGAAAGCAAAGAGCAGAGACGGCCAGGTGCTGGGTCGCTGGCTTGTTAAGCCATTGAGTCCAAATGCAACAAGCAAGTTTAAGTCCACACCTGTCTTGATCTGTTGAAAAGTCTTTTACTTTTCCAGGTGATTTCCTTGCACTGTAGCTGCAGGCTGTGTTGTGGGTGTGGGGGTCCTGCAGATGAGACACTTGGCTGAGCGTGGCCTTGTTTCCAGGCAACAGAAGTCTGGGCCACCTTTGATTTGAACAGATCTGGACCTGCTTTCTTGACTACCCCTAAGTGCCGAGGCTGATGGGGAGCAGACCAGCCTGAGGGACAGACTGGGACTGTAGACACAAGACTTAGGTTTTAAACTGCGTCAAGTGGATTAAGTAGCTAAATGAGCTCTTCTAATGTATCAACCTGCATGAGATTGTCTGCCTTAGACCCTGGGTCTCCTTGGGGGCAGTCCTGTATTCACAGGGCAGTCCTGGAACAGGGGAGACCACCAAACCCCAAAGTTGGGCTCTTTCAGAGTTCAGTGCATTTATTATCGGCATGTCCTATGTCAGCCTACCCACTGGCAGGAGCTGAGCGCCAGTCACTCTGCCCGGACTCCACCAACGTGAGAAGGAGAACACTGAGCCTCTCTTAAGCCCTCTTCCTATGGGGCATCTCCCCTCACCCCATCCCTCCCTCTACCCCACTTTGATCTAGGCCAGCGTGCAGTGGTCTTCCTTCTTGGCTTAACTCAGGTTCCTAATAACCTTCACTGGGATGCAAAATCAATTTGATCATCTGATCTCCCCTTCCGTAAGGCTTACTTCCTATTCCCTGTCCCCAAAGCTGGTACTGTCCTTCTCACCTACCCCTCCTGATCTAGTGCCTGTTAAGGCAGCTTTAGTCAAATAAACTGGGGGAGCGGATTTACTTTGGTTCCCAGATGAGTCTCTGGGGGTTCTTCCTTGAATAACACGGATTTGAACTGTCTGGGTCCAATTGTGGGCAGATTTTTTCTTTTTGATAAATATGGTATACCACTGTAAACATATTCTCTCTTATGATTTTCTTAATAGCATTGTCTTTTTTCTAGATTTACTGCAAGAATACAGTACCTAATGCATGTAACATACAAATATATGTTCATGAGCCATTTCCGTTATCAGCAAGGCTTCTGGTCAACAGTAGGCTATTTGTAATTGAGTTTTGGGAGCAGTCAAAAGTTATACAGACATTTTCAACTGTATGGAGAGTCGGTGCCCTTAACCCCCATGTTGTTCGAGGGTCCACTGTAGCTGTAACTAGGCTGTGCTGTTACATGGCTCTCTCTGGCCCCCAAAATGAGTGACATATGGTCACTCAGCCTGCAGGACTTGGAGGAGCTTGAGGAGGGAGTTTGGCTCAGACTCCAGCTTGGATCTCAGAGTCTGATGAGAGAGATGTGGGAGCCTCCGGGTGGTAACAATGAGGGTAAAGGCATGCTTGAGTTTCTGAGCTCCTGGAAACCTCTGGAAATTCCCAATAAGTGCTGTGAGGTGAGGCCCTGTCCTTCTAAAAAGGTATTGAAGATTCCAGGGTGAACAAAGTTGATGCTTTGATTCAGTGACACCCCCTCACCTCAGTGAACTATTGTCACACCCATATAGGTCCTCCTGCGACAGAGGATAAAAGGTGACTTAGGTTATAAGGTTAAAGATTAGAGGTCCTCTTCTAGCACAAGACATCAGGGCTGGTCACAGCGGATGCAGGGGAGCCTGCAGTGAGTTTTCCCTTCAGCCCTGCCAGGATCTTGCTCAGTGTGACTTGGGCAGTTTATCTTGCTTTCTGTTCTCGCCTGTGCAATAGGCCCTGGGGCTCCTCAAGTGCCTTACAGTACAGGTATTTGATCCTTTGATTTATGATTCCTGGAACCCGCCTGAGTAAAGATACATCTGCCGAACCATTCAGGCTCTGGAAGTGACTTGTGCACCAGCCCCCTTCTCATCCTGTTCTTCCAGACAGTGCTGACCTAATGCTTCCCTCTGCTGGGTGCTCCCTGACTGCTTCAAACCTGCCCCGAATCCCATTACCAGGTTACTGGGCTCGGTTTTGAACAGCCAGCATCCCAGGGCGGCAGTGTGCCTGCAAGTGTCTCCTTCCTCTCCCACTCCAACACATGCGTGCACACACACTCACACGTGCGCTTACGCACGTGCACACACACCCACAAGCAGACACCCCTCTGTACATACTCCCTCATACTCACACTCTCACATACACTCACACATCCACACATCCACACACATGTACATACTCCCCCCCATACACACGCATGCATAAACGCATGATGTGCACATACACACTACCACATTTATATCTCCAAACACGCATGTGCACGTGCACACACACCTTCGGTGTACACATTCATACATGTTCGCACACATTCACACACTCATACACATGCTCTCCAATGTACAGACAACACACACTAGTACATACTCCCTTTGCCTACTACTGCCACTTTTTTAAAGACACAGACGCATGACATCCAGCCCCTGCACAGCACTGGCCACTTGACAAAGAGTATTCCTGTGAGTGGTCTCCTGCGGTCCCCGGGCAGAGTGCGGTTTTGCCCTCCTCCCTGTTTGGGCAAGGAGCCAGGCTCAGATTGGGAGGGCCACATGGGTGGCAGAGCCGGCATGGGAACCCAGACTTGGGTGCATGGTTCACCGTCACAGCAGAGCCACCCCGGCATGCTCACACCTGTCACTGTGCCTGCTGCACGGCAGCCCTGGGACACAGGAGGGGCTGTCTGTCTCTGAGGGAGCCACGGGAAACTGGGTCCCGGGAGATGCAGACACGGGGTGATGGGGCTGGCTCTGGAGCACCCTGTCCGCCGCAGACATGCAGCGATCCTTCCTGCCTGCGGTCTGGTCCTGGGAGCTTTGGGTCACATCAGTCTTCCAGCAATAGATAATGGCACCCTGTGTCAGCCCTGTGGGCATGGCAGCCCCAGTCTGCCTCCTTTCTATGGAGGTAGGCAGGGTGCAGCAGCGGACTGGGCTGTCTGTGCCCTCAGAGGGCAGAGGAAGCCCTCTCCTGGCATTTCTCACAACACTTGTGAGGGATCGAGACATGGTCATCACGAGGGCCCTCAGCTAGCTCACAGTTTTGTGCTCCTAAGGCTCTAGGTTCTGTGTTCCTAAGCCTGCCCTGGGAGCGAGACTTCCTTTCACTGGTTCCAGTGTGCCCCCTCCCAGCTCCCTTGAGCCCTCAGGTCAGCATTTGGTGACCAGGCCCAGGCTCCGTCCCCCAGCCCTCTCCTGGCTGGCTGGTCGGCCTCCTCACAGATTGTTTAGCTCTGCAAGCAGCTCCTGAACGCCTACTGTGTGCCGCCTAGAGCGCCAGGTGCTGCAGAGATGAATCAGCGCTCCAGCCTGCATGCGCATGCAGCCCCCTCGAGTCCACCATCTGAGTTCTCCTCCTGTGCTTTTCCCAGCCCTGCCTGTGGCCTCCAGGGCTCGGCGGAGGGGGCTTGGGGGTTCCAGTCTGGCTTGTTTCTAGCGCCTTCTCTCACCTGCATTCCCATCATGTGTGTGCGCGTGCAAACCTCAGCTGAGGGTCACACACAATTAACTGCTTGCCGTAAAGCCGACTTTGGTGGTGGTGATGATAGTGATGGGGATGAAGACCACTTAGGAAATGTCCTCTCACCCTGCTTTCCCAGACCCTCCACTGACCCATTACTAAGCTGACATCTTACCATCTCACCCAAATGCAGACTGACTGGATGAAGAGATTTGGGGGCCATCATCCCCATGTAGGGGCAGCTGGCCCTAAAGGAACCATTTAATCTTCCTCCTAGGGCCCTGGTTACTTGCGTCACAGGGGCTGAGCTGGGGAGAAGGGCAAGTGAGGAGAGCCCTCAGAATAGACATAAGTCCCGGCCCCTCTGTCTGGTCACGGCTTTTAAGCACATGACAGATAAGGGTCATCACTCTTGGGGTGGGTGGGTGGGGAAGATTGCCCAGCCTTCCATGGGCAAGAATCTGGGCGTTGATTGCTGGCAGGGAGGGGCACAGAGAGGCTTGGAAGTGGGCAGGCAGGCTCCTGACACTTGAGAAACCTTCTCCAATGAGGAAAGGCCCGCTCCTTGTCCTGGGGCAGTTGACGTCAAAGAGGAGGATGGAGCACATAAACATGGCGCATTATGTTGGAACACTTAGACACTAAACCACAGGGACACAGCAACCTTCTTATGCAGGGACCATGTGTGCCTTAGGACTTCCATTCCTAGGCTTCACGCCATCTCCCGTTTTTCTGGTTGTGTGAACTCAAACTGGTGACTCTCTCTGTCCCTCAGTTTCCTCATCTGCAAAATGGGGATGATAATAACAGTGCCCATCACATAGCGTTGTTAGGAAAACTTTAACGGATTACTCTATGCAGAGTGCTTGGAGCAGTGCCCAGCACACTGTGAACGCTGTAGAAGTATGAGCTGTCATTATTCATAGTGATAATGAAGGCATTTTCCTAAGCATGGAGAAGAACACTGTACACCAACTGTAGAAGCTCTTTTCAAATAAGCACCCCTTGAATTATACAGCAGCTTGGGGAATTTCATAATACTCTCCAGATGATCCCATTGGACCCTCCTGACAATCCTACCAGACAGGCAGGACAGACTTTATGATTATATTGATTTTGCATGAGGGGAAACTGAGGCACCGAGGTTACCAATGGTTGCTGATCCAGTTGGGGTTTCCATTCTGCCTTATGGCCACACTGTTTTCAGCCGCGGAGTCTGGGGAATTTGGTGGGGAGGGTTTGGGTGAAGATAGACAACGGGTCTGGGACTGGACCTCCCACCTGGTCCTTACTCATGCCGGGGTCAGATCGCTGGGAAGTAATCAGTGTGGGAGGAAGTTCATGTCACGTGCTAGGTCTGCAAGCCTAGACTGGGTTCACACGGCATAGCCCAGGGGAAAGCAGGTTGTGTCTCTACAACACAGTACCTCAGGGGTGGGAGTCAATGGCAGGGCCATAGGACACATTATCTGGATCTTTTTGAAAATGTTATGAATGCCCTGGGTGGGGGGAGGTGGGATGTGCGGGGGGGGGGGGCTCTATGGGGGTTGGGGAACCTTGGACTGGGGGGCCTTCTGACGGGAGGGAGGCCCTTCATTCAGCCTGATCTGTATGTGAAGAGAAAGCCAGAGAGAGCCACCCCCCTGGGCCATGACTCCTGCCCTCAGCCTGCAACACCCATGCCCCAGGGCCTGTCCTGCTAGTAGGAAGAGGGACCTCCTGGATCCTTCCATTTGAAGGATCTGGGAAAGCACCTGGGGCAGGAAAATGAGCCTTGAGCTGAGACACAGGAAGAGGGAACGAAGACTTCCTGTGGGGAGAAAACAGGCCCAGAGGAACACCTGGGAGATGATTGTTTCAGGAGCCCTGGGGAAGTTGGGTACAGAAATCGATGATGGGGTCAGTGTCTCGGGTGGGACATGGGATGGTGCTGGGGGGTAGGTATGTGACCAGGAGGCAGGGACAGGAGTCAGGGAGGCAGTGAAGACCAGAAGAGGGTCAGGTCAGAGTCCCAGCAGGAGAACAAGGAGGGGTTGGGAGCCAACTGGGGCCTGGGCTCCTCCCGCCACAAAGCCAGGCTTCCTAGAACCAAAGCCCCAACCCAGTCCCTCTCTCTCTAGGGGAGAAATCCAGACCCCAACTGCATTTCCAGGGCTGTATGATCAGCCGGGTCCATAAATCTCGTGCCATGCAAAGATGGCATATTATTAGGAGGCATCGCAGGTACCAGCGGCTCTGATAAACCCTAAGCAGGGAGAAGCAATGGCCCATGACTTACAGGGCAGGCTGGTGGGGCACCGGTGGCTGGCCCAGCTTGGGGGGGGAGTAATCTCAGGCCGGGCCGTGCTGCCGTGCTGCTGCTCTGTGGCGCCAGGCTGCTATTTACTGTATATTGGTTTTTAAATTACAGTACGACATTGATTCCCTGCTCTTGACGTTCAGGCCTCAGTCACTGTCCCTGTCTCGCTCCGCCTCCCTCTGCCTCTCCTCCTCCTCTGCCTCCATCTGTCTTGTCTCTTTCTCAACTCAGTTTCTAATGCAGAGCATCATCTTACATTGTATCATAACCCGCTAGTATTATGTTTGTCGTAACTTGTATTTGTGAGAGTATATGTTATATTCATCCCTTCCACATACACAGCACTTGATAGTTTTTAAAGCTCCACTTGTAGCCATGTTTCTCCACTTTGGACCCCATGATAGTGAGGAAGTAGGGCAAGCAGAATCGTCTCCATCTAAAGGTGAGGAAACTAGGGCTCAGAGAGGCTAATGGAATGACCAGGTCATGCTTGGATTGAATTATATGATATTATGCCATCAGGATAATGGCTTCTGGGTATTGAATGCTTACGGTGGACCCGGCCTGATCGTAATGTAAGCTTTATATGCTGGTTTTATCCCCACATTAATTCTGTGGGGGTGGGCTCTGTTTTTAGCTCATTTTACAAGTGAGGAAGCAAAGGTCCAGAGAAGTCAAGTAGCTTGCCCACGGTCACGCAGATAAGAAGGCAGAGCTTGGATTCCAGACCAAGAGGCATGGCTCTTGAGCCCATACTCTTATCTGTGATTCAGGCTGTCACATGTTGTGATCCTTGAGTTGGAGACAGGCGAGAGGGTGGGGACAGGGGTGAGGTGGCTTCCCTGTATTACTAGAGGCATTCTTGTCCTCATACACCTTTGGTTTCTGTAACAATTTCGCTGCACTCACGAGAGAGACAGGGCCCCCAGAGTGGCGGCCATGGACCTGACTGGTAATTTGGGCTGCTGGGTCAGGGCAGAAGGGCAGGCACAGGGTAGGGGTGGCGAAAGCCATGGCTGGGGGACTTGCTGGCTGTCAGCCTCCTCCTTTCCTGTGTCCCTGGAAGGAGGCTGCTGTCCTGACCTCCATGGGGTCCCGATCGACTCCCTCGCCCTTTGGGTTTTAGCTCCTATCACAGGCAGAGCCCATCTCCAGGCCAGACCTTATTCCCAGGGGCACGGCAGGCCAGCGGGCATCAGAAGAGGAACTCTGGCAGTGCATGAGGGCCCTGCCTGTTCTGCCGGGTCCAGTCCCTTCCCTGACTGGGGGCGGTGGGGGGGGAGCCCTGCAGAGCATCACCCTCTGCAGCCTGAGACTCCCGTCTGAGCAGAAGTTTGGAAGGCATACCGACTTTACTCGACTATGGCCACGCGTCCTTCCTCTCCAGACTCCTCACAGTCCCCACCTCCTACCTCCATCCTGAGGAGATACGGCCATGGCTTGAGTCTGGCTCAACATGACACAGGCTGCTGTGGCCGGGAAGCTCATCTCACTGTCCCCATTCTCTCTCTTTTCATGCGGAAGAGGAGACAGGCACTCTGGGACAAGCAGGAAGCCCCTGTGCCTTCTGCATCTGCACGGTCCCCCATTAGGGGCAGGGAGGAGGGTGAGGAGGGAGGCCTGAGCCTAAGGATGTAGCTGAGGCCTGACTTCCTGGAAATAAGCTGTCTTGGGGCTCACAGCCTGCACATCTGCATTTCCTCGGGCCTGCTGTGAAGCCGGGCTTTGGGTGCCCAGGCTCCCTTGCCAGGATCCATACCACCTGCCCTTGCTCAGGGGCCTCTAGCAGAGAAAATGTAACGTGTAAGGTAAAGGAACCCTTACCTTCCCTCCTATGGGCTCAGAATCATTGACTTACACCCCATGCTGAACACAAAGTGGGGACATCTTTCTTATCAATTGCTCCTCTTTACTGAGCACTTGTTATTTTTTAAGTTTATGTATTTATTTTTGAGAGGGTGTGCACACACGTGAGCAGGTGAGGGGCAGAGAGAGAGGGAGAGAGGGAATCCCAAGCAAGCTCCACGCTCTCAGCCTGTCAGTGTGAGCACAACGCAGGGCTCAGTCTCAGGAACCCTGAGATCATGACCTGAGCTGAAATCCAGTCTGATGCTTGGGGCGCCTGGGCGGGTCAGTCGGTTGGGCATCGGACTTCGGCTCAGGTCATGATCTCACGGTTCGTGGGTTTAAGCCCCACGTCGGGCTCTGTGCTGACAGTCCGGAGCCTGGAGCCTGCTTCCGATTCTGTGTCTCCCTCTCTCTCTGCCCCTCCCCGCCTCAAGCTCTGTCTCTCTCTGTCTCAAAAATAAATAAACATAAAAAAAAAAAAAAGTCTGATGCTTAACGGACTGAGCCACTCAGATGTCCCCTATTGAGCACTTGTTATGTGAGGGAAGTCTTAGCACAGTGATTAAGGCCCAGGAGCCAGACAGCCCGGGTTCAAATCTCAGTGATTGCACGTATGAGCTGTGTGTTCTCAGGCAGGTCAGTTCTCTCTGAGCCCAATTGCATCCTCTGTAAAATGGGGCTCACACCAGCACCTAACCTCCAAGGTTGTGGCTAGTATGGGATGAGCAATTATCTACAAAGTGTTACAGCATCTGCCTGGGGTGGGGGGAGGGTGTATACTAGACAGGTGTTTGCTAGTGCCGTGATTTACATGGCTTCTCTCCATTAGTTCCCTTACTACCTTTGCCAAGTAGATATTACCTCTCTCTGTGCAGATGTGGAAACGGAGGCTCAGGATAACAAAGGGGTTATTTGCCCAGGACCGAGGGGATTCCCAGGATGCAGGACTTTCAGTTTTAAATCCAGGGAAGTCTCAGGCCAGCTGGGATGAGTCCCAGGTCATGCAGAAACCGAATGGCCAAGCGAGGATTTATACCCAGTTGTGTCTGATTCCCACTGCCCTTAGCCACCACTCCAGACTCCCGTGGGGACTGGGCCTCTCTTGGCCACATTTGCTGAGCCCCAGCAGGTTTTAGAGACAGTCTCCTGTTTCCTCCTCACAAAACCTTGTGAATTAGGTAATCTTATCCAAAGTGTACCAAAGAGGAAACTGTGACAGACACAGAGAGGTAAAGTAACTCACTCAGGGTCATCCAGTCAGGAAGTGGCCCAGCAGGGATTCAAGCCCCGGCTATCGGTGCCAGTGCCCTACACTTTGCTATGCCTGCCCTTGTATCTTCTCCCAGTTCCCTCCATGGTATGGTCTCATTTCTTCACCCTAGTGGTCTGTGGAGTAGACAGTGGACTTTTATCCCTGTTTACAGGGCAGAAAACAGAAGTTCAGAGAGGTCAGGTTACCTAGCTAACGTCACACAGCTTGTAAGTGACAAAAGCAGGGTGAGGTTTCATCGGGTTCTCGGCTGGCACTTCGCTGTGGTTTCCTTGTTCGATAAGTGGGAGGAGGCCCCCAGCCGAGCCCAGTCCCGCTCAAATTCCTAGAAGGCAGGAGCTGTCGGTCATCACTGGGTCCCACATGCCGAGGGCTGGTTCCCATGCTTGGGCTCCAGGATGCCATCTGATCCCCCTGGCAGGGAGAGGAGGCGGCCACTGCAGCGTGGACGTGCCGCCAGCCACACAGCTCCCTCCTCCCACCAGCTGGGGACTGACTGCCGAACGGGCTGCGTTTTCCTGGAAGGACAGCGAAAGCTCTATTAACGCCAGGCTTTCTTCTGAAGCAACTAAATAAAAGTATTGGGGAAGACAGTGACAAGAGTCTATAAATTCTGAATGATGTTCAGGAAAGTGGCCTGGGCCCTAGTGCCCATAAAACCCGGGCAGCTTGTTGGGTTGGGGGTGATTTATGGGGCCCTTCGTCTGCCTTGGGGTCATCTGCCCATCATGCTTCCCACTTGTGAGGTACTTTTCTTTGTAACTTCCAAGCTCTTTTAACAGTTCTCGGCATTTTGTGGTTGTCCTCAAGCCACTCATGGGGACAAATTACTCCCCCATTTAACAGATGGAGAAACTGAGGCATGGAGTAGGTTGGTGAATAGCCTAGGCACACATAGTGACCTAGGTCCTTGGACTCTGTGCTAGTAAGTTCTTACTAACATTTATACTGATGAGCCCTTACTCCTTGCTGGGAATTGTTCTAAGCACTCTATATTTATTAACTCATTTAACTCTCATAACCACCCTAGGACTTAGGAGTATTGTCACTGAGGTTTCTATTGTGAGGAAACTAAGGCAGGGAGAGTTTAAATAACTAGCCCAGGACCACACAGCCAGGATGCTGCAGAGCCAGGATTTGGACCCACACCCTTAACCCTCACGCTGTTAGCAAAACATAAAAACAGAATGCCCTGTGGCGGTGAGGAGGGGTCCCTGCTGTCCCTGGAGCACTTGGCTGGCTGCCTCTGCCTGGGAGATGGCCTGGCCCCTCTGTGAGCTGTGGGTGCTCTGTGCTCTGGGCGCTGAAGCAAAGACATTCCTAAAGGAGCAGTGAGGGCGGGCACGTGCTCTGATTGGTGGTACGGGCCTGCTGTGGAGAAAGCCCTGGGCTGGGAGTCTGGGAGCCCAGGTCCCTGGCCCCAGCTCTGCCACCCGTGGGCCAGGGCTCCTGGGTGACCCCACTGAGCCTCCTGCCCCTTTGCCACTGCCCTCCTCTAATCTGGACAGAGGCAGGGCACTGCATGGTTTGGGGGCCCACCTGGCGGTGGCGATGGCAGCAGATGGAGGAACACACAAGCTCCAATGCCAGACCTGGCCCCACCCTCCCTGCGGAAATGCCGAGCAGCAGACGGTGCCCAAACTGCCAGCTAAACACCCAGGCTATTTCAAGTGTCTGGCACTGCCTGGAGCCTTGAGGCTCTGCTATTTCAGGAGGGGTCTGGGCTGGGGCCACCTCCCTCCCCGTTGCCCTGCCTAATGGGGTTTGGTGGCGGTGGGGGGAGGGGACGGGCTTGGCCACCGCCTGTTATCTATGAAGCTAATGCTGCTGCCCCATCAGGTGCTCATCCACAAGGGTGGGGTCAGGGACTTTGCGGAGGGGCCCTTGGGGTGCAGCACCCTCTTCTTCTGGCCAAGGTTTGTGAAACCCCGGATCTGTGGAGGAGAAAGTGAGCAGAAGCACCTCTCCCCCGGTTTCTTCCCTTCTTTGAAATTCTTCAGGATGCTGCCAGCCTGGCCTGGCTTGCGTCCATTCAACCCCCTTGCAGATAACAGATGTTTCCTGAGCACCTAGTGCTGGTCAGCCGCTGGGCTGTATGGGTCAGCTAGACCTGGTCCCTGCCCTTGAGGAGCTCCCCACCCTGCAGGGGAGGCCGAGAGGTAAACAGTCGATTACAATACACAGAGCTCCCCTCGAAGTGAGGAACGCAGAGAGCTTCCTGGAGGAGGCGATTCGATTCTCTCTGGCTCCACTGCAGCTGCCTTTCCCTAAATGGCTGCAACAGCCTCCTGAGGGCCCCCAGGCCCCACCCTCAGACGGACAGTGTGCAGGCCTTGCTGAAGACTCATTGCCTTCAGGATAAAATCCTCACTCGTCAGGTGGCCTGCAAGGCACTGGGCCCATCAGCTTCTTTACCCAGTCTGTGACCACCCCCACCCCCATACTGGATTTACACAGTTCCCAGAGCGCGTCGTGCGCTTTCACACCTCAGGGTCCCCTGCCTGCAACACCATTTCCCCACACCCTGCTTGGCTGGATCCTTCTCACCCTGCAGATGTCCGCTGACATATTGCCCCCAGAGTATGGCCCGACCATCCAGCCTACAGTTGGCTCCTTGCTGCTCTCACTCAGGGCACCTTTGGGGTTTTTTCTATATCCTTTTCTCTACTTGGTATTTGCTTGCTTGTTTATTGCTTCTCTCTTGCAGCCTCTGAACAACCTGAGGGCCACAGACAGGTGATTGGACCGCCAGTCGGCGGGTCCCGTTGCAGTGCTTACTGGCTGTGTGACCCTGGGGAAGTCACTTCCCCTCTCTGTGTCCCCATTTCCCCCTGTGTAGATGGGAGAAACAATTGTATCTACCCCACAAAGGTGTTGTTCTAGTTTAATGAGTTAATATATGTAAAGCACTCAGTACAGCGTCTGGCACGTGGCAAGTGCTCAATAAATATTAGCTATCGTTATTATTTTTATATCCAGTGCTTAGAATAGTGCCCAACTCAATGAATATTTAACGATCAGATGAGACACCTGGGCGGAATGTTCAAGGGAGTAGGTTGGGGTTGGTTACAGAGAGAATAGCGGATGTCGGTCCTGGCTGCACGCTGAAGTCACCTGGGGGCTTTAAAAACCAGTGATGCCTCGGCCCCACTCCCAAGAGAGTCTGATTTAATTGTTCTGGGTGTGGCCCGGCCTTTGGAGTTCGCAAGCCCTCCCAGGATTCTGATTCCAGGGTAGAGGACGTTGGAGATGGGAAGAGGCGGGCATTCATGGCAGCAAGAACTCCGGGTGGGAAGGCCTTTCAGGGTGAAGAGGGACATAGTATAGAGAGAGGCCAGGAGCGAGGGAGTTGAATGTGGCCCAGGAAGGCAAGGCCAAGCCGGGAAAGGCCCCCACATGCCATACTGAGGAGCCCAGGTTAGGCTTGGTGCGGAAGTCGGTGGGGAGGCTGGCAGGCTTTTAAGCTGGGAATGATATGGTCTGATTTGCCTGTAAGGAAATTGGCCTGGGTGGATGTGTGGAGGATGGATTACCAGGAGTGAAATTGAAGGCACGCAGATCAGAGTGCAGAGGCCTCCCTGAGACCGAAAGAGCAGTTTAGGGCCCGGCTCGTATGGGGATGGTGACTTGCTTGTCCCCCTTTAATGACTTAATCCTCCTTGGCATGTCTGAACGGCGAAATCTGGTCAGTGCAGGATTCCCGCGTGCCACCCAGCCCCCAGCTGCACCGGCAGCCGACATGGACGTAACCCAGGCTGGTGTAAACCCCGTTGAGTCCTGACCACAGAAGGGCTCTTCTGTCCGCATTGTAAGACAGGCTCCCAAGTCATAGTGAAAATTCTCTGCTCCACAGCCCCCTAGCCCCCAAGCTGGTTGTTCCCACTGGGAAACCCCTTCCAGGCCTGGTTCCCCCTCCTCCTCTGTGCTGCCCTCCAAGCCTGGCATCTGAATGTGCCAGTTTTTGCCCAGGTTCTAGGCTGACCCACCCTGGAAGCAACAGACTCCCATCCTCAAGGCCTTCTTGCCCTGCAGCAGCTTGAAGTCTTGCTCAGTCTTCCTCTCACCTGGCTCACAGGGAGAGGTCACACTTCCCAACTCCCACCTCCCTGGCCACCAGGCTGTTCCCATCTATGTGTTCCATTGTGCCCCTGCACATGGATGTGGGTCCCAGAGCTGCCTTTGGATGGCAGGACCCTTGACGAAGTGACCCATGTCCTTCCCACTGTATCGCACTGTAAACCACCCAGTGCAGATGGGGTGCTCCAACCCTGATCTGCTACTCACTGAACGTGTGATCCTGGGCAAGTCTTTGACCCCCCTGGTGCTTCAGTTTCCTTGTCTATAAAAATGGGGTGAAAACTCACAAACATTTAGTTAGTCCAGGGCCACCAGCCATGTGCATGGTTTTGGACTGGCTATCCAGTCCAGAGGATACAATAGGCTTTATTTACCACCATGTTTCTTAGCATTAGGGAAGGATTCAGGACAGGACAGGAAATAAAGCATCTTCATTTTCGTCATGTGAGAGGCCTCGTAGCTGCCCATGTGAACAACTTTTTTTACCCCACACCCACATGGGGCATGTCAGCTGCTGTGGCTAAGAGCTGAGATGCATGAGTCTCCTTGCTACAGAAAAGCTGCAGCCTCAATTTCCCACCATCTGTATACTGTCTTAGAGATCTAAGGCCTGCCTGCCTGCTGGCTCACAGTTCCCCTGTCTCCGTGGACCAAGGGTTTTGCAGTACCCCAGCAGACACCACAGACTGGGTGTGCCTTACCTATACTCAGGAAGGACAGCCTGGGCCATTTTCCAGGGGGCGGGCCAGCCCAGGCTGTCAGGAAACCTCTATACTCTAATATTTCTTGTAGAACGGGACAGTCAGGAGACCACTGTCAACTACAAAGGCAAGAACTGGATTTATAAGAGAGAGAGGAGAGAGGGGGAGAATCTGCAGAGCACTTGGGAATAGCGAATCTTGTTTCCACATCTTGGGGCGGTCAACTGATCAGCTGGCTGCTGGCGGAGTGGTTAGTCTGAGCATTGCTGATTGCTGTCCCTCAGCCGGCCGTCTAGGGGCAGCAAAGAACATAGTGGCAGTTGTTGGGGATTTTCCAGAAGAACCTCAGGAGTTCACATGGGGGGACAGAGTCTCTGGGGCAGTGCCTGCCAATGCCCCCTCACCAGTACCTCCACCTTAACCAGTACCTCCAGCCTGCACTTTCCCCACCAGGGGCCATGGTGGGGTTAAGTGCGTCAAGACACACAAAGTCTTCAGAACAGTGAGGAGTGTTCACGTGGAAATGAATGAGCAATAAACATTTAGGAAGTTCTACTTACTATTATTCTTTCTCTTGCTGGGTTCCATCTCTTTGGCCTCTCCAGCTGCCATGCCTGATGTCCCGTATCTCTTCTGGAACTGAGATCAGAAAGGGAAGAGGAGGAAGATGGGGACCCAGAGAGGAAGCCAAGAACCAAGACAGCTTTGGAATAGTTGGTTTTAAGCAATAAAGTGGTCCATTTCCTGAGCCCTTTAGGACTAGAGTTGAGACTTTCTTTTGTCTCCTTTTAGCCAAGGCAGCATTAACCAGAAGCTTCCACCACCTCCCATAATTTCATCCCATTGGCCAGCACAGGCTATGTCCACCATTTTGTTTTTCCTCTCAGCAGTGGAGGATAACTAGAAGCCCAAAACCCAGAGAAAGAGTGTCCTGCTCTCTTCTTGTGGGGACATGGGGACAAGGACCTGGTAGCAGGAGTCTGTTCCCTTCTTCAGTGTCTTTCCTCCCTACTTCCTTTTCTTTAGGAAGCCAGGTGGGCTAAGGGACATGGTCTCAGAGACTGACTGTGGAGCCTGTCTGTCCTAAGGATTTGCAGTATGACCTTGATCAAGAGGGTCTCCTCTCTACCCTCTTCTGTTTTCTCACCCTTAAAGGTGGGGGGATGGAAGAGCTCACACATAATATCCTAAGAGCTCTGGGGAAAGGGGTCTGCCTCTTTCTACTCTAAGCATACTCTTTG
Source organism: Cryptoprocta ferox (assembly GCA_028646485.1). NCBI lineage: Eukaryota > Metazoa > Chordata > Mammalia > Carnivora > Eupleridae > Cryptoprocta > Cryptoprocta ferox. The sequence continues at coordinate 106,389,641 of CM053577.1, forward strand.
TGTTTCTCTTTAAGGCTACTCTTGAAGGTCATTATCTCAAAGTTTGGCTGGAATATAAGTGTTAGGGGGTTCTACAGTGACTTGTCTCTGGAACTAAGTCCTCTTTCAGGTGGCCCTGGCTGTTACACATCCTGCCTTGGAGAAGGAAGACCTGTACTCCCTTTGACTAGGGGTTGGGAACTTTTCTTAGAGATGCGGGAAGGCTAGAAACTCCAGATCCCTCCTCAGGCTTTCACTTGAACAGACAGGTGCCATTGATGATGTGTGTCTGAGTCCACGTCTCGGCTGGTTAGAGCTTTGATCGCAGGGCTGCTTGTTTCTATCAGTGCACACAGCATCCGGTGTGGCCACATACGTGAAGCATGTGCTTTACTAAGATTCACACACTTCTGTGATAGTGAGCCCTGGTGTATGGTGGGGATGGTAGTGGAGGAGGTCGGCATGATCGTGGGGATGGACATGATGATCACAGTGATGGTGGAGATGGTTATTGTGGACATGGTGTAGGGAAAGGCTGGGAGATAGGTAGGGCATCAGAGGCAGTTAAGAAGTATTTTTGCTAGGAGCAATGAAAAGACATCGAAGCATTGTAATTTAAGGGAAGGGGGACCAGATTTACATTCTGAAAAGCTCGCTATAATTGCATGGTGGAAAGCTGCTTGGGGGACAGTGGGGGTTGGTGGATGCAGACTAGTTAGGAGGCCATTGGAATAGTACAGGGGAGGGAGAAGGGTGGCTTGTACTGGGGTGGTAGAGGTGAGATGGAGAGAAGTGGACAGAGGCCGGAGCTGCTTAGGTGGTGAAATCAATAGGATGTGATGATGGTCACATGATACCTTGATCAGATTCAGGGAGCTGTGAGTGGGAAGGTCGCATCAGAGATGAACCTTAGGTTTGATGAATAAATGCCATGGGACCAGGAACTTTATCTTGTCCACTTGTGTCCCCAGGCCCTCAGACAGTGGCTCACACAAGGTAGACCCTAAGTAATTGTTGGTTGTATGACCATTGCTGTTGGCTCTTGGTCATGACCATGATGGAAAGTGTATATTGTAATTTTGGCTCCTGTGTCCTCCACTGAACACCAGACACTCTTGGATCTGGCCAACAGGTGATTAATAGCCATGGGGCTGGACCTCGGCATCAGATAAATCCGAATTTGAATCCTAAGACCTTCCTTTACTGGCTGTCTGATTTTGGGAAAGTTACGTAACTTCCCTAGGCCTCCATATATTCACTTTTCCCTGAGCCTCAATATGTTCACCTAGCAAATGGGGATTAAAAGAGATCTTACCTCACAGGGCTGGTCCACTGATTAAATGAGGTCACATAATAAGATAATGTACGGTACCCAGCCCAGCTCCTGGACCATGGTTGCTACATGTGACGGTTGCCGTTTGGGAAAATTAATGACCTGTACCTCACGTCCAGCACCTTGCCGGCACACAGCAGGTGTGTCTGCGGGGTGACGGTGAAGAAGTGCGTGAGGGCAGGGGCACTGTTGAACACTTCGGGGACAGGGCTGGGGACAGGGCTGGGGATGCTGTGGGAGACTGGGGCTCCTTCCGCAGCCACGCTATTGCTTCCACCCTGATTTCTATTCTTGCTTCTTGGCAGTCCAGGAGATGAGACCGTTTGTGACATGGCCTCCGGGGCTCATGGCAGGCCCTCAGTGCCGACAGGGAAGGCAGGCTGTCTGGGGACCCAGCTGCTTCCCTATCTACCTCTGCCTCAGCTTAATCCCAGCTTAGTCACAAAGAAATGTGTTTTAAAAATAGCAACAGGTGCTGTTCATCCAGATGAAACCCCCTAAAAACCACTGCTCCCTAATGGTCTTTGCACCAGGATAAATGACTGTGGCTTGACAGGGAGCCCCCTGGCAGCTGCTGCTCCCTGCGCTTGTCCTCCCTTTGATGAGAAAGCGAGGACTCAGCAAGCCTGAGGATCCTCGAGGGCCCCCCAGAGGAGGACGTAGTAGGAGTTCGCTGGCCTGGTGGCCGGCCCTGCTGCTGTCCTCCTTATGCATCTGAGCTAGAGGGACAGGGAAATAGAATCGCAGACACTGACTGGAGGCAGAGAGGCAGATATTCTGAGAGCAGGACAGAGAGAGGCACCATGCGCACCTGGGCCATCAGTGGGTACCATGCAGGTGGGCAGGGAGGGGTCCCTACACATGGGGCCCCTTGAGCATCTGTGGGCTTAGAGTTAACCCTCAGGAAGAGACAGGTAGGGCCAGGAGCCAACTAGTGGGTCGTCAGCACTTGGTCAAAGTCTAGACTTTGGCTGTAGGGAGACACCTATGTGATACATACTCTTGCCCACACAGAGTCCCATGTACCAACCCTCACCCCCTCCATGACCGGCTCCCCCAAGACTTGCTTGCTGCCCCTTGATGGATGCAGCCGTGAGCAAGCTCCACATTGTGTGTGTGTGTGTGTGTGTGTGTGTGTGTATCGCATGTGTGCACGTGGCCTTTGCATGTACAATGGAGGCTTAATAGTCAATTTCTAGGAAAGTCTTTGCCTCCAAGAGGTGGCAGAAACATACTGGGCCCTTTTCCAGTTCTCTTGCCAGTTAATACGTGCATGTCATCAGGACCCTGAAGCCCGTCCTCTCCCCTTGTCCAGTAGCTAAGGTCCTCCAAGGCTCAGGAGCAGCAGAGAGAGACTCCAATGAACTCTGCCTCTGGCTGGAACCACAGGGTCCTGGCAGAATGATGGCCTCTCCAGGAGGACCCTGTTTTCCCTGGGGGCTGTGAAATTGGAAGTGGTGCCTCTTCCCTTCCTTCACACCATACCCTCCCCATTGGCCTGGCCTAGTCCCTGGTTGTGACCACTCACCCAGCCCCGGGAAGCCTCCTGGCACCCTTCAGGTCTCTGTACTTCCCCAGTCCACGCACTACACTGTCATGCCTCCTTCCACATGCCTGGACCCGACCTCCCCCTAACCTCCACCTCCAGGAAGTCTTCTGTGAATGCTGCAGCCCAGCCTTGCTCCCAGATCCCACCTCCTTCCTCATCTGCACCTCTTAGCTGTCTCTCATCATATGTTCAATTTAAAATACTTTTTCTCTCCTTCTCTATCCCCATGCCCACGCTGGGCCACCATCTTCCAGAGGGCAGGTTCTGTGATCTCTAGTCTCTACTCAGTTCATTCATTCATTCACTCTCTCACTCATTCTTGAAATACTTCTGGTACTTCCTGTCTGCTAGGAGCCAGACACTGGGCTGGGCCCTAGGGCAATGGGAGTGAGCTAGACTGAGGTTTCCTGCCTAGGAGTTCCTGGACTGCAGGTCAGCAGGTGGAGGGGAGATGCCCTGGGCTCCCTACAACCTGAGGTTAGATTAGAGAGCAGGGGTGGGGGAGGCCTACTCCAGGAGAAGGGTTCACCCAGAACCTGGGAGAAGTGAGCAGCTGGGGTGACGCCCCCCCCCTGCCCCCACCAGGCCTGCTGCAGCCTGCCCCTTCCTCCAGCCCCTCACCCTGGTCTGGCTTATCCTCATGGCCTTCCCTCTCCACCCTGACTCTCCCACTAGGGCTAAATGTGGGGAAAGCCAGGGCTCTTGTTTTTCTCATATCTGAAACGGCTGTCCCCCTTGCCCTCACGTCAGCCCTTCCATTCTGAGCAGCTTCCTCCAAACCCTCCAGCTAAGGTGCCTCCCTGAGAAAGTCCGAGAAGAGAATGACCTGTGAGTCTAGTTGCCCCCTGGACACCACCCCCCGCGCCACCCCCAGAGCTGGCAGGGTCTGCAGCAGACAGCCCCCAGCAGGTAGAGGGCGCCGCTGGGTAGCCTGCCTGCTGCCCCATGTGCCAGCCCCTCGGGGCAGGCCTGGGCAGCAATAGGGGCCATGCTCATGGAAAGGTCTTAGGAGACAGGCATGCTCTTCCCGGGTCTGTCCCAAGCCAGCCATTGGGTCTCCCTCTGCAGGAGCTTGGGTCTCCCCATCTACAAAATGAGGGTTGCTGCAGAGGCTTCCTGAGGTCCCCTCCAGCCCTGACCTTCTATGACTCTGGAAGGCATGGCCTGGGTTCCGGCCATCCTTTCCTTCCTGTGCCCTGGAAGACTGAGGAGGCGTTCCCATGGCCAACTGCAGAGGGCATCAGAGGGGCTTGGGGCTCCTCCCAGCTGCCCTTTTCCTGGGGCCTGAACTCCTGGCTCCACTTCAGGGCCCTGGAGGCCGTATGTCCTGACATCCTGTTGCATGTGCCTCCCTGCTGAACATAGCCGGTGCGGGCAGCTCCGTACTAAGGCGTCAGTGTGCTCAGAAGGTCCTTTAGCTCAGAGGATCACTCCACAGAGTGGCCGAATTAAAGTGCAGAAAGGGAGGGAGCACACATCCGTTAGGGTCGGGTAGATTTGGGGGCGCTCTGGGTCATCCATCCTCATGGCATTCAAACTTTATCGACTGGAATGGGCATTAAGAAATGTATTTTATATTACATCTTGGTTTTGTACATTTGACGTATGCCAATACTCAACACATGCAGAATGGAAACAAAATATTATAAAACAACATTCTTACTAAGTATAATGCCCTGTTCTGTCCTCTCCTCTTCGATCCTAATCTCTTCTGTTAAGCATGCTGGTTATGACTGACTGCATTGATTGCATGACCCACCGATGGCCCATGAACTATAGTTTGATAAACACCGATCTGGAGTGATCAGGCAGATCTGGCGCGATGGCTATAGGGAGCTTCTCTGTATTCCCAATGCATCTCTTTTTCTGGAGCATCTTTCCACCCTCCTCCTTCCCTCTCTGTCCCTTGTACTTCCTGGTGCTCCCCAGGTATTTGTGCATCGTTGAGAGTCCCTGGCCTCACCAGGGCTGCATCACCACGGATGGTGTTCTCTCACCTCTCGGCATCCTGGCCGGGTCCCAGGAAGGGCCCATGGGCCTCAAGCATGTGATCTCTGAAAGGGCGGCTGGCAGAGGCCCCTGCTGCTGGCTGCCTCAGTCAAAGAGGGCCTCCCAGGCTGGACTTGGTTCAGCCCGCAGACACTTATTTAGCACCTCCTGTGTTTCCCACACTACAAGACATTCAGGCCGCAGGAATGACTACTGCTCGCACCAAATGTTTACCAAGCATCCTCTGAGCGCTGGGCCCTGGGCTAAGGGAGGCAATGCAGAGAGAAAGGGAGACACGGAGGTCTGGGGGTAGGTGTGTGCGGACAGATGGTGAAAACTGCCTGAGGCTCAGGCAGGGCCAAGTCAAGACTGTGCCCGGGAAATGGGGAGAGGGAAAGAGGCAGGCCTTTGTACACCAGCTGCTCCCACGTGAGTGGGACTTGGAAGAAGGGCAGAGAGGGAGAAACGGGGACTTGTGAACAGGACCTGGAGCCTGCCCAGGATGGGGCAGTGGGGGTCCACGGGGCCACAGGGGCAGAGTCCATGCTCTCAGTCTGGGGACTTGCTGGGGGCAGGGGATGGAGTTGGCAGCAAGGGCAGGACAACCCTGGGGGAGGAGCAGACTTGAGTCCCCACCTACCTGGCCCTTCCAGGATCTCTGACTCCTTTTGGGTCTCAGAGGCTGGTACTTCTTTCTCCGAGTCAAAAGTCTGGGTATTACAGGTGGGGTGCTGAGTACCCTCTCCCCCTCTCCCCCCTCCCTCCACTCCACTCTAGACCCGACCAGGCCAGGACAGGCTCTCGGTGCTGCAGCCTGGGATGGCCCCAGCCAGGCCGAGAATTCCCAGGGTGAGGGGTTGTTGCATCTGCAGCCCCTGTCTGCTCTAGTTGGGATTTACAGTGGCGGGAGTCATAAACTAAATTCGAGTAATGGCTCAAACAGTGGCATCGGGCAATAGACTGAGCGCTGGAGGCGCGGTAATGGGTTTACTTAGGAGCCCTGATTTACAGCGTCATCGGGAAGCCTCCCAGCCCTGCTCTCCACAGGAGGAGCGTTTAGAGGCTGGTCCCTCCCCGGCTGCCAGCTCCCATTCTGCATTTGACAAATGCAGGCGACATGGAGCTGCGCTCCTTCACCCCCACCCACCCACCATCCACCCCACCCCCACCGTAATCAGTGGCTCCATCTCTCCCCATCTTGACACGCTTTTGTGCTCGGATCTGCACCCCAACATATGCTCCTTTCCGTGTCCCCATTAATCCTTATTGTCTTCAAAAGTCAGTCCTGCAGCCGCCTTCCCAGCCAGCTTCCTGCATCCTTCAGCCTGATGCTGGCACACCTGACACCTGGCAGGGGTGGGTGCGGGGGGAGGGAGGGTTGCTGCTTGCATCCTCCGTTTCCCCGCCCAGTGTAGGTTTACTATGCACAGTGCAAGGTCTCGGTGAAGCCTGGCCATTGGCCGTTGAGCTATCTCTGACTGCTGTGGACCTTGAGCAGGTTACATCCCTTCTCCATCCATGCCTGCTCCTCATCTGCAATATAGAGCTGCTAATGACATTACCCACCTCATAGTGGGTTTTAAGGGGATTGAATGACAGGATGCAGGAGTAGGAGCTCTGTAGTAATAGGAGTAGGAGCCATTATTAATAATACTGATAAATTCGGGGGCACATGGGTGGCTCAGTGGGTTGAGCATCTGACTCTTGATTTCAGCTCAGGTCATGATCTCATGGTTCATGGAACTGAGCCCAGCATTGGGCTCTGCCTCGCTAGCACATGCGTGCTCTCTCTCTCTCTCTCTCTCTCTCTCAAAATAAATAAATAAACATTTTTTTCAAAATAATGCTAATAAATGTAATGATTCTAACATCAGTATAGACTTGCCTTCGTCTACTAGACCCCAAACTCTGCAAAGTCAGGGACCGTCTTCAGACAGAGGGATTTTCCTCCCTTCCTGGCCCTCCCGTGACTTGCTTGCTTCCCAAGCACAGAGCACTGACAGCCTAAATCCCATAGTAGCCGTGTAGCCACACTGACTGCCCAGCCCACGGCAGACCCTGTCTCACAGCCCTTGGCCTGGGTGGGGCTGGCGAAGGGAGGAGCAGACCCTTAGCAGAGTACAGTGGCCCAGGCCTTCAGCGACCCAGCGGAAGGAAGTCCTGGCTGTTCCTCTAACTGGCCATGAACTGGCCAGACCAGAAGAGATCAGTCCCTTTGGGAGGGCTGAGGGTATAAGCGATTTCCTCCTGTTCCTGAGCTCCGGGCCGTCTCTTGTGCCTGGATCCGCAGGGGAACTAGGCTGAAGGAAGTGTGGTGCTGCCGGATCCCTCTGGGTGATCAGAACAGCCTCCCTGGGGACTTAGGCTTATTCGGGCCCAGGAACCCCAGAAACTCCCCCATCCACTGGGAGACCCCCCTCTCCTCTCCTCCACCTCTTCATGGGGGGGTGCAGGAAACTTGTGACGCCCCATCAGAGGTCTCCGCTGCTCACTGCTGGAATCTGTTACTTCTTTCAGGCAAACGTGCAAGTGAATCTTTGCCCAAAATATGGAAAAGGTTTCCGTGCAACGAAAGAACATTATCATCATCCGTATCAATAGTAATCATGTCTCACATAGCCCTTACTGTGGGCCAAGCACTGCTATAAACGCTTTGCAAATATTAACTCACTTAAACCTCACAAGGATCTTATGGAATAGATGCTGTTTTCTTTTTCTTTTAATTTTTTTAATGTTTATTTATTTTTGAAAGCGAAAGAGAGACAAAGCACAAGCAGGGGAGGGACAGACAAAGAGAGAGACACAGAATTCAAAGCAGGCTCCAGGCTTTGAGCTATCAGCACAGAGCCTGACACGGGGCTCGAACTGAAGAACCGCGAGATCATGACTGGAGCCAAAGTCGGATGCTTACCCGACTGAACCACGCAGGTGCCCCAGTAGATGCTGTTTTCATTCTCATTGTATAGATAAAGCACAGAAAACCTAAGTAACTTGCCTAAGGTCACACAGCAGAGCCAGGATCTGCACACTTTATCATGGTGTGTAGAAGCATCCCAGATGTGATGGCTTGTGTCCCAGTCATGGCACCTCTGTTGCTCTGGTTTCTTCTCCTGGGCACATTGCACTCTCATCTCTATTTATAGATGTCCCTCAAGGCCAAGGAACCCAAGACCTCCTTGGAGCCTCCCTGACCCTTGCCTGTGGATCTTGTCTTCTTGGGGCTCTCCGGGGTGAAGGTCAGTAGTGGCAGCCGTGGCCCAGCTGCCATCTCCACCATCTTTACCCATTCTCTGAACCCCTCATACCTCTGTTCCCTGTCCTTTTCTTTTCTGCCTTTGCTGTGTCATTTTAGTGAGAGAACTATGACATCATTTCTGCTGGCCAAATGTCAGTGCATTGAGGGCAGGCTTGTGTCCTCTGCTTCCTTGCAGCCCTCAAAAGATCAGACACGTACTGGACCCATGGGGGCTTTGCCCCTCAGTGAAAGGGAGTCTGGGAATGGCCACCCTATCCCAGATCGTACTGGGCCGCCAGCTGGGCTCCTGCATGGCCTGTGGGGATAGCAGGATGGAAAAAGGGCTGTGAGACACACTGATGGAGGGAAGGGACCTGGGGACACACCTGACGCCTGAGTGCTGATTATGATCCTGGTTATTATTATGTCTCTTGTTTAAGGAGCTCTCAGTCTGAGGTGACACAGGTTAGGCAAATCGGAGCATGCCTTGGGTGGGATTTGGACTGGAATTACATCTTCAGAGATCCAAGCAGGGATGGGCCATGGCCATGGCCTCAGGAATTCTGGGCATGGGCCAAATTTGGATTCACTCACATAGGAGGATATAAAGTCCCAAGAAATCACCCATTCAGAAGAGGGCCCTGGGCACTGTGTGTGTGTGTGTGTGTGTGTGTGTGTGTCAGGGAGAGACCGGGTTCCAGTCCCCTCTCTGCTGCTAACCAGCCATGTGACCTCATGCCCACTACCTGTTCTCTCTTCTGGAAAACGCTGCCATCCTGAGGACAAGGGTATAGCCTCTGCATGACTGTAATGGTGGAATATCCTGCAGAATCAGGGTGTGGGTGACAGTGTCCCATGAGAATGGTCCCCCCTCCCCCTCCCCCACCCTTTTAGAGGAGCACGTGGCCTCCACACCTTATCCTGCTCTGCACCTTCAGCACAGCTATAGATGACATTAGTCCTTTTGGGTAGAAGAGCTCTTGGCCAAGGGCGAGAGGGGCCTGCCAGGGAGTCAGGGCCCAGACAAGGGCCTGAGTTCATATAGGACTGGGTCCCTGCAGTCACGAAAGTACTAGATGGGAAAGCTGGCCATGCAGCCTGGGCCCACGTCGGGGGAGGCACCTGGGAGGGCCCTCTGGTGTCTGCGGCTCCTCCTGGGATCCCCAGACCCCAAGTCAGAGCCCCTGGGCCACTACTAGACCCTCCAGCTGGTGGGGCCCTTTCCAGGTGGGTCAAAAGGGCAGGGTGGGTGGAGCTGGAGGAGAGCAGTGAAAGTTGAGAATATATGTGGCATTGAGCCTGGAACAGAGTACATTCTCAATGTATTATTATTGTTAAGGATATTCTGATTTTTATTATGCCTCTTGCTGTTAGGGAGCCCCCTGTCTGAGATGACATGGAGGTCGGCAGAAGAGAAAGATGTAGCACAGGAAAGCAGTCAAGGTCAGGTGAGAAGCTACAGGGACAGGATGCATGTCAGGGATGTGTGTGGGTGGAGTGGGTTCTCGGTGGCAGGGATTCAAGTCAGGATAGAGAGGGCTGGATTAGGATCACCACTGGCTCCCATCTACTCAGTGCAAGGAGGCTTCATGCCAGAGGGGAGGTTTCGGACGCCCTTGGGAGGATGGGAGAGAAGGAGGCAGGGGAATGTGAATGTGGGGCTGACAATACAGGATCAGTCTCACAATGCCAGTTGCTCCAGACTTCCCCCCAGCCCATCCCCTTGGAACGGTGGCCTGTGAGGAGGGGGCTCTGAGTGGCGACTGCCTCTGGCTCTTACCTCCCGGATGGGGCCCAGACGGCCCATCAGTGGCCGCCACCCATCCCTCTGTGATCAATACTCTGAGAAAGGTTTCCTGCATCCTGATGGCTCAGTTTCATGTGTGTGGGGGAGAGAAGGAGCAGGGTCTCCTGACCTCCTTACTGGTGGGTGAGCTCATCTCCGGCCCAGCTTCCCCTCCCCCACCCCCAATGTGGAGGAGGTGGCAGGAGAGGCCCTCCCCAACCCTGCAGAGTGCATTTGACTGTACTGGCCTTTCTGAAGTTGGCAAAGACAATGCCTTACGTTCCCAGGGAAAAGAGAATGGGGGAAATTATTTAATAAGCTGTAAAGAAGGATGGAGTCATGTTAGATGTCAGGAAGAACTTTCCACCAGCAGGCAAGGAAAAGGCCTCTTTTATATGTTATAATTAATTATACATTATTGAAAGTGGTTTTGTCAGAACAAGAATGTCGGCCTCACCACCTGCTTTTGCTGTGGAAATCACTGTGCTCGTAGGTTGACTTACTGGGGGGTGACTTTTAACCAAGAAATGGGCTGGGGCAGAGATAAAAGGTAGTTGAAGGATATGTAGGTGAAAGTCAGGACAAGAGGGATTTTTCAGAGAGAAGGAGGGGGGTGAAGGGAGGGAGACAGAGACAGAGAGGGATTAATAAACAAAAGTATAAAAAAAACAAACAGAGTGTGAGACTTCGGGCCCTATTGTCTGACCTCCTTGCATCTCAGTTTACCCATCTGTAAAAGGGGACCTTGTTTTAGCTTAAATAGCCAGTGGTGCTATGAAGCTGAGGTTATGAGCTGACCACCAGCTTACAAAGCAGTGGTCTGGAGAGCTGAGCGATTGTTGGGTCCACTTTACCTTGAATTAATATCTGCTATTGGGAAACAGGCAAAGAAAAGAGTAAAAATAACTACCTGTTTTGGGGGGACCTTTCTGCTTCCTGTCAGTTTGTCTGCCCCAGCTGCCTCCTATCATTTTGTCTGTCTACCTATCCATTTATGTATGCCTCTATCCATCCGCACCGTCCCCTGTCCCATTCATCTGCCCACCCATCCGTCTATCCCATCCGTCCATCTCTCAGTGTCCCCCCCCACCATGCGCCTTGAATTTTAGCTTATTTCTAGGTAGGCAACACAGTGCTCTGAAAGGCCCCAGGAGGGAAGACCCTCAGGAGGGTTAGGCCGTTGGACAGAAGTCTCCAGAACTCAGGTGACCTCATACATGGTATCCTGGGCCCACTGACTTCCTCCTAGCCAGACCTCTGGGCACCCTGTACTTTGACAAACTCCCTTTTGCTTCTGTGTATCCCACAGTCCTCTTAGGAGTAGAGCAGGGCAAAGGGGCAGAGGCTTTGCCCAGTAAGAAAGCCCCGATTCCCAGGGTGTGGGAATGGAGGGACCCTAATGGGTCAGTAGGTTCGAGACAGAGGGCGGTGGGGCAATAACTTAATTTTGAAGACCGTGAAGGCTCAGCCAAGACAGGAGAGGCCTGCCTGAAGCCACAGGAGAGACAAAGGCCTCTCTGGGTCCCTGAGCAACGGTATCCAGGGCAGGGGGACATCTGTGGCCCCGCATGTGATCTGCCGAGATGACCTCAGAGTGGGTGAGCAGCACAGCCCGGATCCTTACCTGCCACTGCCCGCCCCCGCCTGACACAAGGCAGCAGCTCGGGTTTCCCGTTTTCTGGTTCCCCTAACACCCGACTCCCCACCCGTGGCCACGTGAGGAGCGCACATGGGGGTAAGCAGCTCCTCTTCATCGAGAACTTCGGTTCTCTTCTGGCCGCTCAGATATCCGCTCACCTGTTCCATTTTGTGAGCACTTCCTGGGTGCTGGGCTCTGTGTTCTCGCGGGTGCTCGTCCAAGACACTGATGGGAAAGTACTCTCCGGTTAGGGATGGAGTGTCTGTCCCCTGGGTCCCAGTTAACCACCTAACCATTTGTATTTCCTCCACTCTCCTGGATGGCCTGTGTGTGTGTGTGATGCCTCCCTGACTTGGAACAGGCTTCCCTTTTTTTTTTCAACTTTTTAAAAATTTTTTAAATGTTTATTTATTTTTGAGAAAGAGAGACAGAGCACGAGCAGGAGAGGGCAGAGAGAAAGGGAGACACAGAATCCGAAGCAGGCACAGAATCTGAGCTGACAGCACAGAGCTCAGACACAGAATCTGAGCTATCAGCACAGAGCCCGATGCGGGGCTAGAACTCACAGACCGTGAGATCATGACCTGAGCTGAAGTCGGACACTTAACCAACTGAGCCACCCAGGTGCCCCCAGGCTTCCCTTTGATGTGACTCCTTTTGCACAGCTGCTTGAAGCCCCTCACTGACGTAGTCATATTCTGGGGTTTCTCTCCTCTGCAGGTTTTGTGGATTATAAAAATAAAACACAATACGTTGTGTTGAACTCATAATTGCTTTGTTATGCAATCTACATTGGTTGATACTTAGCTGCATCTCTTTATTTTTAAAAAACTTTTTATGTGTATTTATTTTTGAGAGAGAGAGAGAGAGAGAGAGAGAGAGAGAGCACAAGCAGGGGAGGGACAGAGAAAGAAGGAGACACAGAATCTGTAACAGGCTCCAGGCTCTGAGCTGTCAGCACAGAGCCCGACGCAGGGCTCAAACTCACGAACCATGTGATCATGGCCTTAGCCAAAGTTGGACACTTAACGGACTGAGCCACCGAGGCACCCCTTAGCCGCGTCTCTTTAGAGAGTCAGGTGGCAGAGATGGGCCTCTTTCTCCTAGGGATGCGCGTGAATTAGGAACTAGAAATGGGTGGGGGGTGGGGAGCCAATGGCTCTCCTCCCCCGAAGAGGCAGAGGAGAATGAATGAGATGGGAAGTGCATGGTTGCCGAGAGGGCACATACCTGCTCTGAGAACAGGGACAGTATCGGTGCAAATTCAAGATGGTGTAACTCCAGCTAACTGTTGACTGGCTGAGTGTGTTAATGAGGTGATTAAGTGTGGGTTTTTACTGATTAAGATAAATGGCTCTAGTGTTAGAGCACTCCCAGACAGAATTGTTCTAGTCAAGAAAACCCCCTAGTACATGATAGGACCCGCTTTTAGTTATTTGTTTTAAGGATACTTACGGGGCCAAGATTGGGAGGATTATGCAAATATAAAAAACAGAATAGTTGCCGAGACAGGGTGATTGGAGTATGAGTGTTTTTCTTCCTTTCCTTTTCTACAAATCTTTTAACGATATTACTTTTATAATGAAATGTTTTTTTTTAAGCGAGAAAGAAAAGTAAGGTTTGAGAGTTTAGCGACCTAGGTTCTATTTCTGAATTATCTAATGATTTAGCTATAAATCTCTCTCCTTTTTCATGGTGTGCTGTGTCTCTGGGATTTTACTTTTTCAAGTCCCACGAGATTGTGTCGCTCAGCCACCTTGAGGAGCATCAGTATCCACTCGTGAGGGGAACCGATGCATGATGATGTTACAGTCTACAGAGCACTGCCATGGCCATGGCCAGCAGCATTGGCGTCAGCTGGGAACTAGTTCGAAATGAAGATTCTTGGGCCCTACCCCAGACCTGTGAAATTTGAACTGGCAGTTTAACAAGGGCCCCAGGGAACTTGCATCGCACATTAAGATTTGAGAACCACCATTCTAGAAGGGTACTTCTCTGTAAGTCAAACAGGGATCACTGGGCCCACTTCAGTCTCTGATTCAGGAAGTCTGGGGTGAGGCCAAGAGAATTTGCATTTTTTTAAAGAGAGACCAAGACAGCAAGAGTGAGGGAGGGGCAAAGAGAGAGGGAGACAGAGAATCCCAAGCTCAACTCAGGGGCTCAGAGTCACAAAACCTCGAGCAATCATGACCTCAGCCTAAACAAAGAGTCTGATGCTTAACCGAGCCACCCAGGTGCCCAGAGAATTTGCATTTCTCATGGGCTCCCGGGTGATGTGGAGCTGCAAGTTGGAGACCACACTTTGAGAAGGACTGTGCTCAAGGATGGAACAAAAACCTGCGCCCCCGTCCTGGTGTGGGAACAGCATGGGGACAGCATGTGAGTCTCACCCATCTGGCTGGATTTGGAAGCTCTGTCCTTTGGCTTCAGTTTCCCCATCAGTCAAGTGAGGGACTTGGACTTGGACTGGAATCCTCCTCCTTCCACCTCTGATCTTTTCTTCATTGATTCCGTCACAGTTGCATGTCAGAGCTGATGGGAGAAACTACTTTTGTAAAACATTCTACTGTTCTTATTGACAATGCTCTGTTAATTCCCCAGTCACCCTGCATTGCTAGCCTCAGCTCGTGTACAGTCAGCATCGCGGGCTTTCTAGCTCTGCGCTGGAATCTGTCCTCAGCAGCTACGTCTGCTCACATGTTCAATGGTTGTCCCCATTTGTTCACTCATTCAACACATATTACCAGTCACGGTCCGTGCTCCTGCCGGTGGGTTAGGTGCTATGATGGGATCCAAAGAAGTGGATTAATCTCACGAGATTCACACACAGTGTATCTTTTAAATACAAATAATGGAAAACACAACTCAAACTAGGTAAAATGATAGAGGACGTGTGTCGGGTCATGTGTTTGGAAAGTCGGGCAATAAGGTGGACTTCATGAGTGGCTTCAGTGGGCCTCAGGCTCCATTGTCCATTGGCTCCTGGTGTCCTGTGTTCTTGGCGTGCCAGCCTTGCCCTCTGCCACTGACTTCCTTCCTGGCCTCACATCTGTGTACTGTGCTTTCTTGAAGAATGTGGGTTTTTGGAGGGCAAGGACCATGTCTCTGTTGTTCATTACAGTATCCACAATTGCCTAGAACAGTGCATGGCATGAAGTTGGCCTCTGTAATTACCTCTTCCTGAGTGCTTTGTCCCCAGGAGTCACTTTTAATGGTTCCACATGCATCACAAGCTCTTGAGAACTAGTCATTGGGACTTGGGTCCTGAGCCATCACTAACTTGCCTGGTGTCACATACACACAGCCTCCACCCTGGAGTGGGAGTTTGAATCAGCTTCCCCAGCCCCATGGGAGGTCCTACATGGAAACTGGGGGCTTTTATCATGGACTCTGGGAGGCATTGCTAATGTCCACCACAGTCTACCTCTTTGGCTGCAGCACCTGCTCTTGAATTCCACGTGTACTTTCAAAAACACCTGCGTACACCCAGTGTGCTCAGCTCACACACAGAGTGAGGCATTGTGAGGCATCACCCCACTGCAGCTTACAGTCCCCCAAATCCAGCATCTCCCAGGGCTGCTTCATCCTCTCTGGGTGAAACTCCCAATGTTTCAGGCCCCAATTTGTTAAATGGTACGCTACTTATGCCTCAACACACCTAATTGGCACCAGTGGGGAGAGAATATGAGAATTGCAAAAATTAAAAAATATATATATCTCAAAACAAAAACATACCCCCTCCGTTTGGAAAAAGAGCAACATTGGAAGGCCATGTTGTGGTCACTGGTCTGTGGTCTAGAGCGTGTACTTTGGGCAGTGTGTGCCTTCCTCGGTTAGCCAGGGTGGGGTGAGAGGCTTCCCTTGTCCATTGTCCTCTCTGGACCCCTGCGAGGTAGGCACTGCCGAGCCCCTCTCTTCTGGACTGCTTTAGCAGGGGCCTCCTGTCAGATGAGGCTGGGAATTTGGGCATTGCCTCAAGGTTTGAGTAATCAAGGGCCATTACTGGCCAGACTTGACAATGTAACTCTCTCTGAAGACCTTAGATTTCCAGTCTATTTACTTCCCAGTCAATACCATGTGCCAATAACAGCAGCCAAGAGATATTGCTGAGTCAGTCTTAAGTTTGAGAATTGTCTCCTTAGTAATCTCCTTGCTCTGCTCATTCCCTGGCCCTTAGAGTCACAGCTTGTGCCTCCTGACTGTGCCTCCCAAGGGTCTCCTCCTCTGTGTAAGGAGGCACGTCCCATCTGCCTTTTGTAAAAATTATTTTTTAATGTTTATTTATTTTTGAGAGACAGAGAGGGAGAGAGAGAGAACCAGCGAGGGAGGGCTCGCCGAGAGAGAGGGAAACACAGAATCCAAAGCAGGCTCCAGGTTCTGACAAGCACAGAGCCTGATGCGGGGCTCAAACCCACGAACCGTGAGATCATAACCTGCACCAAACAAAGTCAGTCGCTTTAACTGACTGAGCCACCCAGGCTCCCTGGCTACACCTCAGCCACATCCTTACAACAGAAAGGATTGTCCCCATGCCCGGAAGGAAGTTTATTTGTGTGTGGTCAGGGGATTCAGACTTCCTCCTGTTACCAGTCTTAGGCTTCCTATTATTGACCTTTGCTCACTCCATACAATATCACTGTACTACCTGGCAGGCTCCAGATTACTGTCATCTCAAGAAATTTGGATTACAAACCAAAGGTGGCAGCCTCTCTTGGCAAAGCCACATATATTTTCCCCTCTCTGTTCTCAGTGGGCCACCTGGAACCAAAGATTGTCTTGTAGGACCTTGCATTTTATCGAAGGCACAGAAGTAGTCCGTGGAGTCCAACACCCCAAGTTTGTCTTCCCCACCACCATGGCCGGATCAGGCACAAGGGCTGCAATCTGAGATGAGGCACAGGTTAAACCACATCTTTGTCATATCCGGTGTCAGCTACGCCCACACAGTTGGCATCATTGTGCCACTTAGGAAGAATCTCCCCTTTCTCAAGTCACTTGACTGCCATTTGCTAGAATGTTGACTTGTTAGAGGCTCTGGGGGGCTCAGTCAGTTAAGCGTCCGACTTCAGCTCAGGTCATGATCTCATAGTTCGTGGGTTTGAGCCCCACGTCGGGCTCTGTGCTGACAGCTCAGAGCCTGGAGCCTGCTTCAGATTCTGTGTCTCCTTCTCTCTCTGCCCCTCCCCGACTCACACTCTGTTACTGTCTCTCAAAGTAAATAAACATTAAAAAAAAAAAAAAGAAAAGAAAGTTGACTTGTCAAGACACATTCTGTAATGGCCATGAGTGTCAGTGGTGCCCCCGGGGTTGTGCAAGCCGTGGTGTGCCGTGGCCTTCCCTGGATAGCAACACTTTATTGTTTGCCAGTCCCTCTCTTTGACTTGATGTGTACGCCCTGCCTGACATTTTAGGGTCAGTTATTTCAACATTCCACTTCAGGTACAAAGTCTCAGTCCATTGGATGCAATCGATTACAAGTAGACAAAAACCCAATTTGATCTGACTTCTAAAAATGAATGTTATTGGCTTGAGTAACAAGGAAGTGGTGTGGACTCCAGACATGGATTCACCAAAGTTTGGCTTCCTTTCTCTGCTGTCTTTGAGTTGGCTTTGCCTTTAGGCCGGTGTTCCTTGTGGTAGTGAGATGGCCGTGGCAGGTGCAGGCTGCATGGCCATAGATCAGGCCACCTAGAAGGAGGGAGAACACATTCTCCCAACAGTCTTGGAACAAGTTCTGAGTCATGCTGTGAACAGACCTGCTTGGGTCTTTGGCTCATCTTGTAACCAATCACTGGGGCCTCGGGAATTAAATGCATCCATTGGGAAGGTGCAGGTTGGGGTCAAGGGGGGTGGAATCAACTTTCCAGAACCACACAGCTTCCTCCAAGCCAAAATCAGAGGCTTTTGGGAAGAGAGCCATACTGCTCCTGATATAAACATAATGCTAATAATGCTGATGGCTATCATTTGTAGAATTGTACTATGTGCATTGGATCAAAATGACCTATAAGGTAGGTACTATTTTTACCCCTCATTTTACTCCCATGTAAAAATAGATGGGAAAACTGAAGTTCTTACCCAGGTCACATGGCTGGTAAGTATTAGAATGACATTTGACCCACAGTCTGCCAGATGTCAATGAGAATGATGCTTTCCGATTCCATCTAGTTGAAGCTGCATATTGGTCAGGATGCCTTCAGGGAACAGAAGACATACTTGAGTGGGTTGTTTAAAAAGGAACTGTTGGGGTGCCTGGGTGGCTCAGTGGGTTAAGTGTCCGACTTCGGCTCAGGTCATGATCTCTCGGTTCGTGAGTTCAAGCCCCGCATCAGGCTTGCTGCTATCAGCGTAGAGCCTGCTTTGGATCCTCTGTCCTCCTCTCTCTGCCCCTCCCCCACTCGCTTTCTCTCAAAAATGAAGATTTAAAACAATTAAAAAATAAGAAAAAAGTACCATTGGCAAAGCTGGGGACGTGACATGGAGAAACCAGGGATGACAAAGTACCAGGGGACTAGTAAGAGTGGGAGACTTGCCATCCTTAAACTTAAAAGGGTGAAGGGAAGGGGTAGTCCCTGAAGTCCAGAGGGCATGTGAGCAGTGTCAGGAAAGCTGCCCACCAGGAGATATCATCTTTGATTGAAGGTCACGACCAGATTCACAGGGAGGGAGCTGTGTGTGTTAGGTGGGCGGAGGGGGGGGGAGGTAGTGATAGGGAGCCTGAACCCATTGTCCCTCCTCCCTGTCATCTCCTTCTGGTCTTTCCTGTTGACCTGCCAACAGGGAAAGTAGAAGACAGTCAGCATGGTGGCCATTGATGTGGGACACATGGATCAGTCTCCTGCATGGTGATCTGGATAGACAAGGCTGGATGACAGATCTGGAGGGGAAACAAAGGTGCCTAAGGCATAAGCAGCTAAATCATATAATAGAGAAAGTATTATGAGGCAGGAGAGTCACTATGGTTTGGGGCCACTCACTGACATTAATCAAGATTTGCTTTATTGCCATTTTTACAGTGGAAATACACTCTTTTTTTTTTTTTTGGAAATACACTCTTATGTCAGTAAAACATAGTAGCTGGTATGAATACCTACTTTCCTAAGTACTTTATATACATGATTTCAAATCCTCAGCAACTCTAGTAAGAAGATACTGTTAGGAGCCTCATTTGAGAAATGGGGAAACTGAGGCTCAGAGAGGTTAAACGAGTGATGTAGAGGGGGAGCACCTGGCTGGCTCAGATAGTACAGCCTGTACTTCTTGATCTTGGGGTCATGAGTTCGAGCCCCACGTTGGGCCTAGAGATTACTTTTTAAAAAGTTACATAAATAAGTGATGTAGAAGTTGAGAGCCAGGGATGGGCAGGCCGACTGCTTGAGCTCAACTCCTGCTGCCACCCCTTACTCTTGATTCTCTGCCTGTTGCTTCACCTCTCTGTGCCTCAGTTTCCGCATTTGAAAAATGGGATAACAGTAGTACCTGCCACATCGGGTGGTGAACATAAAGCAAAATGCCTAGAACCGTGCCTGGAACAGAGTAAACAGTCAATAACATCAGCTGGGATTTGGATCCGGACTCCAAAGCTAGTGAGTGCCGCCTTTTCATCCGGTCTGTATCACAAGAATTGGCCAAGCCAATGAGGGCATGCCTTCAGAGTCTCCCCTAAAATCCCCACTAGTGTTGGCCAGGAAGCGGTTTATGGACTCGGGCTGGCTACTCGCCTGTGTCTTTCATGGAGATGAGTCTGGCTGTTGGGTAGGGGAGTGTAAGAGACTGTGGGGAGGCTTGGGGTCTGTATCAGCGGGTCACTGGGATTAATCTCCCTGCCACCTTTCCCAGGAAGGATGAGTTATGATATGCATGGTTTGGCACAAACCCTCTGTAACAGACTACCCTTTAGGACCAAGTATGCACATCAGAGGCACATTAGGACCAAGTACGCACATCTGAGCTGCTGCGCTCAAGGCCCTGTCTCTGTGCTGCCCTCTTGTGCCGCCTGTCAGCACAGCCACCCATCGCCTCCTGACTGTGGGCGGTTAGGCTGCAATGTCTCTGCCTCCCCTCTCCCAACCCTGTTTCCACAGCCAAGCTGTGATCCTCCACGTCAGCCATTAATATTCCCTGGAGTACCCCCCACACGGCCCCCAAGTGCAGGCTAGGACACGCAGAAGTCGCTGGGCTGCAACCTGCTAGGTGATTGCACGGAAATACTTGCATTCAACAAGTAGTTACTGGGGTGCCTGGGGGGCTCAGTGGTTAAGCATCCAACTTTGGCTCAGGTCATGATCTCAAGGTTTGTGAGTTCAAGCCCCGCGTCGGGATCTGTGCTGACAGCTCAGAGCCTGGAGCAGGCAGGCACCATTCTAGGACCGGAAGATTCAAAGCTGAAAGAAAAGGGGCACTTGGGTGGCTTAGTCTGTTAAGTGTCTAACTCTTGATTTCGGTGGAGGTCATGATCTCACAGTTCCATGAGTTAGAGACCCTCATCAGGCTTCGAACTGATGATGTGGAGTCTGCTTGGGAATTTCTCTCTCTCTCTCTCTTTCTCTTTCTCTCTCAAAATAAATAAACTTTTTTTTTAAGTGAAAAAAAAAGTAGCAAAGAGCCCCTGCCTTCATGGGGCTTACATTTTAATTTAAAATAACTCTTGGGGTGCCTGGGTGGCTCAGTTGGTTAGGTGGCCAACTCTTGATCTCAGCTGAAGTTTGTGAGTTTGAGAGCCACGTCAGGCTCTGTGCTGACAGCACAGAGCCTGTTTGGGATTCTCTGTCTCCCCCTCTCTCTCTGCCCCTTGCACGCTCATGCTCTATCTCTCAAACTAAATAAACTTAAAAAAGAAAATAAAGCAAAATAGCTCTCACTTGCAGGCCAAAGGATATTTGCAGAACTTTCAGATTGTGCCAGAGTTAGCATTTCAACTCAAGAACCCAGGTCCTGGGCCTTACTTCCTCCCCGCTTGCCCTCTGCTCCTCCCTGTCCATCCCTTTCTTTTTCCTGTTCTTCCTTGTTCTCCCCCTCCCCCTCTCTCCCCCATACCTTCCTCTCTTCCACCTTCCCCCTCCCCTACAGGGTCCCCACTGTAGGTCCCTTTCTCCCCTTTCCCTTCTGTCCCCAAAGCCTCCAGCCTCGGTGCCCTGCAGACAGTAACCTACTTAACATGCCCTGGGGGTTGCCCCGGTGCTGGGGTGTGGGAGATGGGGGAATACAAATCATTCAATCAATTTGTTTTCAATGAAGGTGGCCTGTTCTCTCCCCTTATTTGCCCAGGACACGTTGTGCATTGTGGCTGCAGCTGCTGGGCTCTGCATTACATATGAATGAGGGGTCTTGAGGGGGCCACAGCCCTCAGTGCCCTACCCTGCTGGAGGACCCTGCCTTTGTGGTGCCCCCCCAACCCCCACTGCTCAGAATTAAAGGACTAGACTCCTTGCTATCTGGTCAACTTCCAAAAGGAAAAAAGTAGTAATACTTTATTAAGCATTTACTATGTGCTAGGCACTGAGCTAAGAACTTTGCATGAAATAGTTCATTTGATCCCATAACTATGCCATGAAGCAGGTGCTCTCCTTGCCCCTGGCTTACGCATCCCCCGCCATCCCCCACCCCTACTGACAGCTCTTGTCCAGTTAACATATCTGCACTCCTCACAGCTGCAAAGGCGCTGTCACCTATTATTTGCTCTATCCCCTCTCATAAGGACTCGGGTTTAGGGCCCAAAGAGAGGAAGTAACTTGCTTGGAGTCAGCACGGAGCTGGGACTTTTCTCTGGCCAGTACCGCTTTCTCTGCACCATGAAAATGCAGCTTCTGGGGCGCCTGGGTGGCTCAGTCGGTTAAGCATCTGACTTCAGGCTCAGGTCATGATCTCACAGTTCATGGGTTCGAACCCCGCATCAGGCTCTGAGCTGACAGCCCAGAGCCTGGAGCCTGCTTCGATTCTGTGTCTCCCTCTCTCTCTGCCCCTACCCCGATCATGCTCTGTCTCTCTCTGTTTCTCAATAATAAATAAATGTTTTTAAAAAAAATTAAAAAAAAAAAGAAAATGCAGCTTCTACCCAGTTTTGCTGGAGCTGGGGAGATGAGAGCCATCCCTTTCAGCTGGAAGGTTCTTGTTTGGAAGAGGAGGGCAGAGGGCAGGCGTGAGCTTGGGCCAGTTTTCTTCCTCCTCAGTTGTCACAGGAAGGCACTGGAGCAGGTGACTTCACAGCTCTCTTCCGATCAGAGGTCTGAATGTGGGGTTTGGGAGGAGGAGATCTGGGCCCTCAGACCTTCGGGGGCAAGAGTGAGGGGCCCTCTGGGGAAACACAGGATTATGCACTGCTGTTTACTCAAAGCCACCCCTAAATGCTAAGCCACAGGTCTGGGGCTTTCATTTCAGCCTGAAGTTGATTCGGTGCTAAATAATAGAACAGGTCTAAATGAGTCAGCCTCAGGTGGGACTTTGACGTCTGGGATTAGTGAGGATGCGTGAGACACTAGGCAGTTGCCCATGGGTCAGCCAGGTCACAGTGTTTGCAAGGAAGGAGGGTTTGAGCTCTAACCAAGGACTTGTTCTAGTTTCTCTCCCCTCCCCTCACCCCTCCCCTCTCTCTCTTCTTTCCCCCAGCCTGTCTGCTTGGATAGTCACCTCCAGGCTTAGAGAGAACCAGCTAGTTGCACTTTCACGTAAGAGTTCGTGAATGGCCCAGCAATTCAGGGTGGGGATGGTGGTGGGCAGGGGTTTTCCTTGTTGGGGGCAGCAGGGGCACTTCCCCAGGGTGTGACTGGGGCAGGATGAGCATGCCGGGCCCAGATGTCTCTGTGGCTTATGAGCCGAGCATTTACAACCTGGTTGCAGGCATTTGCTACACCAAGGATAAGGACAGGAGACATTCAGCAGAGCCTGGCATTTCAGGAGGACAAGATGGAGTGAGCCAGAAGAGGCAAAACACCCAGGTCGAGTCCCTTTTCAGCAGGCCTCTTGGATGCCTGGCTCTTTGCTGACACAAAAGATACCCAAAGCAAGGGAAGCCCCCAACACATGCAGCTGCTTTCCGCTCAGGACTTGACCCATAATTATAATCCCTTTCCTTTGATTTTCTCTGCAAAAACAGCAACATTCCAGCCAGTCTTTGAGCTGAAAAAAAGCCCCGTGCAGAGCTTAAGAGATTTATAAACACGATGAAAAATCACAGTCTTGTTTTCCCACAGCTTGTTTCTCTAGGTGAGTGGAGGGAGGAGGAAAGAGGACAGGGGGGCTAGGATAGGGGGGTAGTCAGAAATAGGAGTGGGGAGGATACAGATGTGCAAGACACCTGGGTGTGCACGGACCAGAAGCTGAATGGGAGCCAAGAATATGACTCAGGTGCCAAAACCCTAGCTAATTGTTTCTGGCGGCAATGAGAGAGGTACACACACACGTAGATGTGTATGCATAATATGCAGGTGCCCCAGGCTTCATCCAGAAAGGATTTATGGGATCGGTGTAAGCAAGGAAATCAGAACGAGAGGGATGGTGGTCCCTCTGGACTCTGCTGATGGGCAGGGACTGAATAAGCCAGGGAGATGTCCATGCATTGGAGGGGGAGCAGAAGAAGTGTGGTCCTTTCAGTGTGCCTGATAATGTTGTGAAGATCCGCCCCTCAAAATTAATTCGGAGTATGCCAGCTTTTAAAGCTGGTAGGGGTTCTAGAAGTCAGCAGACCCAAGCATTTATTTGGAAATGGTTTGCTGCCCATTTTGCAGATGGGTCCTGTAGGGTCATGTAGGATGGGGGACTGGGAATTAGCACCCTGGTCCCTAGAATTCACTTACTTTGCAACCTTACCTTCATTGAGAGGGTGCTTTGGTATTAGATGCCCTCTGGGAAAATGGGGCTATGCCGGCTCTGGGGAGTACAGTGCCTACTGTGTCCTCAGAGACCTAGGGGACTCTCCCAACCCTCCCCCCAAGGCCGAGAGAGCAGCTGGGGGAGCCTGGTGCTCTGAGGAACATTCTGGCTGGAGCTAAGAGGTTGGGAGGTATCAGGGCGGCCTCACCTGTTGGAAGAGGCAAGGCGTGGTCAGAGTTGGGGACCGCACTGGAGGCAGAGAGGGCGAGTAGGTCTTTTTAGCATCTTCTGTCCACCCACCCGGGTTCAGGGGCCTTATGGTGCAGGGTACCTGCCATGGCCTGAGTGCTAGTCACTCTCCCGGGAGGGGAGTGACGAAGCCACCACTGCCCCGGGCCACTGGCCAGCAGCATCAGTGCTCTCCAGATATCACAGGGCCATGTGCAAGTCTTCCGAGGCTTGCTGGCTTGCTGTTTCGCTGCAGTGCCTCTGGCCCACCCATCCTACCTACCCCCAGTTCATTTCTCCTCCTCCCCCTCCCCCTCCACCCCCTCTCCCTTTCCCTCTCCTCCCCCTCCCTCCTCCTCCTCTCCCTCCCTCCTCCCCCTCCCTCCTCCTCCTCTCCCTCCCTCCTCCCCCTCCTCCACCCCTCCTCCCCCCTCCTCCTCCTTGCCAGCAGTGGCTGGGCTCCATGCCTAAGGAGCCCCTGCAGCCACCGCGCCTCTCAGCGTTCCTTCCCTAATTGGAAAACTCCTAGCCTGCATCTCCTGGAAAGGCGACTAGGGGACTAGGGGCGTAGGAAGCTCCCTGTGGAGTGCGCGCCCTCCTCCT